>VZTA01028550.1:0-51287 GCA_013398855.1 Mohoua ochrocephala
AAAAGGGCAAAGAGGAGCAGAGGCTGTCCATGGCTGTCCATCTCAGAAGTTCAAGTGCTCCCTGAACAGCTGAGATGTGTGGTGTTTGGCACTGGGTTGAAATCAAACAGTATTATCTATCCCCCATCCTCGAAGCAGCAATACTCTTCTTTCCTGATGAAAAAGCTTGAATCAGCCCCTTTTCAGTCATCTTAGTCTGTGTTGCTCCTCCCCTAGAGGAACTGCCAAACCCAGGTTGCTCTTATATGCTCCCCCCATCTGGTTACCACTTACAATTGCAGTGTAATTCCCCTCACAGGGGAATATAAAATATCAGGAGTAGTAAGCCACTGCCCAGGCCTCTCTCCTGCCACTCCTCAAAAGGCTGCCTTACCCTGCAAAAAGTGGTGAAGAAACTTGAGAATCCATCTCAAGGACTAATTGACTGAGGAGAACATGTTTCCTTTAATGCCGTGGAATTTCAGAAACATTTAAATCTGGTGCCATTTACACGTACAGCGTACTCTAAACTGAAATGTCTTACACATTTCACACAGTAGAAGTGAAAAGACAGTTTCATATACACACAAAAATGTGTAGATTAAAGCAACCCTAGGGCAGCAATTATGCTCTTTGAAGCATATCTAACTGATCAGCTGAAATTCTTATCTGTAGCAAACACTGGTGCCAATCTGGATGTCTTGTTACAATTATGTATAATGACGGTGTGGCGGTAATGAAGGGCAGTTAAGTTAGACGCACCAGCCGAGTTGCTGGAGTGTATGACTCATTATGTTGTGACTAGAGGACCCTGTGAACATCTTGTATTAATTTTAGTAATTTAGAATTTGTCTGCATAAAAAAAAAGAAAGTTTCGAGCCCTGATGTAGTCTAATGACCCTTTCAGTAATTTCTGGATTTGCTTAAAAGGCTTATTCAGCTCCTCTGTATTTCAAAGGCTACATGTGTTCAATTGAATGTGAACCCAAGAGCAAGACCTTCAGAAAAAAAATGTGACTTTGATGTGTAAGTGAAACAAAATTCAACCCAGTGAAATTATTTCTCATTCACGCCTCCTTTAATGTACTCAGAATTAGGTCCTCTGTCCTTAAAAGTTAGTGTAAGGAAGTGAAAGAAGTCAGCCTCTGAAAAAAAAGTAATATTTTTATTGAAAGAAATAAGGCTGTACTTTAAATTTAACCTTCTCATCAGTAACAGCTTCCTGCCTGCATTTCTGTGTGCTCGCCTGGGCATGCCATGTATGTATAACCAGGCGTGATTTGCCCTTAAATGAATGCAACAGCCTAAAATTCACGGTCCTCAATGAGAGTATGTCTTACCTGCCACTCCTGGGGGATTGTTTTGAGTCAGGTTTTAGCTTGCTTTGATTTACGCATCAGAAGACTGTGCAGCACTGATGATTCTGGTTTTGTACCCTGTTGCCCCATGAAACTCCTGGTTCTGGTGAAACTTACCAAAACTGGATCCAAGGTTTGGGACAAGACTGTTTCTTTCCTTACTCCAATGAAGAACATATGTCCTTAAAAGTGTCCTGTTGTTAGATAACTGCAACAGACTAATCTCAAAAGATAAGAAGATAATCTTCAATTATTTCAGCACCATTTTATATGCCTGTTGATATTTGTGACATCCGCATGGGAACAAATTTGATAAATAATCTCTGAGAGACTTGGACATTTCTGGAATAACAGCTGGGAAGGGTGTAGAATAACCCTGGACCTTTGATATAGCACCATAAACTTATATGGAGGCAACTGAATCTTATACACAGAATAATAGGATTACATAGCCTGTAGTATTTGTTTCACAATGCAGCAGAAGTTTTATCCAGCGTTTCTGAGCAACATAGGCAGAATTCCTCTTCTGCTAGAGAGGTTTTAAACTCATTTCTCACATGCCTTAAGCATTGGAATACATCACGGTCTTAGCACGATGCATGCCTGAATTCCCCAGCCAAAGTTACTGCATTTTATTTTATTGGCCAGGGACAGATTGTTGGCATATGCTACTGTACATCCAGTGTGCTCTCAGTAGCAGACACCTCATTACAGTCAAGTCTTCCATGTCTCCTTGGAGTCTGGCCATCTGCTGGAGCAAGTTCTCTGTGACCTGCACCTTGTTCAAAAAGCCCACATTGGTTGGAGTGTGGGATTAGTGTAAAGGACACCTGAAGAACAAAAGAAATGGGAAGACAATTTACATTCTCTGATCTAATAGCAATTTCATATAAAATGCTTGAAATCCCCTGGAAGAGGAGAAGGGAAGAATGATGAATAGAATGGACTGATAAAAGCCTCACTGCTAGGTTAGCAAAGTCAGATGGGTAGGAGATATAGTGCCTGTCCAAACCCCTGAAAGAGAAGTTGGTCAGGAACTCTTGAATATCAATGTGGGAATGAATATCTTAATTTGTAGGCTGAAGGATGTCCTTTTGTGGAGTCTCACCATTTTGGTTTTGCCCTAAGACTGACTGGGAGGGAGCACAGATACGTGTAAAACTCTCAGTGAGAGGTGATGTAGGAAGCTACTGCCTTATAGGCAATATGGCAACAGCGGGAGTGATCTTAACCTGTGCCATTACATCCTATATGATAAACTACCAAGCACTCCATGAATGCACTGAATGGTGTATCTCACCTAACATATCTTTCCACACTCATGGATTTGGGGTGATTTCAGCATTCCGGGTCATAGATGAGCACAAGGCTGAGATTCCCAGTTTTAACACTAAAAACGTAAGTGAGGCACATCTCTGCTCCCTTAGTAATTTTACTTCTTGACCTGTGCAGGGATGTCTTTGTGCTCTGCCCCCTTTTTCTATGTTGTCTGATGCCATTGAACTACTGAAAAAAAAATGATACCCAGCTGAAATTACCATTAACTAGGGCTAATCAAACTACAGGGAGATTTAAGGTCTATGACCTCTTCTGTTTTGTTCCTTTTTGTGGATGGTTAATGTGAACACATAAATTTTCAATTTTCTTTGGTTGATTTTTAATGAAATCCATCCCTTTCACACTGTGGAAAGGCAGCCATTTTAGTGAGCTTGCTTGATGGTATATGGCCATGTGGAAGAATTGTCACAGATTTACGGATGTTGTCCACCATTCCGAAGTCCGAGGGAGTCTTCTCTTACACACAGACTGAAACAAGATCCTTTTGGTGCTTGGGCAAAACAAAATGTGACAGAGTAAAGAATTCAGTTGTCAGTGGGGTCCTTTAGTGGGATATGTTCTTGGTCTTTGATTTCAATTCAGTGAGGACTTTTTGTTCTATACATATAGAGTCTTCATCAGTCAAAACCTGAATTTTTACAAGAACTCTGAGGCAGTAACATAGCATAAATAAGTATGAATTACAGAATAGCCTTTGGATACCTAAATCTAAAAAATCCTTCAAAGAGCTATCCTCAGTATGTATCTGAACGTATAAAAAGTCTCCTAGAAATGCTTTGTCGGTCCAGGGTCAAGAGACTTGACCCCAAATCCATTGAAGTCAGTAGGACTCCTTCCAACAACCTCATTAAAGCACTTTAACTCTAACTTCGTGTGGAAATAAAAGTGTACTCTGTTCTTCAGTGAAGGAACCACTGATTTACAGGACCAGGAAAAAATTAGATGCAGATCTCCCTTGTTTAAGCACTTACTGGCAGGCAGTCTTGGACAGGACAATTGTCATGTTATTTTTGCAATTAATTACTTATAGTCAGGGTTCATGTCACTGTGGTTTCACCTCCATTCAAAGACTTTTTTATAGACATCCAATTAGTTGTTATACTTTATCTTAGAAAAAACCAGCTGCATTAGCAGAGAATTTCTGAAGAGACCTTTACAAAATATACTGATAAATATGAAAATAAATCTAAATCACCAGCTCATCTTCTTTAAGCAGAACTGCTTGTGCAGATCAGGATACTAAAACCATGTTTGAGCTTCCAGTATAAGCCACCTGTTATAAAATCTCATATTGAAAGGGAAGGTTGCATTGTTGTGTATATACATCCCATCACATCACATCACACATGAATCGTAAATCTATTCAAAGTAGAGTGATTTAGACATATGTGAGGAGTATAATATGCTCGTGGGTGTGGAAAGAAGAGCATGTAATGAGAGGTTAGGATGATCATCTCACATTTCAGCTGTGTTAAACATTCTGAAATTGTCACAGATGAATATATCTTCTCAGATACTGTGCCATGAATACCTCAGAAGAGATCTCAAAACCTAAATGTGGTATGTTTATGTCAGCTCTTGTGTGTATTCCTGTCATCTGTGCTAACACAGCACTTACAAACCTCCCTCCACTCTTGCACAGGACTTAAATAAGTTGTTAGGCACTACTTAAATACACAACAGACTGGCCTCTTTCCCAAACCATCTGTCTAATGTGTGGCCTACATTCATCTCATTTAACTTAGGCTTCTCTACCCAGTTTGGAAAGACTAACACAATAGAAGACAAAGAATGGTAGTCGCGTACAAAGACCCAAATTCCAGCCACTTTCCAGCAAATCAGCATCTCTATTATTATTGGGATGAGCATCGGATGCTGCCAAGCAGGTACAGGCTTTTCCTGAGAGTGTGGGTATGCTGCAACAGGGCTGTTGCCTGCCTAACATGCCACTTCTGTGGGTTTTTTTCAGCTGTACATATTTTCTTCATTCAAATGTGGAATGAAACAAGTGCAGAGATTTCTTTTTTCTTCTTCTTCTTTAAATTAAGCTATTCATTTTTCTCCAGATCTAGAGGAAGGCAAGAAAAGGCTGATTTGAAAATCTAGTGCCCTTGAGAAAGGAGATGAATAGGCATGTTACTGGTTTGGACAGATAGGGAAAGGATGGATTTCAGGGGGTGGAAAGGAGGCAAGAGATGACAAATTACAGGCAAGTAAAAAACCATTGCAGCATTTTTTTATGCCAACAAAGAACAAAAGTAGTCAGTAGGGTTTTGCACAGCACAAATCTGTGAGAGATAAGGTCAGCAATAACATTGAGGGGCTCCAGAAGTTACATATCGATATATTTTCTCCCTCAGTCCTACCATAACTTGAGCATGGTCCCCAGAGAAAAATCCCTTGATTTGAGTTGTGAATAAGGTTTTTGTCCTGAGGATTTGAGTACAGCTTAAATGAAGGAATTGAAACAATGCAAACCATGAAGTGAATTGCAAAAAAAAGAAGAAACAAACAAAATCTTTCTCTTCTCATCCAAAGAGCAAGACCTGTGTCTTCCACTGGTTTCCCAAGGAGTGCTGTGAGTGCACATTTCTGCCCTGTGAGGAATCTTATGGGTATCAGTGACTCTTGCACAGGCAGGAAGCGTGCACAGCAAATGTATAGCCCTGAAGTATTTTCAAGTTTCTGATATGGAGAATCTGTAACAGCATCCAGAGTACATTATAGCTGTAGTACTGGAACTGGTGTCCATCTCCCACTTTGAAAAGTCAATGCAAAATTAATCCAAATTCAAAGCAAGATTTTGTTAAAAAAAAATCCAAGAAAAAGGAAAAGTGTTTAACGACATTTTGCATTTGGTGATGCAAACTAAAGTGCAAAGCACAGAGCAAGTTACCACAGATGGCAATTTTCCAGATTAAAATATCATCATTATAGCAGTTTTGACCAATAAAGGGTCTTTTTCTTTAAAATGCAGCTTTATTTACCACTTAAGGAGACTAAAAAGTATAATTTCCTTTGGTTAGGACAAGAGAACCTGAAAATTAAAAGGACAGGTAGCAAATCATATATTTCAGATGAAGCAGAGATAGCTAGAAGGGAAGAAGTAAGACATCAGGTCACTGATTTCTACAGTCATAATTTGGACTTTGAAATGCTCATTTATGGGATTTTCTGCCAACTCCACAAAACAGCACCTCACTTGCCTGTGTCTTCTCCAAATATGTGCAACTAACAAAAAAGGAAACAAGTAAATCAACACTTTGAGGAGAATGACTTGATTGAACCACAGTGTGGCAGGGGAGGCTGCAGAGGAGCACTCTGCCTGTCAGAGCAAAGCTCTGCATCTGTGCTCCCCCCAAATGCCTTTCTTTGGGGGCAATTCTTTTATAATTATTTTTAAAATTCTTTTTCTTTCCACACTAAGTCCCCGTTTCCATTTGAGTGGCTGGCAGCACAGTGGCACTCATTATCCATGTGCTCAGTCATGAGGCACTTGTGAGTGAACAGCAGCCCTTTCTGCAGTTACAAAGTGTTGTTTCATCCAGCAATTCATAGCAATTTATACCATAAACACACAACTTTCCTCTGCTCTCTGTTCCTCTTCTGTCTCCCAGAAGGTCTCCAGCCAGCTGGTGGGGAATAGAAAAAGCTACGAGTAAGTAAGTGACAGAAGAGCCAAAGCAAAGATTTTGCAGATGTCCTGGAAGATGACATGTGCTCATGCAGATATTACCTGCAGAGACACCACTAGCTGAAGAGGGATTACAGCAGAGAAAAAAGAAAGATGAATTTCATTTTGCAACCAGCTGTATGATTGCCAATAGCACTCTCTGTCTCTGAAAGAAATACTGGGAGTAGGATCCAGTTGTCCACATATGTGCGTGAGAAACCCTCAAGAACCCCAGGTGAGCTACACCTGCCCTTCTAGGGAAGAGTGGGTCCTAAGTCCTTCCTAGGTCCTGTGACAAACCTGCCGGTGCATGCAGGTGTCTCAGACATCTCACGTGGCGCCAGGTCTTCTTTGTCTCTTGGCTCCTCTCATGGTCCACATCCAGCAAGCAATACAGCTGCCTGATCTAGATATCCAAAGCCACCAAAGATGTTCCAGGGTATCACAGGTAGGTAGGTATGACAGTGATGGAGACTCACACAGAAAGGATTGATCATCTGTGGACCCTCTGTTCAGACCAACCTTTTCCCTTGCTCTACCAAAGACATGCTGGGTCAGTGCTTTCTGGCTGCAGTTGGCTACAAGGACCACTGATTTGGCCCATGGTATCTTGTGTGTTGTTCCTAATCTCAATTCAGAGAAAAACAAAGGACTGTGGGCAGATAAAGTGTCCTGGTGGCAGCTCATATCTGTTTCCAGTCTTCCTCCAGGCTTATCCTTCCTCCATCCACCTCTGTGTGTGACTAACACAGTTGTCTTGCATAATCTGCAGAAACAAGGCAATTCACAGCTCTGCTTCCAGGGCTACGTTCCTTCACTGTGAGCATTTATTTAGCTCAGATTTGCCTTGGTGCAGATGAGAAGTGAATGTGCAGCTTCTTACACCCATCCACATAAGCAGGACTCAGAGCTGCCCATTGAGCTTGCTGGGAGAGTCTTTCTAACTTCACTACACTTCTGTAAGAGAGCACCAAGCATCAGATTTTTTTTTTCCTGAAATGAAACAGGAAGCTTATTCCTAATTTGCCATAGAAAAGTCAGTGAAGGAGAAGGAACAGAAATTTGGGAACTGGAAAAATTTAACACATGGCCTATATACATCTTACAGTATCTCATATACAAAGGGGTGTTTTGGAAGGAACTCAGGATTTTCCCTTATGCACAAAAGAACAGATGAAATTATTCCAAAAAAGAAATATTAGCAGTGAAGGAAAAATGTCCCTTGGAAAAACCGTATTTGTTGTTGTGCATTAGTTTTTGTTTTTAGAAAACTATGACTTTTTATTAGATAGTAATACACTTTTCCCTACAACAGACTTACTAGAGAACACTTCAAGCAAATGATCAACCGTGAGCATAAGAAATATTTCACGAGACATGGCATGTTTGGCATAGTGGACTAACTCTCTTCCGGCCAGTTAAGCAGAGACCAGGGAGATTCCTGGGTTATGCAGCTCTCTACAGTAAAATTATTGCACGTGTACATTGCTGGCTCGTGGTCAGCCTGAACTCCACCAGGACCCTAGAGCCTTTCTCTGGAAAGCTGCACTGCAGCTGATCAGCCCCCAGCATGTACTGCTTCCTGGGGGGTTTTTTGCCATTTGCATTTGTTGAACTTCAGGAGATTCCTCACTGGCCAGCATTCCAGCCTGTCAAGGCTGAATCTGCTGCAATGGTCACTCCTCCCAGTTTTGCATCATCTGCAAACTTTGTGAGATGCACTCTGCCCCTTCATCCAGGTCATTAATGAAGTTGTTAAGCAGTGTTCTTCCCAGTGTTGACCCCTGGGAGGCACCAGTAATGGCTGGTCACTGCTTGGACTTTGTGCTGCTGATCAGAAACCTCTGAGCTCAGCAGCTCAGCCAGTCTTCAGTCCACCTCACTTACTGTGTATCTAGTCTCTACTTCATTAATTTGCACCATAAGAATGGTATGGGAAACAGTGTTAAAAGCCTTGCTAAAATCAAGATCAACAGCATCGACTGTTCTCCTCTTGTCCATCAAACTAGTCAGGTTGTCAGAAAAGTGTACCAGGTTGATCAGGAGAGATTTTGTGTTCATAAATGCTGACTAGCTACTACCTTCTGGACCTTCCTACTTTTGGAAATAGTTTCAGAGTTTACCTACAGTTGCAATTGTTTCAGATTGAAGTGGTTCTGTATTTTGCAATGCTGCCTAAAAGAAGGGGATCAGTGAAATAAGGGTCAGGAACCCATTTTGGTCAATAGCATCACAACTATGATGGCATTCTGGGGGTTCAAGAACAGGTCATTTATAGACTCCTTGACTGAGCAAAGCCTCAGCTCTTGTGACAGCATTGTATGTTCTCTGCTGTAAAACAGTCAAGTGGAGCCTGAAAACCAGCTAGAAAACCTCACAGGAGTGGGTGCTTCTGAGTTTCCTTGTGCATGGTGGGATATACCAGCAGTCAGAGTACCTTTAATCTGGCAGCTTGTGGAAGCCAAGCCAGGCAGTGAGGTAGTGGTTAGTGCTCCACAGCCAAGGCAGCGCAGGAAGCAAACACAAGGAATGCAGCAGTGCTTGCCAGGCAGGCTTCTTGCTATGCGCAGGAAGAGTGGACACACTCCAGAGTGCTCCTCTGTCTTCTGCAGCTGAGTCTGAATAACTTTTAATTATGTGGATGCTCAGTTTCCTCATATGAAGTGTGGTGCAGACTGCAGGAAGGCAGGCATGCCTTCAGCTGAGGAGGGTGTGATTTTCCATGTTTAAATGGGCATGAGTAAACAGTGTGAGCTGGGCCTTGAGTGGGTAACGCAGGAACAAGGATACACAGGCTTTCCTGCTGTTTGGTTTATTTTTGATCAGAGGAACAGCACTGATGATTTAATCCATCATGTCAAAAGTCTTCAGAGTCAATACAGAAAGAATAATAATTTAAATCTGTCACTGACAACTGCCCATTTTCAGCTTTAGCCAGCAGTGCAGCTCAGAAAAGAAGAAGAAAAGGAAGCTATACTGACATGAAAGGAAATGTCTTCTGTAAATTCCTGGTAACCACCTAACTCTCACTAGAAAGGGCTAATATTTATTTTCAGACACGTGTTCACCCCATCAGCGACTAGTGTAGATTTAATTTCATCACTTTCTTTAATAGCAAGTGGCTGCATTTTCCTTGCCACGATAACATTATTAGAATTTATTCAATAACAGAAAGACAAAATGGACTAGGTTGGAAGAGTTTCTAGGTCTCATGGGCTTGAGTTTGCTGACAGAAGAGTCTGTAGTAACCTGCCACTTTCACTGGGCAAAAGCTGAACTGTTGATTAAGATATGTCTGTTCAGCAGTCAGCTCTGTGGCTACAAGGATTGCAGCCAGAGCTAATAATTAGCTAGATACAGTCAGCTAAAGCCATCAGAGCTGCTGTTTAGGCACCAGCATGGTCTAACTGCCCAAGTGTGTGCTCAGGATGTGCTCAGCATTTCCCACATCACTGCAGCTTCCTGGCTACCACCACTCCAGGACACTGGAACTAGCTCTGATGTGATCATCTGCAGCTGCAGCAGGGGTGAGAGCAGAGCCTGGCACAGCCATTTGCCAGCCTCATGCTCAGCAAGGGTTTAACACTAGCACTCCATAAAACACTTGAATACAGTGGTAAATGTTTGTGAAAACAGTAAAGACCTGTGGCTCAAAACTTTCTTAACACAGAAGTCAATCAAGAATTATTGCCAAGCGGTTCTGGGAGCCGCAGAACCTACCTTGTGGTCTGGGTGCTGTGATGGTCTCTCCAAGACCTCTGATCCCACATGTGCAAAGGAGGAATGGGATTTACTGCCACAAAACAGCTTTTGTGTGACTTAATTCCCTTGGGAGCTGTGAGCTCTAGAGGTGCCTTGTGAAATCACCGCAGAAATACGGTTTTGTTTATGTAGAATATCGAATGGAACAGTCAAGTACGGAGATATTGTCTGTTTCTAGTCTGAATGTGAAGAAACAAAGGGTGTTGCCCAACAGCAAATACTGATTTAGCAGCAGGCAGCACTGTCAAAAATTTGGCAGATGAGTGTAATGAAACCAGTATTATGGTACCCAAATTTACAGAGAACTACATCGTGGTAGAAAATAAACCCCTTACTGGCTATGTGATTACTTGAAGAGCCCATTTTTACATATGCATTCTTCTAGTTATGACACCCAAAATTATTTTTCTGCAGAAAAGATTTGTAAGGAGCAGGGCGTACTTTCATGCCTTTTCTACTTTTGTGATTCATAACACAGTTTGAGCAGCTTTTTCTTTCAGAGTTTCCTCTGCCCCAAGCAACAAAGGCAGGCATGCAGGGCATGTTCAGGGCTATTAGTTCAGGGTGCCAAAGTGAAGTGGTGCAACATTTACAAAGGGTATCTTTATATTTGGCAAAATATTTTAGACAACTTACGTTAAGCATCCTTGTTACCCTACTATCCTTCAAAGCAAGTGAGAGCTTTTATTGAATAGGCTATAAACCCTAGATGCAAGCTCAGGAATATGTTATCCCTCTTGCCTTCTGCAGATGACTTAGGGATGTCCCTGTCAAGTCAAAATCTTGATTGTGGAATTCTCTTGAGGGGGGAAGCACAAACGGAGCACATATTAACCAGACACATTTCATGTTACAGAAATAGAAACAAAGATGTTTCTCAGTATGAACGTGTGTGAGTTCTCATCACATTCTGTGTTCTCAGTCTTGTCCATATTAGGCTTTTCTGTTTTCAGATTGACTGTTTCTGAAAACAGAGCTTTTACAGGGCTTTAAAGTATGTCCTCAGTCTGCAGATGGCATCCTTAATACAGCTGTAAAGGTAGAGAGTGTAAGCTGGACTAGACAAATACTGAAAAGAGAAAAAGGAGCACAGTTTTGTGTCACGATCTAGAAACACCTTCCAACCTTTATGGACACCCAGTTCTGTACTCATGGAGTAAATTGTTCCAGCTGTACTGAAATCTGGAACAAGTTTCATACAGTGGCTCACGAATTATTTATGGATCACGCTTACCTTATGATGACAACAGACTCTGACCAAAAATAGTTTCAACTTTCATTGTAAGAATATGACAGAACTCTGCGGAGATGCACATACTACCCCATGAAAATATCCCTAATACAGTCCTTGAGATGGAGTGAAACATGCACATATCAATACTGTGTGCACATAAAAAGTGCTGGCTATAAGAAGTATCTTAGTTCCTCTAGGACTGACTAGAGTTATGTGCAAGATGTCATATGCTACTACAGCAGGATGTACCCTGAAACTTGCAAACCTCAGTAGGTCCTTACAGGTAATGCACGGAGTAAAGCGAGCACACGTACACAAGGTGGTGCTGCTGGGCTGACACAGTGAAGGTCCTGCTACTGCACTCATGGATCATTTTGTGAGAGAAAATCCCACCCTGGGAAATCTTTCTTTGATTTTCCACTTCTGAATACTCCACCCTTCACAAGTCAGCTGGCCAGGAAATAGTGGTCTTGTTTCACAGAGACGGTGCGAGTCTGGCTTTTGGCTTTGGTTTTTCAGTATTTTTGGCATTATTTTCAATTGTGTCCTACACACCTGTTTCAGTGGACTGCAAATACCGCACAGATCTTTCACCAAAACCTCGGTCAGAATGACATAAGGTGAAATTTCAAAGTGCCTGTGTGAATGTCACAGGATGCAGGATGCATACCAAATGTCCAAATAACTTTTTTCTTAAATAGCTGATGTGTAAATTCCTAAGGCATCTTGGTACCTTTGCAAATGTTATGCAGTCTCTAATTCAGCTTCATGGGATCAAAACAGAAGACACCTTAAACCACATTATCTCTCGAGGATGGAATTCAAACCTGTGTTTTTAATAAGCAGTTACATAATACACACTGAGATTTAAATACAATAAAAGACTGAGTAAGCAAGTTGATTTAATACAAAGTATTAATACAAGCAAATATGGAAATGTAAGGTCTCACAATGCAAACATTTATGGAAATCTTGTATATGTGGGTATGCTGAATTCTTTAAGTAGTATCATTTCATGCCAACTGAATTACTTGCCATAGATTTTCAGATGCTAAGGGTTGAGTTCTGTAGGTTTATGCTGATGTGAGTCGCAATAATTCTGGAGCTTTTTGAGGCTTATACCAGTAATACAGAGAAGATAGCCAAATTGTTTTGTTAGCCATTAAAAATTAAATGAAAGCATGAATTAGAATAGCAATGAACATGTGTAGAATGGCTCCTTACCTGAAAGAGAATTCTCAGCAAAATTTGGAGCACAGAGGGAATCTTGAAGTATGAATTATGTCCTCTAAAGTATGGGTTTTCCTCTATGATTTCCTCTAGACTGACTGTACTGGCTCTATTGCTGAGTAGTCAGTCTGCCAAGAGAAACCTGTAGGTCTCTTAAGGATAGTTAGTGTTTCGATAATCACAAAGTAATTAAGGTTTGCCTGACCACCAAATGGATGCAGGTTACTTACTGTTCTTTGAAGATACAAAAGTTGCTGTGCTTACAGGATGGTTGCATACGCTGGCAAAAGTAAATAGGCATCACTGTGCCAGAGAAAAAGCTCTGTGTTGTCTGTCGTCAGCTCAACACAACTTGTTTGAGAATTTTATCACAAGAGCTCTCTTCCTTAATTAGCACAGTGTGGCAGGGCAGGGCACTTGCTGTGATTGTGAAGAGAGCCTCTCCTCTTTCTAAAGATTTTAACATGAGTGGTCAATTTGTGATCACAGTAGTGGTGGCATAAAAATCTGCAATAAGTCTTCAGTGTCACCAGGATTCATTAGGTAAACCACTGCTCTTATTCCTAACTCACATTCCTGATGATGAGATCAAGATCTGGATCCTAGCAACTGTATCTCAAATTTGGTTGGCTGATTACTCAAAATATATTTCCCTCCTTCACTGTTTCTCCCCAAAACTAGACTCTCCCTGTGACGATTGTCACTTTACAGTATAATTAGAAAGACAAAAACTCCTGCTGCTTTATTTAAGCAGAAGTCTCTCTTGCTTTGTGAGCTACATTTATATTTTACAGAGATATTCCCTAGTAACTTACTTGCTTCTCTAAATAGTGTCTGCCTCTTAATTTGTTGTGCTTCAACACCGTGCGGTTTTTTTAATATTGCTTTGAGTGCTAAGTTCTCTGTTGATTCTCATTTTGAAATATTGGCACCTCCTTTTTGTTTTTGAAGCAAAGAAATAGCAACAATTAAAAATTCCTCTTTATTTCCCTCAGACTGCGCATTTTTCCACTGTTATTGGGTTTTTTTACTACAATTCATACTGTAAATTTCCGTTGTAAATCCAAACATGTACTGTAGATGGAGCTTTAAGGTTTTTCCAAGCAGATATCCATTCGCTAAGCCACAGAGATGCCCCAGTGATAGGGGAAGACTCACAAAAGACGAGTCAGGGAGTCGGGTGATGCCGGGTACGTTTGTGATTTGGATTTGTACTCTTCGCATTTCCCTCTAACAGGGTAGCACAGAAAACACAGACTCAGGAAAATCTTTTCTTTATCCGTTCTGTAATCCTCAGAAAATAATGAAAGATTGATTGGAGGTCCCCTTAGAGCAGGGAACCAAAGTATATCCCATAGAAAGGAGAGAAAACTTTTCAGCTGGTGTGTTGAACAACACAGCCATCACAAAGCAGAAGAATTATAATGTAATAAGTGAAAAAGATTCCTTCAAGCCACAGTCTGTGTAAAAGTGAAAGGTCAATGGCAAATTCTAATTAACATAACATTTTTAATGGGATTAGTTCTAGCCATATGTATCAGCAGCAGATGCAGTCTTACAAAAGAAAAACTGAAATGGGCAAGAGGTTAATTATGTAGGTAGACATCAGAGGATCACTTTTAGCAATATCCAGAAAAAAAAAAAACCTGCTCTGAATGAGTAAAATTGTCTTATTCATTTAAAAGTATATTTTCCTAGTTTCTCCCTGTTCAGTTGAAAAATCCAGAGAATTGGGAGCTGCTGTGTTCTGGGAGAGTGACAGCAGTCCAGGCTACCACAGCCTGTTTTCCTGTGTCTGTATTTCCCTTCCCTCTCTACCCCAGACCCACACACACCCCCACCCCCACGCCTTTCCCTGTAGCTCACAGTCCTACCCTGTGACATGTAGGAAATAAGTCCACCTAGAAACCAAGAAAACTGTGTTTAATCTGGGGAGGTGGTTTCATGCCGAGCAGCACTACTGCTGAACCGATACCATGGGCACTCTAGGACGGAGGGCCAGAGCAGCACAGTGGTAAGGGAGGGCTGCATCTTGCTCCTCTTTCAGATGTGGCTGAAAATACTTTGAAAGCCCAGTCTTGTCTAGTGTGGAGGTACAGAGATGAGGACATTAAGCTCTGAATTGAAATTCTCCCGAAGCAAATGAAAACCGAGTAAGACTTTTCTCTGCTTGCCTTTTATAAGTGTCTTTGCATACACTAGAAAAACTGGATTCAGGCTCATCCTCACCCTCGGGCAGCTCACATCCATATCTCTTATCCTCAAAGGAGCAGACAGTCCGAGGCTCTTTGGTGGTGAGTGCATCCGCCCTCTCTCCTGTCGTATCACACTACAGCTCACCTGGGTTAGAGAGAGGAACAGTATGTCTGTGCTGTAGTGATGCAGGGACTGACTGAAGTCCCTGCAGCCACAGCTCCATGAATTGCCCATGAGTTTTTATTATCCATAATACTGCACCAGCCCAGAGACCAGAAGCCAGTGCTCCAACAGAGCCTCTCGTTGCAGATCAGAGCACTGAAAGACATTTGTGTTCATGGAGCTGGGCTCTTGCAGCCCATTTCTCCAGCAGGACACTTGTGTCTGCTTTTACAGCAGCAGCTCTGGCACCCCTGTCAGGCGACCTGACTTTTACTCCCAGCTCACACTGAAGTGATCCAAACATATAGCCAAACCTCTGTAGGGAATGCTGCAGTCAGCTGGAGTATATAAATTTAGCTTACATCTATCTACATTATTAATAGACATTTTAATAAATTGCTGTAGCCAGCTGGAGCCAGACCATCAGGTGAGCAGGCTGTCTAAAACAGTATCTCATCCCTACCTGCTGCCTTCTGCTGGGGTGCATGTATCTATCTATTTATGTCTGTAACATGCTGGTAACACTAATTAACCCTCCATAAACTATTTATAGGTGTTCCTTTTATATAGAAGTGTCATCTGAAATGCAAACACAGGTTTATCACCCTCTACTGCACTCCTGGCGTGCAACAGCCCATGCCTCAAAGTTTAGATTGACAGCCGGTCTCTTTTTAAGCACACCACTTTCTTCCAAGATTATTCAAGTCACTCAGAGGTAAGTTTTCAAACCAACTCCGTGGGGCTGAGAATCAAAGTGGTAGTTTCTGTGTGCAATAGGTACATTCATGAAATGTGTCCGTGCGTAATGAAATTACGATGTCGGTGAGAGCCCTGCAGTAGGGAAAGGATCTGTATAAGTCAGCCAGTGCATTGTTCTAAAGGCACTTTTGACTGGAAAACCCCTGTTCTTCTCAGATTTTGTAATATCATTAATAGTACCTACTGCAGCTTTATTTGCAGTTATGCTACTTTTTTTAGGTTTCACTCTTCAGAAGCAGAAAAAAATCCCACAAATTAGATGTCTCACTTTCTTACTGTGAAGTGTGGTCTCTATTTTATTGTTACCCGTAGACTCTATGATGAAAAGATATATTTTCCTCAGCATCCAAGTGAGATGCAAGATCAACTTATTTCTATCTGTTAGATGTGAACACTGTGTAGTATCTTACCAATGATTCACTTTAAATCACCCTCATCTTCTGCAATCCTCTTTATTCAGATTACTGCACAAGCATAACAGAAAATACAATAAAGTAATTCTGAAATCCTTCTTTGATCTACTTTCAAAGCCACTTTGCAGTAAGTTAGTTCCAGATTGATTTCAGGAGTTAAACATCAAATAGGCAAACAACTTCGGTCAATACCACATATTAGAAAAACTTCCCAATCTAATGGTTAAAAAGATTAAGAGTTCAGAAACACTCTCATTTCTTTAATATCTGACATTATGAATCATAAATCATGATTTTAAATAAACTATAAATCCTACTTGTCCACTACAAATAGGAAACTTTCTTACAAGAACTTTAAGGAAGGGTTTGCGTAGTGTTGAGCACACACCAGAAGACTGCCAGTTCCCTTTAAAAATGCTGCTTCTGCTCCTGCTTTTTGTCTCTCTTCTGCAGTGCTAAGTAGACAAAGTCAACTTTTCCTCCTGATGGCACACACAGCCAGACAGCTTTGTAGCAGTACCTGGTTAGTTGTTCAAAATGCTGCTATGATCATATAATTTTGTACCAACTTTGAGAGTGCTTTGTAGGTGTTTAGACTACGTTTATTTGTGTGAGTGGGTTTTGTGACCCTGTGGGTTTTTAATACACCGGTAGCATCTGCAACTGCAGCATTGTTTGAAAAAAAAAAATGCAACCCACACAATGATGTATCATCTTAACAACAACAGATTGTGCAACACAACATAATGTTAAGAAAATGAGATGTCAGAGACTCCAGCCACCATTGTACCAGTGAACTTAGAGCTTTAAACACCAGTCAGGGTTTTGGCGTGCATCTGTGAGACTATTTCTCTGACTCAATTTTAAATAAGATAAGGGTTTCTCCTTCTACTTGTGGTCGGTGTTTTGTTATCTGCCTAGCTGATGGACCAAACCTGCTCTTTTTAAAGTCTACAGAGTTGCTCCTTCCAAGCAACAAAATGACATTTGCACTATCATCATGACATCATGCAGAATGGTGCACAGCAGATTATGCAGTAAGGGGAGAAACCAAAAGATATTGTATGTTAGTATCACACCCCATGTGCAGACTGGACTCTGTGGTGCTTCATGTACATCTAGTCCTTCATAAGAAAACCAGGAAGCAGCTCCATCATGACTATACATATTTCAAAACTTTTTATGTCAATACAGTGTGTTCACAGTGAGTTCTTACAGTTGACCCTCCATAGCACTTACACAGGGCAGAGCCCAGCAATGCAGCTCCTAGCACTGCCTATTTCAACACCACAGAGAGTCCTCAGCCCTGCAATGGGTGTCCAAACTTCACAGAATCGATTATTCCAACCCATAGCTATATCTGGTATCCCACAAGAAGGATTTATCCTAGACACAGCTAATGGAATAAATGAGAAAACTGGTTGAAACAAGAAAAGTTGCAGGGACAGATGTAGCTCCCAGGGCTCAGGGCCCTACCACGAGACTTGTGAGTTTGCAATCCAAGGCAAGTCTGCCCATTATGCAGCCCTGGTCACAAAACAGCTGAAAGAGACAATTGTACAACATTAACCAGAGATGTGAGGGATGCAGCAGGACCTCTGCAAGATAACATGCAGGATCAGAACCTCACTCTCATCAAGACCAGGGCTCCATGACGGCAACTTTACTAATGAATAAAACTATCTAAAACTTGGCACAGCACGGCTCCTGAGGTCACACCTATGCTCTCCAACCTTCCCAAAGACAGGGTTGCTACATCCAAAATGTGCATGGATAAGGTCCTTGGAAAACTAACTCCCTGGCCCTGTCTAGTTTGTTGACATAGCTCTTGTCCAAGTGAGCAGGCACTCAGGATAAGCTAGTCCAAAGTTATCCCTGCTAATGCTAATCTGCTGCTGTGGAAAAAGTTACCTCTAGTCTGAGTCACAGAAAAGGACTATGCAGATCCTGGAGCCTGGCTGCCAGAAGACTCACATGGAAGATGAGGTTTATAGCCTCTCATTCCTTTAGAGATTAAATTATTAAGACATGAATATTAAATGTGACTATTGCATACTAAATATTTATCTCTGCTGTGGCTGAGCCCCAGATCTCACCTTTCCTGGGTGGGCACTCTGACTATTCTTACTTTATGTCTTGTTAATAATACAGAAGAGACAGGACATGGACAATTCTATGCATTAAATATGCAAGCTCTAAATAGGGATGCTGAACATAAACACATTCTTTTTGAGGCACCTGAGAATGAAATTTTAAGTCACATAAATAAGAGAATGGGCATTAGTAAAATTTACTGTTGCAGTTTGTGTAATACAGTGGTTAATAGCCACTCCTGAGCCACAATGAAGTTGTGACTATATTGGCATGACCTCTAAAATACAGCCTCAACATTTCAAGGGATTAATGCATTCTATTAAAGGGCACTTTATGTATATGTCACACGTTCCTTTCATATCCTTGTCATTGCTCATATGTTGGCTAAATACACTCACTTTCCAGTAAGAATGTTCATTCTTGTCAATACATTTTTGCAGGCTCAAAAAAGCATTTATTTATGCCCAAATTACTTATTCCAGATGAAGGAGAAGCCACAAAACATCAAAAGCAAGAGTCAAGTCGCCAAGAGAGAACACTGTTTGTTTTCTCTACGTGTTAATGATTTAATCCACAGCCAAGCAGTGCTCAAATGGTTTCGGACCCAGAAAATGTAAAGGTGCAGAACACAGAAACCAAATATTTCATAGTTTCTTAGCACATGCACATATGGCACATTTGCCAATCTCTAAATTTTATTGCAGTGATTTACAGAACAAGAAGTAACTGTATGTCTTCTTTATAGTTTCCTATCTTTAATATAGATCTCTACTAGAACAGCTTTTCCCAAAGGTAGCTTTCCAGTGGGATGTACAGAGCTTGGATAATAATTTATCTGCTTTTTACTACATATGCAGCATGGTGTCAGAGCTTACGATGGGATTTGATTTGCAAGGTAATGCCTTGCTGATGAGCAAGCCTCCCTTGCAGCACAGGCAAGTCACAGGGCTGTGGGTGACTTGCTGCACAGCTGAGAAGAGATTTCCAAATAAAACCTGGCACCTCGCTGCTCAGTGAGAAGGAGAGTCCGTGCTTCTTTTATTTTGAAAGGGAGAAAGTGTCTTGTCCCACATTTTTCTGGAGAAAGGGGGGCATCCTCTCTAGTCCCCCACCGTGACAGGAGGTCAGGCTGTGCTGCCTTGGCTATGACGTGGAGCAGGTGGATAAGAATTTCTTTGTCCTTGTGTGTCTTGCTGTGGTCTGGGTTTCCTGAAGAAAAACGGTCAGGCAATGGGCTCATACCTTCTATGTGGGATTGCACACCTCTATGAAACGGTGTTTCAGGACCCAACAATGGAAAAAAGTTTCAAAATCTACTCTTCCAGAGTAAATAAGTGCTTCACTGGCCAGAACCAACAGGACTGGCTTTATTTCCCAGCTTATAAGTGTTCATTCCCTTCACAGTCTGGAGGACTGAGGGTCAAGGATCCAATCACAACCTCATGGAAAACAGGCAAATTTGTACCTCTCACTCGTGGGTCCCAAATACTTTTGAGCTACATTTCACAAACTTTCTGCTCTTGTGTTGCAGGCAGTGTTTCTCAGTAAATATTTGGCTGAACTTTCTGAGACTACGAGCGTTCAATAGCCACTTTTTTGAAAGTTTTTGCCTTATCTTTAAACACAGAGTGAGGACCCCAGTTTTTAAAAGAGGAGTACTTCATTGCAAGACCATAAGTGACAGCAGCATCACTTCCAACACACGGTGTTTCCAACACACTGCTCCTGCCACGGCTTCTATCTGATGTCAAACGTCTGGCTGATAATGTCAGTCATTCTCATGTCAATAACATGCCCCCTAACCCTGGCACATTCTTGTACCCTTATTCCAGCTACAATTTGGGATACTATTCTTTTTCATTTGACTTTTAAAAGCAAAATGGTTGGGAAGTCCTCCAAGTAAATATGTGTCATTTCACATATCAGTTTAGGGACATGATAATATCTGTTAAATTACGTATTATTATTATTATTATTATTATTATTATTATTATTATTATTGCTATTTTAATCATCATCATCATCATCATTATCGTCATTATCATTATTTCACAATTGCATACTCCTTATTGCCAATATAAATACCCTCCTAATCTGCATTTACCTTCCAAATGAATCAGAAGCAAACTTCACCACTTCTTAACCTGTGAATAGACTTCACTGAAAGAGCTGCTCCTACCTGTGGAAGTGTTGTATTTCATGGCAAGCATCTAACCTTCATTTCTAGACAGGAAAGTTCATGCTATGCAGAAATCTGTGAGATTTATGTCCTATGCTCAATTTATTCAGCCGAGTGGATGTTCTAGCACATTTCAAGCAGGAGCTGTATGATATAATGCGAAAATAATGTGCTGGTTTGCAGTTAGTAGGCATCTTGCAAGGTCCCTAATAGCTTCTGGTTTAGCCTCTTTGGAATATTGCAGATATTCTTTATGGGCTTTCTGTTGTAACTGAAAATGAAGAAAAAGGATAAGATAAGTTTTCTAATAGAGCCCAGTAAATTTAACTTTAGGTATATCATTACCAAGGGAATTAACTAGAAGAAATAAGTACATTTGTCTTTTCAAATGTGCTTTCTAAGGCACATTCAGTACATCTGAGAAGATACAGACAAGATCCACAGAATATGTATATGCTCTGATCTTTATTACTTTAACCAAGGACTGGAAAAAAAATAGGAATCCACTATTTTTGTATCTTTCTGGACCTGACTTACAGACCTGGGTATTTTCATAGAATCGTAGAATGATTTTGGTTGGAAGGGGTCATCTCATTCCAACCCTCCTGCCATGGGCAGGAACACTTCCCACTAGTCCAGGTTGCTCAATGCCCCATCCAATATGGCCTTTAACGCTGCCAGGGATGGGCATCCACAGCTTTCCTGCACAAGAATTCCATGAGAAGTGGGTAAAGGTGAAGGGAAAATCTGTGTCCTGTGGTGTACAATTAGACACATAAGAACCCATTCACATGGGTGTTCTTCCTTTCAGATTTCTCCGACAACAAAGGCCAAAGCCTTCCTCATTCTCAGTCACATCCCACAAGCACATTTTCTACAGCTGCTCTTATTTGTTACCCCAGAAAGGGCTGTGCTGATTATTTAGGCATTAGGAGGAGTCTCTTGACAGGAAGTTTGGGTACTGGCCCTTATCTTGATAGCTGTGACATTCAGGGCTGTCAGTGACCCGTCGATCATGACAACACTGATGGAATTGAGGTTGCTGTTAGAAACAGCTCTTTGGGAAGATTTGACCTTGCAAAGCAATGTTATGGATCTTCCCTGATTAGCTGATGCCATGCAAAAGACAATTCACTCTGGCACAGTTAATATTGAGACATTGATACAATGATTAAATGCAAATTCTAAGCATGCAAAAGATTTCAGATGTAATTTTTGAGTGACATTCATCTACCATGGTCTCCATGAGCAGTCAGGTAGGTTCATACAGCACTCCTCTGCAATTCTCTGTGAATCAGTGTGCTTAGTCAGCTTGAATAATTAGAAACATCAAGCTTTGTCCAGTTTTTGCCAAGTGAACTCAAAATAGCACTTCAAAGCACATTTCCTCAATTAAAATATTTTCTAGTCAAACACTAAATATTTGCAGGTCTTATCAGACTCCAATATAAATATTAATGAGGTGTAAATTTTGAACACACAGAATTTCAGAAAGCAGTTGTGACTTTCAAATTACCCAGTGCACTGCCTGGTACACAATACTGATGTATTCATCTGCAGACACTCCTCCTGGGTTTGCAAAGTTATTTCTGCATCTGATAAACCTTTAGAGGCTTTAGACCATGTGAGCTGATCTTATATACATCTTTCATCTTCTTACTCAGCCTCACCTTTAGCCCATTACTGCAATGCAAGTTTAGTGTGCTGTCTCAAGACTACTTTCCATGATCTGTTCAAAATAAAATGTAAAATCCTGAATCCAAAAATTTCCTAGGAGAATTGACTTAAAAACACTCAAACACATAAAATCACGGAGTTCTCTGAATTCATTAACTTTCCAAGTCCCTAAGGCATATTACCAGTCACCTGTTTTCCTACTGTTTCAAAGATGTTTGGAGTATAAAATCTGTAACATGGAAAGCACATTATAGGAGAAATTACCTTGATTGATGAGAAAGCCCTTCTGCCTGAATTCTCTGTTTTGTTTTGTTCTGTTTATTTTTTCCCAAGACTTGTGGAGAGAAGAGGGCAGACTGCAGTCACAATCTGGTGGATGTTGTCACCTCATCTGATATTTTTTTCCACTCACTGAAGGAAATAAAAATGGTTGAAATATGCAAACCTGATTTTGTATAACAGCGATCCTGTTTGCATAAGTGTTTTATTCCAGAGTGCTGTACGACTGGCACTTCATGGTGTGGTGTAGCTCACGGGTTTGGTCATGAGGCAATTGTGTTCCCATGAAATTCCACCTTACCACATGCACCATATTTAGATGTTGAGCATCATGTGCCACTGAAATCATGCTTTGCAGTTTTCTCAGGTGTTGGATGAGTCCACATAGATATACAGGTTTAACAATGTCCACCATGCACAAATGGAGCTGCAGGGTGACATTTGGCACCCCATGGCAGACACCCCGCTCTCCCTTCCTAATCCACCGTTTCAGATGTGCCCCCTCTCTGCACTGCTTTCCGGGATTCCCTCCACATGCTGCTTCCTTTACTTTGCACCTCCTTTTGACGGGGAAATCTCGCTGAGCCTCCCTGCCCTCCCAGAGAAATGATTAAATACATTTCTCAAATGGTCAGTTTGTTTTTATCTCTAGCCTGAAGTGATTAAAAATCATATTTTTTAGGCAAGCTGTCCTAGCAGTCCA
This sequence comes from Mohoua ochrocephala, assembly GCA_013398855.1. Lineage (NCBI taxonomy): Eukaryota > Metazoa > Chordata > Aves > Passeriformes > Acanthizidae > Mohoua > Mohoua ochrocephala. Next base: position 23,037 of record VZTA01028550.1, read on the forward strand.
TTGACCGGAGATTTCTTTGGGATGTCAGATCCCAGCAAGTTACTTACAGTTTGATGTTTGGACATTTTGTCAAAAAAAAGAAGCATACAAATGGGGAGAAACAAATGGAAATTGTTGGGATGAACATTAGAATTAAGTATGAAAATGTCCAGAACTCTGCTTTATTTCACTTTTTTTACTACTCTTCCAATAAAAGATTTGTATCTGTTTTCAAGAACGAGATGAATCCAATTACTCTTAATATCATATTCTGGCCACAGTAAACTGTTCAACATTGTGAGAGCAAAAATGACTTTTCAAGCAACTTTACCTGCCACATCTACAACCTCCTAACCTGTAGAAACTTGACAGTGTTATGTATATTATTTTTAAAAATTAAACCGCCTAAAAAGTCTAGCTTAAAATTCTGTGGCTCTAAAATTCTTACGAAGTTAAAAAATATAATGATAAGTTATAGCATAATTTTTTTTAAAAATAAACTTTCCACTGAATCTTGGCACAGACAGCAAACATCTCAGAAGGATGTAAGAAGGTATGAATGTTGTTCCCAGCCTCACAAACCACATGCATGTCACACACTGATTTGAGGTGCAGTAATCTTTGTATACTTTCCATGCCCAAATCAAACGCATGGGTACTTGTTTGAGTCGACCTTCCAGTGAAAGGTTTACCCTCCAATTACTGTCTGTTTTCCCTGAGATGGGAGGCACAGCGTGGTTCAAGGCATGTTTAGTAACTTGAGATTTGGAAACCAAAAAAGATAGAGATTCTTTTCCGGGCAGTGATGCATCCCCAGGTAAATGTCTCGTGGCTCCCAGCAGCACCTGCTTTTGCAAGTCAGGGGTGATAGTGACAAATATGTCACTGGGTGGGTATCTTGAGAAACTACCTGCCAAGTAAAAAAAGCATTTGCCTGTATAAAAATTCCCTCACTGCTCTCTTGGATGCTCACCCAGGCGTATCTGTGCCTGTGCAGCTTTATTGGAAAGTGATCTTCTTATCTTTTGTATCTGGAATTCTAAGGAGAGATTCACAGGATCATTCCTGCTGGGAGGGACTTTGAAGGCTGGGTAGTGTGCTCATAATGGTAAAACCTAGAGCAGATTTCTGAGAGGCTTGTCCTGACGTGTTTTGACAGTCTCTGTGGGGAAGATCCATGCAAACTATCTGGGTAGTGTCTGGCAACCCTTGTGCTGCAAAATGTGTCTTCCTACCCAATCAGAATTTCTCTTGCTGCAGCCTGTGCTCACTGCCTCTCGTCCCACCACTCAGCAGAGTCTGGCTCAGTCTTGTCTGTAATCTCCCCTTAGAGGGTTACAGGCAGCAGCAAGACCTTCCCACACCCCTTACCCTTCTCTTAGGAAGACACAACGAGCCCAGCTCTCCCAGGTGCTCTGATATTCACAGATTTCTACTGTCCTAAAAACAGAATTCTGCACTGAAATACCTTGGCTGCAGTCAGCAGCTGGGCACAGTAACACACTGTGTCCCCACAGCAGCTGTAATTTCTGCTCAGCACTGTCTTCCTTTAAGCAAGATGTTACTGCAGTCGATGGATGTTTCTCCCGAGAATAAAAAGTGGGAATAATTCAGCTGTGCTAAAACCAATCAACAAGCAAGATAAAAAGCAGGTATAAACAAAAAAGAAGTATCCATCTGTCATTGGGCATAGTCCAACTCCATCTGGGGTCTCTATCAGGTCAGTGCTTCAGGCTCAAGTCTGTGCAAGTGTTTACACCTCAGGTGTGTATTTCCTGTAGTAGAGCAGAGGTGTGTAATTGCAGCACGGCTTGGATTTGCTGGAGTGGGAGGAAGCCTCCCATTCCAGGTGCATCCATAGCCCAGATGCGAATGGTTTATGAGTGTATTTGCTGCTGCACAGGGAAAAGTGATAAATTAGAGCCCTGGCAACCCCAGGGATACCTTTAGCTTTGCTGTTCAAACACACACAGTCACAAGTACACACTTGTCAGACTTTCTGCCCTATTTTCTTCTGCAGACACAAGGGCGAGGAGTCAAGGCAGTTCAGAATCCAGTAATGACTTCTTGGTGCTTAGGCTGGATTTATGTTTCTATCTGTGGACACAGATGATGGCTGTTCTGTGCCTCAGCTCTGCCTAGAATCGGAGGCTGCTGGAAAAGGAAAAGGAGGGGTTGGCACAGCTGCCAGGTAAAACAGGGACTGCTCACCTCAGAAAGGCCAGGCAGAGGAAATGTAGTCATGTCCCTTTTCTTTTGCATCACTAGGAGTTGCTGCCTTTAATGTAGAGAAAGCTATGTCCGTCAGGGTATCTTTACCATTCTCTGTGGGCTGGCAAAGTAGGGCCTTGCCCTCTGACACGTCTGGAAGTAGGAGCCTGCAACATGTATTTGACATTCGGTATAGAGAAACATTTATTTTAACAGTGATAGCAGTAAGAACCCCTTAATAATAAAAATAAGACAAGTTAACTCAGTGCTCAGAGCTCTTGAGTGACGAGGAAGAGCACAAAAATCCATCAGCCTCCTGGATGCCCGTCCGTGGTCCGTGTCTGGCAGCAGCCCGTTGCTCCCAGCCTGTCCCTCAGCCCCCGCAGGGCTGGCTGCCTCTGCCCCGTGGCCAGGAGCCTGTGGGCTCTGCTGCTCTCCCAGGGGCTCAGCGGGCTTGGGAGCCCCACGCAACCACCGTCAAGGGGACCAGCTGTCTGGGAGCCAGGACACTTCCTCTTGGAATTTTAGCAAGGATTTCACCAGTTTTTTCTCTTGACGGTTTGTCTACAGGGTCCTAATCTGAAACAGGAGGCATTGATTTTAGGCACTTTTTGTTTGGTTTGGTTTTTTTCCAGTTTCTAGCTATCCTTTATTCAGGACTGAATTTCTATTGAGTAATGAATAATAGAGTGAGACAATGTGTTTTGCTGTCATTTTTATGAGTGAATTCCATATAGCCAGCAACAGAGTATCTGAATGTTAATGCATCCTTAAAGTCTTCAAATCTGATTTTCCACTAATAACCTGTATCACCTCCTTAATCAAACATGTAACATTTTAGTGTCTTATTATAAACTAGAGTGTAAAATGAGCAGAGAGCACCAAGACAGTAATTGCCATACCTGGGAGAGTATGAAACTACCTTTGATAGCAAATATATCTGATTTCTGCCCTCCTGGCCTGCAATGTGCATCTACATTTTATGCTACAAGGAACAGTGAGGTGAATTGAGTATATAATCATCAAATTAATACAGTATGTTAACATGGCCAGAAACAGACCTGTGTCCCATCCAAGTGCAGGAACACCAGTATCTGTTTCCCAGATTTATCTTTCATGCTGGACAAGCATGCAGTCCTGGTCAGTGCAGGTGCTGGACTCACCCTGTGCCAGTTCTTGGATATATCTTTTTGTGACAAATGACACTTCTTTCTAAATGGCTGGGAAAAAAAAAACCTGGCAGTCATCCTACGTATTGTTTTTTTCTCTCTCTCGCAGGCTATAAAGAAATTTAGTGAGAACTTTTCCAAAGTGTTGCAATAGTGATTTTCAATGAGAGCTGTCTAGAAAATGGCCAAGTTTTATGTAGGGGCCAAAAAAGGTTTTCAAGAATGCCTATGCTTCAAACTCTCCAAGGTGCTGTCTTGGCGTGACTTTATGATGCTGTATCCCCTATGGCCTGCTCTATGCCAGACATGAATCCTGTGCCTTTCCGTGCCTTTAAGCTGGGTCTGAAAAAAAGGGGGGGAAAAGCTGAGTGAATTCTTCAGCACAGTTTGTGCCCAAGGACTCACAGACTCCCCCGTGTTCTCACCGCTGCAAGCCGAGGAAGCACCTTCCTGCGTTTTCCCAGCTCTCGGCTCTGTTTTTCAGGAGAGAAATGGAGAGTTAAAATTCTCTGCTTTTTAGCTAGCCTGCTAGCTGAGGCAAGAAAGTTTTTTTTCCCCTGGGACTGTGGCTTTTTCCTCTTCTTCTGGAGCTGTTCAGCAACACCAGAACATCACCAGGAGGCCCTGCACCACGGCCCGGGGGGGCCCAAGCTGCACCCCAGCTCCGGAGAGAGAGCAGAGCCACACCTACGGACAGGACTCTGAATTTACCAGGTTTTGTCCACAGTGAGAGGTCTTTATTATTTAGCATTATTCATTCTTTTTCGTGCCTGCACGCACCCTGCTTGTTAAATAAACAGGTTTTTTTTTCACTTTCCTCCAAGAAAATTCTTTCCAAACCTGATGGGGGAGGGGCTGCTGAAACCTGCCTTCTATCAGAGAACCCGTTCATTTCGGACGTTTCCTCATAATTCGTCTCAAACTGAGACAGGTGCCCATGGAAATTCGGCATCCAAGACCCTTAGCACTTGGAAAGTGAGACTTTGGTTTCACTCTTCAAATTTTGCGAAACTTTAAAACATATTCATTTAAATGTATTTTCCTCCATTATTCCAACTCCAATCTCTAACCTCCAAATGACACTGGGGCACTCTTTGGAACAAAGTATTTGGAAGGTTTTTTTTGTCTAAATAGTTTCCAAAAGGGCATCTGATATAATCCTCCTTTCAGTCACGTCTTTCACTAATTCACCCATTCTCTTCTGCAACGTTTCATGACTGCTGGCTTGAAATTCACTATGTGAAGTCTTGCCTTTGCTGTACTCAAAGATAATTTTTTTGACTTGCAGATATCAAGATTTCAGTCAGTGTACCTATTTGATGCTTGACTCAATCTCAGCTGGGTTTCCCAGGTGCTATCGATGTTTTCAGCTACTGCTCCCTGATCATCAGATTGGAAGAGGACTAAGAGGCGTGTAAATCTCCACAGTCAGGTTGCTTTGAAGGATCACAAGCATACAACCCACACCTGAGCACTGCCTTTTTGAAATGGGAAAGTTCACATTCAGAGCTGGATCACTGAGAATTCCTTGCCTGTATTTCACGCCTGGCTTTCATTCAAAGAGATGCTTTGCTAACATTTGCAATAAAGCATTATTATTTATATAGCCCAAGTGTTTAAAAACACTGCTCACGGAGGAGGACTCTGCTGTGATAAATGCTATACAAACAAAGATAGGAAAGAGCTTAGATCTAGCCCAAGGACATTGTAACATGGGAGAAGTGATAATATAGAAATGTAGACAGCCTGGAGAATACTAAGATAAAATAAGTCAATATTGGTCAGCATATCAGACAATAATCCTAGCACACTGGTGGTCTAAAACACATCGAGTACTTATTAGTAGTTCCAGACACAACAAAGAGTTAAGTAGGGATTTCTAGAAGAATTCTATGTGGCTTGGCACAGAGAGCATCTCACAGCTGGAAAGTTGTGTAGGTAAAAGAAAATAGTATTGTTTAAAAATGTAATAATAACAGTAACAATAATAATAATAACTGAATTAGAGAAGCTCAGGTATGGAAACCATCTTCTTAATTCTCAGTGAGAGATGACAGAGAAGTGAGGTAGGCCAGAAGGGACTTTAATTGTGGGCAAAACTGCTGTTCTCTGTGTCTGAGAAAAAGCTGCAGGAAACGGGGCATGGCCCCCTCAACAGGAGCTGTGATTTGGTTCTGGCTCTTGCCCGGGTCCTGCCTAAGCCTGGCAGCCTTTCCCACATGCCTCATCTCATGTCCTGACTCCCAGCCCAAGGCCTCAGCCCTGCCCCAGTCCTCTGCACCTTGGCAGACACCAGTGGTTGGGCAACAAGGTCAAAGTATGGGGTAAAGTTATTTTTCCAGCCGCATTTCTGCGTGCATTGACAGAGCAAGGATGGGATGTGAGAGCAAGCAGAGCATCCTGCAGATGTGGGGAAAGGAGAGCAGCAGCAGCCACGTGGGTGGGCAGCAGCAGCCAAGTTCAGGTGGTTTGCAACAGTGCTGAAATAAAGCTGGGAGTAAGAACCTCAGGTGAGATTTGGCTTACAGAAGTTAGCAGGCAACAGGAGTATCTGCTGGTAATATAAAAACTGAGAAAGAAATTGTGGAGGAGGACTTAGGAGGAAGGGGACAGAGGTTTGGTTTAGCCACATTGAGCAAGAGCTAACAATTGAGCTTCCAAAGGATCGGAGGGACAAACACTGGAGATGTTCTTCAGGCATGTGAAGGCAAGTCTAAAGCTGAGGTTTGGTGATCAGGCTATCAGTTAGCTACAAAACATGATTTATAGACAGGAAAAGTTATTGAAAAATTAATTATATCTCTTCACTAGAAATCAAATAATTCCATTATTCCCTAGAAGTAAATTATCTTGCTGGAATTAACTTTCTGTGTTGAAAGTTATTCTTCTGAGAATAGAAATACATGTATTTAAGCAGTTTTTATTGCAATGAAAATGTGTTACCTACATCAAAATGAAGTTCTATACTCATGTCCTGCTGTTACCAATTTCTGTCTCAACAGTTGCTCATCTGATCCTCATCTTTTTATTTTCCTAAATTCAGTGAGCACAGAGGCTCAAACTTGTGTTTGATCGATAGAATTTTGCTCACTAGAAGAAAGCTTATGCCTTGTTTATTGGGCTTTGTTTCAAATGAAAAGTGTATTTTAGTATCCTCAGCCTCAGTAGGCGCACTGCTGTGGCTTACTTTCCTCTGAGTTAGTAGAATTGTAAAATCATAGAACAGGTCAGGCTAGAAGGAATTTTGGATATCATCTGATCCAGCCTTTCAAGGGAAGGAAGTCTAGATGATATTATCTATTGCCCTGTCCAAATGCATTCTGAAACCTCCAGTGGGAGGGTCTCTACCACACCCCTGGGGTGGCTGCTCCAGTCAATGATTGTTCTCACTGTAAAAAAGTTCTCTTATATTGAGGTGAAACTTTCCCCTGGGCAACTTGTACTGTTGCCCCTTCTCTTCTCCATGTGGTGCCTTGTGCATAGAGATCCTCCATCCTCTTTGTGGTCACCTGAGTACCAGAATTCTGTAACTGTACTTTATAGAAAAGCAAAAAAAAATTAAACTCTTCTTATATTAATCCATTTTGCAAAGAAGCAAGTTTTGCTTTCCTTGGTAGGAATTTTAATGTTTCACCTAGGTATTTTATACTTTACAAATTTTCTGGGGAAAAAAATGTTTGGAAGATAACTATATGACTCTTGAAAACATTTTGCTTTACATTCTCAAGTGAGTGAATTATGGTTGGTTCCTATTGAGGAAATGCTTTACCTGGATTCATGCAGTTGCTTCAGAAGTAGGCACAGGCATTTTCTTTGAAACATTACCTTCATATTTTTTAATAGTATCTTACTCCAGATTTTTAATTGTTAGTATCTGCCAGCAGACAGCTATTCACAGATATTTAATTATAATCTGAATTTCTTACCTCTTCAAGGGAGTATAAAGGGAATTCAATCATGTTTCTTATATGGGCCAGTTGTCATGACACAGGATGATTTCTGGTCCAGGCATTTATTTAGGATTTGTAGTTTTCTGAGGTGGGGAAGATAGGGGAAAATATTAGCTGCTGATAGAAGATATTCAGATAAGGTGATATTCAGATAATCAGATAAGATGAAATGCTTGAAATTTCATTATTAGCATACAAAGGAAGTGTCAAATTGTCACCCTGTCTTGCTCCCTCTACCTCTCAAAGCACAAAGTAAACAGATATTTTACAAGTAACTATTCAGTCAGGGAGATGCCAAAATCTATCATCTTATCTAACAAGCAAGGCCAAAGGGTAGGTCTTCTGTGAGTATTTCACCAGTTAAGCATTGCAGTCACTAGTAGGCCCTGCTGGAGGTGCATGCCAGGTCTCGTGAGTCACATTTCCATCCAGTCACCCCCAGCACCAGTGATCGAGTCCATTCCAGCAGTTCGTGCCTCACGTTTGTGGGTGCTGGCCACGGAGCACAAAGGTGTGATGAGTAACAGGGAGGTCGTCTGCTGCCCCTGCCCAGCTGGGCTGATTGTTATGGGGCAGTGCTGGATGCTGCTGGTGCCAACAGGCTGGGACAAACGAGGAGCTCATCATTCAGGTGAATCAAGCCTGCCCTGCAGTCAGCGGTATGTATTTTTTGCCAGTTATCAGAAAGATCAGAGATCATTTTCAAATTGGTGCAGGTCTGGGAATGGCAAACACATGACGAGGATATGGGCATTTAAACAGATAAGTGGGTGTTTAAGGCATGACTATGCATTAAATCATCAGACACTCAGTGAAATAATTTAGAATACGCATAACCACTACGCTGAGGGCATGTGTGGGTGTGCATAAATAAATCATAAAATTACAGAAAGATTAATTTTGGAAGGAACCTCCTGAGGTGAACAAGTCCATCTGCCTACTTAAAGCAGGGCCAACTTCAAAGTTATGTCAGGCTGCTTAGAGCCTTCTCCAAGTGAGGTATGCAAATCTTCAGGGATGGAGATTACACAACTCCACTGCGTAAGCTGTTTCGGTGTTAAGCTGTTGTAAACACTTTTCTCCTTATACCCAGATGGAATTTTCTCTAGTTGCAACCAGTGAGTGTTACCTCTTCACCATCATCTGTCCCTTTTCAAGAGGTAGAAGACTACAACCATTCCTCTTCCTCAGCCTGCTCTTTTTTTCTAAGCCACACAAACCCATTTCCCTCAGCCTCTTGTCACACATCCTGTGCTCCTGTTCCCAGCCAGTCTGCTGTGGGATTCTGTTCGGTGTGATGACACACAGATATTGCCGAGGAACGCATGGTGGTGAGGGCACCTGGAGTTCCTGCTGCTGGACAATGAAGCCCACTCGTTATTTTTAGCCAACAGTGTGGTTGTGCTAACACCTTTTTTTTCCCCCCAACTAGGTGTACAAAGGGAACCTGCCCAGGAGGTGAGGTGCTGTGTTGAGGTGTGGAGCCATGACCTGGCAGGTGGCACCGTGGTGTTCACGCTCACTCTGCAGCCACAAGGCACCGTGAAAAGCACATCCCCTTCTCCAAAGGGTGTCCTAATCAGAGCGTGTGCTGAGCACAGCATCCAGCCTACTGTGAATTTCAGTCTGTCATTTACTCAGCACAACAGGTGGCTGATTTGAGACAGCCTAAATTCTATCTGATGAGACACAACATCCTATTTCAGCTAAAGCTAAATCTGGGGATGTTAATACCAAACAGATTAATTCAGTTTAATTATATTCTGAATTTCTTACCTCCTCAAGGGAGTGTAAAGTGAATCCAATTACGTTTCCTACATGGGCCAGTTCTCGTGACACAGGGCGACTTCTGTCCAGGCATTTATTTAGGATTTGTAGTTCTCTGAGGAGGGGAATTAAGGGAAAAATATAAACTGCTGATAGAAGAACATATCGAGAGCTGTAATATTATGAACATATTTCAGGCCTTTTTACAAACCAGAGAGGGATTTTTTTTGTCCTCTGAATGTAAGAAGAAAACAGACTGATGACAGTATTCATCCATCTGCCAGACCTATTCTCAAAATAAACTCCCTCCACACAAAGTTAACACAGAAATTAACCTGCAGCAAGATCGATCTCTGACCTTTGGTATATAATGAATATAGAAAAGCTTAAAAATTTCCTGACGAGTCAACTTTTGCTATTTTTCAAGGCTCGCTGTGCTTCTCTGCAATTCCTGGCATATGTGTCCCCTGTAAGGGTTGAGACTGAAGTGGACAATAACTGCACTTCATGTGGAAAAAGTGATCTGGTATGGGTCACTTCAGTCTCTGTACATGGCACCCAGCTCACAGATGCCACCCATCCCATCCTGTCTTCAGACTGGATAAAGCATGTCTGTCGCTGCAGAGCACAGAGGGAGAATGCCAGAGTGGCTGGCATAGATAGAGGGGAACGGATCAGCTGTCTAAACCCAGACATCTAATTCAGGCAGCTCTAGGGTATCTGAGGCATCTCTGCTAGGCCAGCAGATACGGCACAGGACCTTCACAGTCCCTTTGATAGTCTGGAGCAGCAGGCAGAGACCTCTCTGGACATGTGGTCTCAGGTGTCATGTGGTCTCCTACAGCATTTCAGGTGGCATTGGACGCCTTGATGTAGGCAGGTGAATCTCATTCCGTGTCACACACAGCTCACAGACCACAGCATTTACACAGGTCACATGCTGTTGTTCTGCTTGGGTGTCAAGCATAGTGTTGATCTGCGGGAGGGCAGGAAAGATTTGCACAGGGATCTGGACAGGCTTGATCGACAGGCTGAGGCCAGTTGTATGAGGTTTAACAAAGCCAAGTACCAGGTCCCTCACTTCAGTCACAGCAACAACAACCCCTGCAGTGCTACAGGCTCGGTCAGAGTGGCTGGAAAGCTGCCTGGTGGAAAAGGACCTGGGGCTGCTGGTCAACAGCCACTGAGCCAGTGTGTGCCCAGGTGGCCAAGAGGGCCAATGACATCCTAGTTTGGGCCAGAAATCGTGTGACCAAAAGGAGCAGGGCAGTGATTGTCCTCTTGTACTCAGCAGTGATGAGGCCACACCTCAAATCTTGTGTCCAGTTCCGGGTCCTTCAGTACAAGGGACAGACACATTGAGGGGCTGGAGCATGAGCTTGTCCAGAGAAGGGCAACAGAGCTGGTGAAGGGTCTGGAGCACAAGTACTATGTGGATCAGCTGAGAGAGCTGGGGATTTTTAGCCTGGAGATAAGGCAGCTCAGGGGTGGCCGCATCAATCTCTACAATGACCTGAAAGGAGGCTATAGTAAGGTGGGAGTCCGTCTCTTCTCCCAAGTAACAAGTGATATCATGAGAAAAAATGGCCTCAGGTTGTGCTATGGGAGGTTTTGAGTGCATATTAAGAAAAATTTCTTCACCCGAAGGGTGAAAAGTGTTCAACATTGTAATGGACTGTCCAGGGAAATGGTTGAGTCACTGTCCCTGGAGGTGTTCAAAAGACATGTAGATGTGGCACTTAGGGACAGGGTGGACTTGGCAGTGCGGAGTTAACAGCTGGGTTCACTGGATGCAGTCATTGTCTGTGCCTCTGCCACTGGACATTTGTCAGAGATGCCAAAAAAGCTCTGACTTGTGCAAAGCGAATATCAGTTGAAAGCCAAAGAGAAGAAAAACAGTCATTGCCGCTGGTGTGGATTTTCTGTGACTCCTGATCCTCACAGATAGCTTCAAAACCTGATGCTGCCTGAACACGTCTGCTCCATTGCCAATATTGAATTGACAGTTCTTGACCTTCTTTAATCCTTTAGGTTTAACTTTATTTACAGTTCATTTAAATTTAATGGCTTCAGGCAACCATGGGCAGTCATTCCTTACTCTCTTTAGAGTTTTTGTTATGTGCAAGGACTCTCTGTCTCCCACCGTTAAGAGCCTTCCAATCCCAAAGGCTCCTCAGAAGGATCACGAATTTTGACTTCAGTCAGAGCCACTCATTGTAGCCACAGCCTGGAAAAACACAGAGTAGCTCCAACCAATTTAGCTTGCACAGATCTGTGTTTGTTTTTTTAATGGACTCTCAAGCTTGACTACTCATCCTTGTCATTGACTATACATGAATAATACATCTGGCTCGAACTGGGTGAGATGAATTCCCAGCTGCGTTCAGTCATCATCTACCTGCTTCATGCCTTGGAATATAAAACATGCCCATCTATTTTCATCTATTCAAGACCAAGAACAATACAATTACGTGTGTAGAGACTGGTGATTCATTTGCCCTGATTGCCTATATTAATGGAGATGGGAGTTGTCACTACTAAATAAAGTATTGTTGGCTGAGACGGAAGTCAATGCCAAAGCCATCTCGTATCAATAGGACTTGAAATATTGCTATTAGGCCTTCAATTCTAGGGCTGATGCCTAAGCTTTTAACATATTTTTCATATATTTGTAGCTTTGTAGATTGCTAATGCATGGCTGTAGCTGCAGTACTTTTCCTACCCGTTTCCCCTAGATTTTAGAATGATTTGCTAACCTTGTCATACATTCCTGAAATACTGGTTGGTCTTATTGTCAGGAAGAGGACCCACAAGAAGCACATTTTGTTTTCCAACCAGAATCTGAGAAGTCGTAACAAGAAGTGGGGCAAAGAAGCCCTTGGACCAACTCCAAGGGGTTGACCCAGGGGTGGGTTACTGGGTCAACTGCATGTCCTATCGGATAGATAAGACCTGTTAGATCCTAATTAATTAGGATAATCCTAATTAATTAACCTTATAAAATTGTTTAAATCTGGTGCTGGGTGTGCCCATCACCACTGGGACACCTGGAAGCTTCCAATAAAGGTCTGCTTTTTCCTTTATTATTCTAACACTGTTGCAAGGGTTTTTTTCTCTTTTGATTTTGGGCAACAGGGCACATAAGAGCCCGTATGAAAAGCCTACAGCCTGAGCCTTCCTGGGGTGGCTCATCAGTGTCAGGGTCCAGCTCCCCAGAGGTAATCCCTTGTGCCACTCCCCAGGGATGTTTGATTTGGGGTATTGCATACACCAGCATGTACCCCATGGGGTGTGTGTGAACATATATGCTACTGTGGGCTCCATGGGGCTGCACTGATGTATGCAGTCAGTGTGTGTATATCCACATATTTTCATGGCAGGGAGAGGTTACTGAAGGCAGTGCAAGACTAATACTAAAAATCAATCCCCCCTGACAAAGACAAAAGGGTGATGCAGTGCTTCTGTCCTTTCAGGGATGCACGAGGAGCTGTGATGGAAATCCAGGAATCACCTATCCTTTCGGTTCCTCTGCAGCTTTCAGTTTGTCTTTCTTTGTTACAGATCAATAAGGCTGTTTTCAGAACAAGAAGGCCCTTGCCTTTATAAGTTTTCTGCACTTTTCTGCTACTTTTCTGAGTTGGTAGTGGTAGGGTCATAACATATTTCATTTGCTGGTAGATGGGCTGGAGACAGTGAAAGCGTTTTAAACTCCTCTAATTTATTACAGAGGACACTCATACAAGCAGCACCTACAAAAGATATCAGCAAAGCTGTTGTCACAGGACCTCCTCTCAAACTCTGGCAAAAGCTGGGGCTGGAGCCTTTGATGTGTTAGAGAAAAGGGGTGACAGCTCCCAGGACCCAGAGAATTGCCAAAATAACACCGAAAGAAAGGCTATAGTCCTCACAGGGTAGGTCTCAAATCTGGCTACACGTGCTCTCTTTTTGCCTGTATTCATGACCTGCGAGTCCCATGCTGGGCACGTCAGAGGAAAATAAACTATCACAAACTGAGAATTGTAATGTTGGGGGAGGAATGAACAAGAGGAATGGATGAATTCTTGAGCAAAATTTTTCCTATTGGGGTGTGATGAAAGCCAGCAGTGGGCACAAAGACCTGCATAGCACCCAGCTCTCCCTGGAGAGTCCTGGAGAGGACTTTCTACTCAAATAACAGCAAAGGAGAGAAAAGCCCTGATTGTTTCCTTAAAAGCAGGAAGACGATTTCATTGTAAACAGTTTCCAGTTCAGAGCACTGCTTTGAGCAGCAGGGGAGGCTCTGAGGGAGCCCACATGCCGGGCTGCACTGCCCTGGGAGTGCAGGGGACACGAGTGTGATGGCAGAGGCAAGGTCAGCTGTGATGGAGGCAGATAAAGCTGGGAATGGTCCCTTGGCTGTGATGCCCCAGAGTGGCTTGGCTTCTTCTGGCGCAGTGGGGACATCTGGGGTGTGAGCCCGGCCTGTGGCTGGGATAAGTTGGAGCCTATGAACAAGGCAGCTCCACTGGACATGTCCAAGCCAGAAATACCCCATTTCCTTGCCAGCATTCCTACCTCACTGACAGGATCCTGTCAACAAAGGGCAGTAACTGAGAAGACGGTGGTGGCATGCAAGGAGGGAAGGCTTTCCAAGCAGAAACATTTTCCAGATGACTGTGCTGCTAGCAGACCTGCAATTTGGAGGTCTGACTGCCTCAGCATCACTGCAAAGCAAACACTTCCAGGCTGTCAGTAAGTGGGGAGGTGGAACCTGTAAGAATATTGACCCAATTCCCCTGTGGGCAGTGACTCCCCCATCCATGCCTGTGTCCTATTGCCTCTGGAGTGCCTGCCAAGTCAGACAGTGAACAGTTTGGGGGGGTCCTTTCTGCTCATCCTTTGTATCAACCTATCTCCTTCTTCTCAAAAGGTACTTCATGTGGGAAATCATTAGAGGCATTTTTGTGAACTTTATGGATGATATCATTATTCACCCACTCCAAGCTTGGAGTCCCTTTTCAGTAGCTCAATGCAAGTGCTCGTTATTTTCACAGGCTCTGCCAGTTATCTAACAGCAGAGACCTCTTTCATCTTCAAGGATCTCAATTTGTTGTGACATCAAAGGTATTTCAACTTCAAATTAAGAACATTCATTACTAACACTTTCTAAGTAACGTAGGTTCAGGAAAACTTTTCCAGTGAAAATAAATTGACCGGTTTATGTACTGAGTTGCCACACAAGAGGTTCCAACCAGTGTTAAGAGGCTTCTAAAAGCTCTGAATCTATCGAGCTGATCTATCTGGACCCAGTTGACAAATAGAATAATGTTGTTGTTTGGTGTTATGCTTGCAGGCCATTTTCTCAGTAATGCTGATGTTATTCTATGCTTAGTGCTGGAAAGTTCTGCCTCTACAAGAGAATGAATTTCAGCATTAATTAATGTGATTTCTGTAATAACAGCTAATGAGATCTGACAAAACAAAACCAAAATGCACAGATGACAGGAGGAAGTGTGTCTGAAATAAACTTCAGTGCAACATAGTCACACTCTCTTAGACTTTCAGTGGACTAAATTTGTGCAGCATTGTTTGTTCTGTGGCTAAACTGCTTTACTGGGCATAGCTGCCACAAAATGAGCTCTGTGTACTGTGCTGCAGTGTGCAAGATGGATGCATTCAAGGGAAAAGTTTCACATAGATAAAATTAAATTGGATTTATGCAGACCCTAGGTGAAAAAAAAGTATTTATAGAAAAAAATATTGTAAAACTTATTAGAGTTTGTGAAAAAGAGAGAAGTGGTACAAAGCCTCTTTTTCTGAGTCTGTGGGAGACTGTGTATGCAATCTACAGAAATTAGTTGTTTGGGTTGAAAGGGGACGTGTTGGACACTGGTGTGGTATTGCCCAACATGCAACACACAGGCTTTGGGGAGGTGATCCCAGGTCCCTCACCTGGCCTCAAAAATCACCCCAGAGTATCACATTTGTCTTAAGCCGTTGCCCAAAGATTGCTGATATTTCCTGACATGTGTTATTCACACAAAATGCTCCACTTCTGATGTTAATGCATCATGATGCTAACTCCACAATGTTAACAGGATGGTTAACTCCATCCTTTGGAGCTCAGTGAGTTTATAAGTCCTTAGTGGAGTAATTCTCCACCAAAGGCAGGATTTTATTCTGGAGAATAAATTATGAACCACAGGGTTTAAAAACAGTCATCATTAAATAATCCCTAAGATCATCATCTAGGCAGGGTCTTCTTGCAGAGAAGAGAAATAACTTCCCAGTGCTGACCAGTAGTTTGCTGGGAACCCCTTGTACAATCAATACACCAGCCAGTGTCTATACCCTCAAGTCTGTGCATATACAATAGTAGATATTACCATAACAATGTGCCCATGGACCGTATATGATTTCTATCCTTTTTTTGAGAGAACATATCACAAGTTATTAAATGCACTTTTGATTACTGCCAGCACCTACTAGACCTATAGGGAGAAAAAAAAGAAACAATAAATCTTTCAGTCTTCTTTAAAATTGCAGATGTTGCCTTAATTTCCTCAGTTTTTCTTTCATAGTAGCAATGTGTGAGTGCCTAGCTCTGACTGTCACAAGAACAGAATATTAAAGGGTCTTTTTTGCTTTAAATCAGCAGATAATTGTTTTGGCAGTGGGCTACCTGGTTACAGTGCAAGCAAGACTATTTATAAAGCCATACAGTGTTTTAGAGGAAAAAGAGGCAAACCACTGGTGTCTGTTTGGTGCTTCAATGTCTCCTGTCTGGATGGGTCATGTGAAGTGAACTGAGTATTTGCCCTAGTGAATGGGGACAGGAGTTCAGGTCACCTGAGTCCTGGCCCAGGCTGTGCCACAGGATCACTCCTCACCTTGTCCTGACCTTTGACTTCCACAGTCTCTCTTCCATTCAGCTCCAGTGGGGATTTCCTCTGGGTAGGAACCAACTACAACATGTCAGTTCAATGTTCAGCAAAGTAAGCCTTTCAGTCCCAGAGACCCAGAGCTGGTTTTCATATTGCAAAAGCACAGCATCACATCTCAATGCTGAGACACATCTCCGTGGCTGCAGCCACCCAACCTGACAGCCCTCAGGACCAGGGACCTCAGAGGAATGCCCAGCTCATTGACAGGCACACACACGGGCTGGTGGATCTGTTTCCTTTTCTCCATCTGTACAGGAACCAGTAAGCCTCTGTGCCCAGGAAGACATTATCATAGCAGATTTTACCTGCTCATCAGGGCTGGAGGACTCAGGTGCTCCTGTTCCCATACAGCTTAGTGCTCTTTGATTTGGTCTCAGCAGAAATGCAGACATGGCTTCTACCAGCTCAGAAAAACCATGTGGACACAGAAACCTTTCTACTGGAAGGCATCCTTTATCCTAGGCATGCCAGGAGCTCAGTACTAGACTCAATTAAGCAGTCTTCAAAATCATCTGTCAGTGCTGGATGCTCTATTTAACTGAAGTTATCCAGGGAAGCAGCACTCCTTTATGGGTGCATTTTTCTCCTTAAGAAGTCAAGGAACCAAATATTGTTTATGGATACGTCAGCATTTTTTTATAAACATCTTTTGAGAATAGTCAGCCTAATTTATGACATTTCCACAGCTGCCTTATGAGGAGGTTGTGAATCCATATCTGCATTCATCTTGGAGTGAAGATGCCTTTCTCTCCATCCCTCACTAGCCTCAGGAGTAATGCCACTGGAGCCAACCGAATTGCAACTGTGTAAAGCCAGCATAAGCAAAGCCAAGCACAGAATGCAAACCAGCATGACTCACTGGCTAGGGGAGCAGAAGGATGTGCCAGGTGTAAAAACTAGCAAGGAATGAAGAGCCATGAGGGGATTCCTAAACCAGCTTGGGTGGCAGGAGCAGCTTGCTCTGGAGCAGAGCAAATTGACCAGAAGGGAGCCCTGTCCTGGCAGCTGGGAGGCTGCTGGTACTCAGTGACCTCGCTGGGAGCCGGCTGGGGGTCCCTGCATCAGCCACTGCCGTGGATAGGCCACAACAGGAGAGTGTGAGGGGAAGGGAAGTAAGCTTCTCTCCGTGCTGGGATTCAGGACCTGGCTATTTTTTTTCAGTTTTATCGATGTATCCAGAATGAATGATAAGACAAAGCACATTCCAGTCTTTAGGGCATCTTTTTTTAAGTATCTGCCAGAGTTTCTTCTGACCTAGAAAGTGAAAAAGAACAAAATAGAACTAACAATCCCCACTGCACAAGACCATCATTTAGTTGAAAGTATCTCTGTTCTCAGGCATTCAGCTGAGAATAATAATATATGAAGTAAGAGAAATAGGGAGAGAACACAGCTTCTCACATCTTTCACTATATGAAACTCTGACATTTTGCACTACATTTTTAATTAGCTGGTTTTCAAATATTTATGTTTAATGCCAAATCTGGATTTTGGAACAGCTCATTTTAAAATGAGCCTCAAATTACCTCATAAAATAAATAGTGATGTAATATAAATTCTGCATCTCCCTGAAACTTCTTTGTAATTTCAGGGAAAAAGAACCTAAACGTGTTCTCTTGTAAAATTTGTTTGCTTTCGGAAGGCAGACATCCTCTCTGCTTATTAAGGGACCATGTAGAAACACTTAGACAGTCACATGCTCCATGATGGATTATGCCACTGCACCAGAGCATTATCAGCTCCATGGCATTCTGATAATGGATTAGTACTGTAAGTCATTGTCACTGAAGCGCAGATTTTCCTTTATGAAAATGAAGGTGTGATATATTGCTCCAAAATATGGTACCAGGAAGGATATACTAGTTACAACTGACAGTATGTGAGGAAGAAAGCCTTTCACGCTGTGCTAATATTTTCTGATATATCTTTAACTTCCTGTTCTAGGAAGCCTCTGTAAATGCCAGTTTCCCTGAAGATATAATAAGCAAATAATAGAGCCAAGCCAGGGAAGAAAATATGTTATTGCTCTTAGCTGGCATGGTTCATAGATTTTACAGCAAAGTAAGGAGTTTGAAAAAAAATTACTGTTGCATGCCTGTGTATGAAAAAAAAATCCATTGATTTACATATGATCCTCTCATAATCAGTACTGTGTATTTGAAAGAAAACACTGTCTTTGTGGTCGCCTGTACTGAATGGCTGCCTTTCATGCATGAGATGGCTGCCTTTAACTTGTCTGAAACGATGGGATGAGGTGGCTTTAGCAGCATCACCTTATCCTGCCACCAGCTTCTTGCCCAGGCCAGCAAACCTTCCCTCTATGTTGTTCACATTCTGTACTGGAGACTTTTAGTTTCAGAGTCTTTTCTCTCTAGACAGACTTCAGCAGCTCAGTTTTCTTCTGGGTTAATTTGCATTAAAAGCTACAGCCTACCAGACTTTATATAATAAAAAGGTCTGTGAGGCAGTGCAACTAACTTTGTTGAGCTATGTGTTTTCATAGAAGGCTTCCCCCTGAAGAGTTAACTGAGCAGAACTACTGGGAAGACTGATCGGCTGCCCAAAGCATTGTTTTAATGGCTAAGACACGTGATGAGTAACTGGGAAAGTGTTATCCTGTGGTGACCTGTATTGGGCTGCATGCTGATCTCATGCTGCTGAGGAATAACCTGAGGAATAGCAGGGGAGCCAAACTCAGATCTGTTTTCTCAAAAAGATACAAGTACAGTGCTGTAAAATTCAAGTCAGACCCTCTTCCTTCAAGCTGGAGATGATTCTGAAGGCACACCTTCCCTGCGGTTGAGGAAACCAGAAATGTCTTTCAGGAAGAGCTAACAGAAGCTGCTGGCACTCTGTGTGTGTGTGCAGCAGCAGCCCGGCCAGTGACTGGCACGTAGATTTTTTACCAGAGGAAGGAGAAGGGAATAAATTCATCGCTAGTCCTGTTTAGCTACTGTAGGGAGAATATGAAGGAACTTTGGATTCAGAATCCAGTTTAACCAATGCTTACATTTTCAGGCAAATTCCAAATCTGCAGCCAGGTGAGGTTTCTGTGTTATTGGATAAAAGATGTGACACAGTGCATCTAGACAGACAGCAGAAGTGAAGGCAGAGAAGTGGACTCCACCATGGATAACAGCAAGGAAGGAAGCGTTGTGATGCTGAAAGCTTTAGCAGTAGGCAGCTAATGCGCCATGATCCCTGGGCTACAACAGGCATTAGATGTAAGGTGGTGGAAGAGCTTTCCTTCTGTCTGAATCAAGAAGAAATTAAGCACTTTTTTCCTTCTGGAGTCTGGACTGGAGAACAGTGCTGCTGCCACAAGGGCCGCGCACAAAATGTCTTGGAGAGAAGGGCAGGAACCTCTTCAAGCTCCAGCTGTGGCAGTTTGGGAACTGCACTGATGAAGCCACGTGCAGGGAAGCAGAGTGGTCACCAAGAGAGGATGGGCAAAGAACTTGGAGAGGACCCAAAGGGGATGGCCCATCAGAGCTATTCCAGGCACAGGCTGCAGAGGCTGATTCAGACTTGAGGAGCAAGGAAACTGTCCTGAAACCTTTTGGTTCAGTCATGCTCAGGGGAAAGGATAGAATTTTGTAAAATAAGATACTTCCTCAAGGAATCCCTGACTGCTGTTAACTTCCCAAGAGAATCAGATGGGACACACAATAAAAGTCAGTAAGCTACAGCATCATATCACTTGGTAAATCTTGTACATTTTAGCAACATTTACAGTATTAGCTTTTGTGTTTTCTAGACATGTCTTTGATGCCACATCTTCTGAAACTACCTAAGCACTGGCTGACATGATAACAGACAGACTGTTATGCAGCTTGACAAAGAATTTAAGTGTCAGGTTTTAGTTTGTATTAATTAACAATGTTCTATGAAAATTATTGAAACTGCAGAGCTTTGCACAACTTGAAGGTGTTGCCCCTTAGTTTCAGTTTTTAAACAGAAAGAACAGTGCTCTGGTATGAAAAAATGTCATACATGGGCTTTTTGCTTATTGCTTTCTAGTATTTTAGAAATGTATGGTAGGAAAAAGTGATTTCTAGAATAACCAAGATTATTTATGTACTCTAGCATTAAAGATTTGACAGTACTGGGAAATGCCTTTTTATCTATAGTAATTAAAATAGGTGTCTTAAGTCTCAAGGGAGAAAAAACCCATGAATGATTACATGCAAGTCCAATTATGCAATGAAGTCCCTCTCTTTGCCATAATAGACAAATAGAAGTTTTCAACTTAGCTGTGTGCACAGATCCCTTTTAACAGTGCAAGAGCTAATCAGGGAAACCACAGGGACCCTTTCTCTTTCTCAGTGAGTTTCTTACTGAAGAGTTTTATTTCTAGAACCAAGTTTTTTTTCAAACATTGTTATCTTCCTGTGGATACTGATGCCTTGCTGAGAGAATTTGCTTTGATGTTGCACCAAGGAGAAATGTGGTCCACAAGGAGGAACACTAATTCATAGTGTGCAGCTCAGCGACACCGCACCTGTACATACCTTACCAACTCTACACAAAAGCTTCTTTTCAAAAACTTGCTGCGTTCCCCACACGTTTTCCCTATGCCAAGAATCAAGGCGTTCTGAGACAGTGCTGTGGTAAGGCAAAATAAGGTATGCAAACTCTGACCACTACTTCTGGGTGTTATGAAAAAAATTGTGAAATTCTGCAAAAAATGCATGTATCTTATATTTCATGGATTTGTGTGTGGCAGATTTAGCTGACAAAGAAGTAAGCTAAAACACTGGACACAAGGAAATTTTGTTCCCCAAAGTATAAAAATATGTTTGATATGGGAGCATATATGTCATGGGTCTTTCTACCCTGCTAATTCAATATTATTTTCCTATATATATTTTAGGATAGTGTATTAAAAAGTTGACATCTGCCTAACAACTTTCTACTCTGTTTCAAAATAATCTGATATGATGCCACGGAAGAACACCCCATCATACCTATATTTCACAGGAGATAACCTGGCAGGGTGGCATAAATTAGAACCAAGACCTCTTTGAAATGCCAGCGAGCTGGTTTTTTTATCCAGATCAGTGGAAGAGTCTAATTAATTTGGCAGAATTCTTGTGTCCTCGATTACAACATCTGCTCTGCTATGGAATGATCCAACACAACCATCTGTCTTTCACCATGCAAAGCAAGTGGCTGAGGGAAGATTTAATATTTTTCGACAGCAAAGGTTAGAAATGAACACAGTATCAAATTTAAAGCCGTGTTCTTCAGACCGTCAAGGTTAAGTACTGGAGTTATGCATAGACCAGCAGATTGGATTGGGGAGAGGTGGTCTGTGCCAGCACGTCGTCAGAGAAGGACGAGCAGCAAAGGCACTCTATCGGAGCTCACAGGGTTCATTACAATTTTTGTCTCGACTAGCTAATCAGCATTAATCCCAATATTATGCCTGAGGCATCCTTTTTGAGGCTCTCTCAAGCAGAGTATAATCTTGCAATCCTAAATGTGGTCTTCACTGTGAGATTTGCCAACACTTCAATATCAGTGAAAACAGCAGGAGAAAAAACTTCCTTCTCCCCATCATGCCAGCCATGCCAGCAAAACCCACAGTGTATATCAAATTATGCAGGCAGGCAAGTAGCTCTGTCAGCTTAAATATCCTTGTTTTGAAAGACAGCTTTACCTTTACCAGTTCAGGGGGATTCTGCTGTGGCTGCCAGGGTTGCATTACCCAGCCTCCATGGACAGAACATGCCAGAGACATGAGCCTGTGCCCTTCATAGCTGTGTCCTTCTCCAGCAGGCCTTGCTTCAGCTCCCTCACAGCCAGGTGTGAGTGGCCGGGTGTGCAGTTTAATAGCCCCTGTCAGAATGAACATGTGTGCTTAGTTCTTCTTTTAGGGGCACAAATCCTGGTTTTCAGGAGCTATCAAGCATTTCCAGTGGGAAAGTGTTGCTTGCACTCTGTCTGGAACATTTTTATTGTAAAATTGGTGGTGCGAAATACCTCTCTGACTGACATGAAAAATTCTGCAGTCCGTAGGGCTAACGTGGGGTGGATCCATTCATTTCACTGGCAGGAAATGCTGACTGCACAAAGGACAGCAGCATCACAGACAGGTGTTCTGCAATCGTTTTGTGACTTCCAGCTCCAGTTTGGCACTGGTTAGGTGAAATGCATCAGCCATATGGAAACTGCATCTCATTCTGCCTGCCTACTATAGGCAAACAGAGGCTTTAGCAATAGAGCCTACCATTAATAAGTGTCTTCTTACCATGTCAGACTGATGACAGCCAGCTGTGAAGACACTCTGCTGTGATGCCAAAGAGGTAAATTTGGGTTTAAGATAAAGTAATTCAGCATTGTTCACTGGTGTATCCACACCTACCATAAAGTACTGATATGGAAGGGCAGCCTGTGGCCTGTTTTGTCCATAGATTCAGTGTTCCAACTGCAACATATATTCTGCAGGAATATAGATCCTGTATCCTCCTCTGCTTTTTTTTTTTTTTTCCTGTCACATTCAATTTGCAGCAGTGCAAAATTTTATCCCTGTAGTTCATTGGACTTTTCCCATGCATCTCATTTTCTTTCCTCTTCTCATTTCACAGTTGTGCCTATCTGTATTTTCCTCTCTTATGTTGTGAGAGTTCTTTGGTTTTGCTTTGGTTGTTGGAATTTTTGTTTATTTATTTATTTGGCTTCCAGGGAGTGCCAGTCACTTTCCTCAGTGGCTGCACTGGAAGCAACATGAGGAGATGAAGGCAGCAGCCTGTCGTGGTGTGTTCACTGAAAGCCACTGGGTTTATTTACTATTCAGTCCCCCACTTTCATATATGTTGGCTCCAAAACAGCAGCTCTATCTGCCAATTGCTGCTGCCCAGACTAAAGAGGGAGACTATCTGGCATATCCTGTACCTTCCTAATCACATCATAGATGTCATCCAAAGCCCACTGAATTCACTTCCTACTAACTTCACTGGTCCTCAGGGAACATGGTAAGGTCTTCGCACCCAACAGCAAGAGACGGTGTACATGTATGCCCTACGTACTCAGCCCCACTTTTCTCCTCCTCTTCCCAAAATGGGGAGACTGCGCAGACCTTGCTGCTTGTTAAAGCTCTGAGTTAACATTCTGTGGTAATTTGTTTGGCCTGAAAGGTAGCTACAGTAAATGTGTTAATGGGAACATGTTCCTTTTATTCCCTCCCTCCCCAATGCCTCTGTAAAGCTGTGGTTTGCACAGACTTTAATTAGAAAAGAGGAATTTTGCATGCTCTCCAGCTGAGCTTTCTTGGATTTAATTGTCATTTTTAGCTTTTATTTTTATTGAATCTGTAGCAAAACAAATTGGTGTAATCCTCCAATCCAAAACAGATATAATCCTCCAAGCCAAGAGGGAATGTAGCAGTCGAAAGGGAGCTATGATAAAAACAACCCGCTTCACTCTGGCAAATATCTCCATCATTCAACAGAAGCTACCTGTTGTCATGAAGACCAAAATCCCTTATTTCCACAGCACTATTTTGATTTCTTGAGTTTCAGAGTTTTCTAAAACTGATTGAATGACACATTTTATCTATTTTTTAATTTATTTTTTAAAAAAGGTAATAACATTGGTTTCAGTCCAGAGTTCGGGGTCATTGCTGACAGCCACAGACTTCAGCAAGAATAGAGCTTGGCTGTTTTTGTCATTCTGAGATAATGAAAATCCCCTTTCTCCCAGATGATCATTGGTCTTGAACATCAAGGTGCCTCTATGCAAGAGTCTGCTGTCTGCATCAGTGACCCATCTGGCAAGAATGAATGGGCTTCATTAAGGAACATCATCTAACAGGTGACATGCCAAAGCCCTGACACGGGGATTACTTGTGGCCAGTGTCAATTCTTTACACTGCCAGTTCAAATACATATCCTGCTTGGGATGTGGGTGATGCGTATCGACACTTGGCATATGGCAGCAAAGCTTCTGCATCTCCTAGGAAGGAAAGGTGAAAACATTTGTGTCAGCTATGGTGGAGGTAAATCGGAACTGTTGGGACAAGACGTGGCACTGAAACAAAGTGAATTCACTTGTTTTTTGAATGTGGATGAAAGACATATGTTTAGGCACAGAGGTTAGGATCTTGATTAACAAAATTTCCCCCTGCACTGGGGCTTAGGAAAAATTTAGTCATCTAGGCCACAGACAGCTTTCCAAACCACCCCAATTAAAACCCCTTTCACCACTGTGTGTCATGCTGCACACACACACTCACACACAGAGTCATCCATCTATCTTCCTTACAGCCCTGGGTGCTTGATATCCCATGTTCAGGCCCAAAGCCTGCAGAATGAACTTCTGGGTGTGGAATCTGAGCCTGCTTTGGTTAAGGATAATCTCGGTCATAGTATCACATGCCTTACAAATCCTGCAGCCACCAGGGTCTTATGTGAGAGATCATTGCTAATCCGTTGCTAATTCTTAGGTGGTCACTTATTCCCCTTTCACCTGCCCTGGATCCTGAGAACCTGCTGGCCACAGAAGGTGACCTGGGCATACGTACATACTGACATTGGATATGAAGGGCTTTGGTGTCACTAGGGAGACATCAGCTCTCCTAACTGATGGTGGGTGTCTGGATCACCTACAGTAAGGCTACATCCTAAATCCTAGCTATTGTACCACCTGCTGCCACTGCCAAGTCAGGCACCAATGAGACCTGAATTTGCATTTAGAGCAGCCAATGGTTTTTTTCCAGTCCCACAGCACCAGTAAGAGCCAAAGGCCTGTGCTATTAGTACTAGCACTGGCTGGGGCTCAGACAGGTGGAAGATTCCAGCTCGTTGTTGGAGTTGAATAGCTTCTGGCCCGTGAGCAGTCCAGGGACTCTGCACTGTTCTTATGCCCAAAGTGAAGGTTGGGGATAGAATGAGGATGATGGCCAGAAAAAGGTGGGAGAGTAACATCGGTGCTGGACCCTGAATGATCTGCAGGCCTACTGCAAGGGCTGCTGCCAGCAGTGTAAATGATGTGTTCAACCTTAAGAAGGGGTTGGAGGTAAGGCAGTGACACAGAGACACGTCTCAAAACTAGAGTTTAAGCTACCATGAATTGATGACATAAATTTGTTGACCAGCCATCAACAGTTTACTATGTTTGGAAGGGATTATTTCCAGAAACAAATTACTTACATTTAGATATCTGGTGAAGTCATATCCAATGTTCAAGTCAGACAGTTTTTCAGTAAGAGCTTAGATTAGTTTAGCCTTAGGGGCAACAGGGCCGGACAGCTTCTTGACAGATTTTGAAAGGCCTGCAGAGACAAGGTGATGTCAGACTATGACAAATACAAGTAACTTTTAGTTGATTCCAAGATGGGCTATGGCTAAGACTGGAGCTGGGACTACATCAGCATCCCCATCCTGCTTTCAGGCAGCAAAAGTCTGAAGGAGGCTTGTTGGTAGGTCATGCCAATGTGATTGAATAACTTAGGTTTTTGAGAATGCCTGTCACTTGTCTCTGATATTAAAGGTAGATTTTATTTGGGAATAGATTTGGCTCTGGGCTAGAGAAAATATAAATCTAGGTTTGCAGCTGGATTACCATGGAAAATGGAAGGCTGGTAAAGCTAGGATGAGGTGTGATGTGGGTGAATTAAATGATGTTAACAAGAGTCACTGGAGGGTTAAAGAACAGGTCAGAGAAGGCATTTAAGAGCACATGTAGTGATAAAAGGGCTGAGCCACCAGATTTGTCACAGGGTTTTCCAGTGAGAGATGAAAAGAGGTTTATGTAAGGTTGGTTTAATGAAAGGTCAGCCTTATATCTTTACATCTAAATTTAGGACTAGAGGGAGATTATTTAATGGCAAAGACAGAAGATGAAGGGTTATATTTGGCTCTACATTGTCCATTAATATGTCTGGGCTTAATAAAATTTTATTGTATAAAGTTATTTTCTTTTTTTTTTGGCAAGGATTGCCAGACTCAGATGTTAGAGGAAAGGGTAGATTTAGCTTTAAAATCAAAGGTTTAGAACAGCAGAATTGAAGAATACAGTTTCTAGCTTGCTCCCAAGAGAAATGATCAACTGCAGTGAGATTCTTTCTGGGTGAATGACTTCACAGTCATTGCAGGATGCTGTTAGGTTTTGAGAGAACAAAGGTAAAGGAGCAAGATTTGCTACTGTTACCTGGCATGGCAGAGAGTGACAGACAAAAATGACATCATCTTAGCACTGAAGATAGTCACTGGAGTGTAAAAGATAGGGCTGGTTTAGGGGGAAGAATTGCCAGAAAGGTTGCTATCAGCAGGGGAATCGTGAAATGAAAAGTTGGGTGCTAAATGTGGATGATGGTGAGATGAACAAACATCCAGAATCTGCTAGAGGCCACTGTGTTAAAATGAGAACCAGCTGCAGTAGGATCAACTGGTGTAGAAACAGTTTTGAAGCTGTTGGATTCACGATAGATAGACAGATAGATAGATAGATAGACAGATAGATAGATAGATAGATAGATAGATAGATTTTTAAAGTTTTAATATTTGAAAAAAGGTTAGGATTCAGTTTTATTGTTGCTAGGGGTTCCTAGAGCATTCACTGGGATATATTATATATAGGCTTATTACAATTGAGGTTTTAAAGCAAGGTGGTTTACTGTGTGCTGAGTCCCTCACACTACACAAAGGCTATAATCCCAAACAGAACCTACCCAAGACTAACCATGGGACCCTGTTAACAAACCTATTCAACCTCTTCCACCTCTATCCTGACTGGAGTCTAAAGACTCATTAGATTTTTATCCAGAGTGTCCAGAGACCTATTGCAAGTACAGTGTCAAGGATTTTGAAAAGAACTCAGAGTAACAAGTCTGAAAGAGTGGTTGCTTTTTTTTTTTTTCTGGTGGAATTCTGAAAGGTTGGTTGACCAATGATGTCAGCTTTTCTCATTTTTTTTAATAGCGTTTCAAAGATACTGAGCCTGGAGCCTTCAATGATTTATGGCTACATTTCTCATTTCGGTCCGTGGAGATTACAGCACTGCTTTTTTATGAGAACATTTGAAACTAGTACTGCTATTACCAGGCATGGGAAAAATGTCTTGACTTTTGTGGGATTTAGGTCAGTATGCAGGATAAAAGGAATTGAAGAACAATTTTCTTCATGACTCCTCAAACTCTGGCAGCATAACAAATGGAATAGTGTTGGGCTTGAGTTTGCCAACCAAACAGTAGCGTTGGCAAGATTTCAAAATGGGGAAATGGGGTTCAGTACGGTGGTGCTGAGCCAGATTAGGGTCTCCATCTCAAGGCTGTGGTTAAGGGCATTCTTTGAGAAAGCGTACACAGAAAAGCAATTCTGATTGTTCAATATTGTTCAGCCCATTTAGGGCAGGCCAAGGGGTTAGTTTCCTGTGGCTCATAATAGAAACTGTTTTAGGGTGCGACAGATTTCAGATTCATATTTAGAATTGGTTTTGTTTAAACAGAACACACTGATGTTTTTTAATTTTGCAAGGATGAACAATGTTTTGAAACCTGCCCTTGACCATAATCTTGGTTTTGCAGTTAGGTTTTGATTTAGAACTTGAGATATGCTACTCACCCTTGATAGCATCATGTCACATACTGCCCTGATGATCTTGGAGGGCAAGCTCCTGAGCACTACCCCTAACCCTGTCTTGAGTCCGGTGGAACTGCAGACCTGGGCTGATACAGCAATACAATTTTCTCTTCAGTTTTCTCTTGCCCTTATAACTTATTCCCTCCCCTCCTGCAAAGTCTAAAAATAAGGCTAGGCCTTATACCTCAACTTTCCCAGTTTTAGTCCTAATCCCAAAGATTATTTAGTCACAAGATCCCTACAGATCCACTTCTGCTGCAGAGCTGCCCGTCAGCCATTCTTCCCCTCCAGCACCAAACTTCACTCTGGCTTTACAGGACTTCCTAAACCAAACAGCTGTCTGGTATTGTTGCTATCAGTATTAAACCCAACCCTAAACCTAAATTCAAACCTAACCCATGTCACATACACAATAGATTCATGTGTGCTGCACTGGGCACATTAGGATTTCATAGCAAATCTAGATTTTGACATGCACTCATTATTCCCCCTTACTGTCCTTCCCCATCGGTGGTAATATGGGATAGGCTGTCAAAACCAGATTGTGGCCAAACCCTAAATATAGATGAACAGAGAGGTCCAGTGGCCAGGCCAGATCTGTAACAAAAAAAAACCAATAAAAACAACCCCCCCCAAACCCTTCCCCCAAAAACCCCAAACCTCCCCTCCC
>VZTA01028550.1:51344-106046 GCA_013398855.1 Mohoua ochrocephala
CCCCAAATAAAAAAAAATTAGAAATAGCCACGGAGGCTTCCACCTTTCTTATAAATTAAAAGTCAGGAAAAGTCTGGGTCCCTGTTTAAGCTCCAGTGATTTTTCAGTGCCTGATTCTCCTGGAAACAATACTTTCTTTCTGCCTTATAAAAGAAGATTGGCTGTTGGGCAAACACAGAGTCCAGCCTGTGAGGAACAACTCAGTAGCCACATGGATGCAAATGTGACATGCAGTGTAGGAGTCCTAGCATCCCACGTCAACTTCAGGTAACATAGTGAAGGACAGGATGGGAAGAAAAAAAATGAGGGTGGAGGAGGAACAGAAACCTTCTGAGCCTCCCTGGTTCAACACTAGGATGTTTGAGCTCAGTCCAGTGTTTTGCTCATATCCAAAAATGAGAGGTGAAGCTAGTGGTCATTTCCATGGTGCAGTGCTTGAACAAGGCTGGTCACATTATCCTGAAAATATTATTCTTTCTCCCATGATAGAAAGGGGAGAAGCTTTGAAAGAGAAGCTACATCAACCTTGCTGCACATCTTGCTGAGAGATATTGTTCCAGGCAGTGTTAGGTGGCTGCAATTGGTAACACAGCCTTTGCTGTACATGAGTTAATATATATTTTTGGAAGTGCAGAGGATGTAAAGAGAAAAAACCACATTAACTCATGTCAAAGATGAGACCATTTTGGCTGAGGGTTGGTACAAAACCTAGGTTAGGTTCCCTAAAAAAGACAGCCTTTCCAAAAAGAATACATGGAAACTTTCTGTCCATCCTGTTTTGGCAGTAGCCGGGTCTTGAAAGTCTGTTGGCTTCTTTGTGCTACACCACCTTGAAAACCTCACTCTCTTATTCTGCATGTATAACCAGCACCAAAACTTGCATTTCCATGCTCCTCTCCCGACATATAACTTGCATTGTAAAGATCTGTCAATAACTAATCCATTAAGACCAAAGCAGGAGTGGGTTTGGGGATCCTGTTGTAAATATCATGCTGGCTAACGCTTAGGAAAGCCCTTTGACTTTCAACAGTCGGGGAACCAGTTCAAGGCTGCAAATGAAGGATGTGCTGCTGCTCTTATCTAGCCTGGATGCTTGTTTCCCAGGTGAATAAGAGGTTGAATCATTGTTCACATTGCCTGATGGCAGTTGGGAAACAGGCCTAGGGCCTGTATAGTTTAGCAAAAGATTTCAATTTTCATCTTTCTTACCCAATTTTTGGGACAAATGACTGCTGCATAGCTAATGTGGAGAATATTCAAGAAAAATCTGTTAAAGTGCTCTCCCTGATATATATAGTTTTTGAAAGCCCAGAAGGTGCCCCTGTGAATTGGAGACCAAGTGCATGCATGGCTGGAGTTCGTGGCAGCCTTGGGGTATCGAAAGAATATGTATGATACCAAGAGGGACTGCTTTTCTGTGTCTTTCAAATGGAAACTCTCACTGCATGCTGCAAATGTAATACACCAGAGACCTCTTCTTAATCCAGTCCATGTGCAGGAGGATTCCAGGTGGACGCTTTCTTTCCCTTGAGATGCTTTGCATTTTGTCTTTGCTTGCTAACTTTATGACTTTGAAACAAAGGCTGTATTTTGTTCTGCACAGCTCAGACAGGAAACAGTACTGCTTGTGAGGAGTCAGAGGAAATTTCTCTGGAGGACAAGGCATCCTCCTCTCCCGTTGTGGCCTTTGTAGCAGACTGTGTGCTAAGGGATGGTGAGGGGTGCTGCTGTTCTGGCTGCTGCTGCAGTGATAAGCTGTACCTGCACATAGCTCGCCTGCTTCACAGAAGCGTGTGTCTTCCTCAGGGAGGCTGGGAGGCACCAGCAGCACACCCTTCACACACCAGCACCTCTCTGCTACCTCAGACAAAAGCACTTTACAGACTAACCACAGTGCCTTTTCCTACTGGTGGTTCTAAGCTGTTGCACACCAGCTCAGCTCCTGCATGGTGGGAAGCCAAATAATTAATTATACAATTGATGTAAGTCTGACACTCATGGGAGAAACGCTGTAATTAATTGTGAGTAATGTAACTGTTATGCTACAGAGGAGAAATTAGGGATGTTTTGTCACTCAGTGTAAAGAATTATCAGAGGGCAGTTTATTACCATACTAACCACTGTCATTTAGTTATGAAGTCACAAACTGTCTGCAACACGATTTAGACATCTTCCGCTGTAATGCACCATTCCCACTATCCAGATGCCAGATAATGTTTTGAAATTTTTTAGATTAAATTCTTCAAAAGTCCTCAGATGACATTATCATTGAGACTCTGTCCAACATAGTTTTCTCAGATGGCAAATTAATTTAATGACATATTCTCTGACTAGGAGAACTGATCAGAGTTCAATTTGATAAAAGGGGTGCATTCAGCTATTAGGACAATTGCTGTACATGAGCAGGAATTACTCACAGCTCTCCTTTTCTGGATTTACTGTTACGTGGACACTTAGGTGAAGACATGGATATTTAATCACATCCACAGAACCTTTCACTCCTATGTATTACTTTAGCTGGCTTTGAAATGAAGTTTATTGGTATGAACACTAATACTGGCACGGCTGAAGTTGATTGTCACTGATGAGAAATGGCACATCCCTGTAGCAAGTGATGAGTAAATGTGAGGGCAACTCACCAGCTCTGCAAAATAGCCAATGGGAAAAATAAAGAGGAAGGAAAACAAGGAGTCCATCACATGCCACTATGCACAGCTGACGCTGAGAGCATCCCTGTGTGCCCCCCTGCTCTCCTCTGGGACATCCCAGACTGTTTCAGCCCCTAGAAAAGCTTCTGTTGGTTGATAAGATTTATTTTCTGTTCTCCTGGTTATGCTGTTTCTCTCAGTGAAGGCTCTAAAAATATTCAAACATCTTCTGATATAGAAAATACCAGAGAAGGCAAAAGCCTGTAAATGAACAGAGTCTTGCAGACAAGAGCAGTGGCACTCAGTCCTCAAGTTTCCACTTAATCACCATGGTATCCTGTTGTGCCTAGTTATTACAGTGTACCAATAGATGTCTGCCAGGGAGAACTCTACCTACTGCAAGCACGACCATGCTATTACACTTTTAAAAGACCTTTGTTGCATATATTTTCTTTGTATTTTTTAAAGACCATTTTTCCTCCCTCCTCACAAAATCCTAGGCAGGTAGAGGCCCAGGAGGTCAGCTGGCCTGTGGCAAGATATAATTTCTCATGTCTGTCTTCAGCTACTTGTCCAAATTCACTACTCTGATTAGTAATGCTTGAAATTAATATCCAGATACACAAGGCACAATTTAGTTGCCAAAACATGGGCCTCGAGGGGTTCCTGCCTGGCCCTTAATGCTTCCCTCACAAGGACATGGGTGTCCCACATGCCTTATGTCATGTGACCCCATTTTATGCCACAAAATCCTGGGTAGCTTGGCTCATCTCCAAGGGCAACCGTCATCTCCACGTAGGCAATGGACTCTTACCAACAGTTTGGTGTCCCTGGGATGGTGACACTACAGCCATGAGCAGCAGCTGCTGCTGGGATCACAGTCCAGCCTTGCTGGGTAGCTTTGCCACTCGTGGAGTGGCAAAAGTCCCAGTCTCCTTGGATGGCCTGTGCTCACCTGGCTCCACAGCTTTGCCTCACATTGCCTTCAAAACGCTGCTTCCATGCCAGGCAGCTGTTCCACAGCCCCAGCTTCCCAGGGCCAGCTGTGTTTCCCCATTGAGGCCACTGGGACCAGGGGCTGGGTACAACAGGACATCTTGCAATGCTGCTCTGTGGTCTGGGCACTTTGCCATCTCTGCCCCGATTACACTTCAAACAGATTCCCTGCACGTGTCTGTTTTGTACCTCATAGCACAATCAAAACCAAAGCATCATCATAATAATATATGTGAACAAAAACCCTCAAACAAAAGGAATTACCAACAGAGTAATTAAGAGTTGTGATGGTCTAAGGGTAAAGGTAAATATTTTTATTTCCCTTAAAATAATTCTATTAAAAACAATGGCAATACAGATACATAGATACTAAAAATATATCCTCTTACTTTATTTTTCAAAGTCTTAAATATGTCTTTACACTGGGTTGCAATTTTGCTGTTGGGTAAGATTCTCTTTGTAAAAGTTACCTGTCATTCTTCTTGAGCCCAGTAGCTCATTTTTGCATGCATTTTCCATTGTCCTTGCCATGACTTGATGCCTGCACATTGAGGAAAATATCCAAACTTAATGAAACTTTTATGCCTCTGGTTGGGCTTCTCAGACACTATTTCTGCTAGTCATGGATTGTGTGTCTGCCATTGCATGCTGCTGGTGATCTGTCTGATCCAACAGCACCAAAGGACTTGCAATACTTCTTTAAGTTAGTGCAATATCTAATTGACCTCTCAGGAATATTAAGGAGCCAGGAATGGGTGAGATATTTGTCTCTCCATTCTCAAAATAAGCTCATGTAATGACTGTCTGGATTTTTTAAAAGAGCTCAGTATATAAAAAATTATTTATGCTTAGCATTTAGATGCATAGATGTGTGATGAATGGTGCATGAGGTTTCCAGTATTTGACGTTAGAGAAGACATTAAGTTTTTTGTTATTACATATGAGTAATTGACAAGATAATTAATGTAGCCCAAAGTGTCACAAAGTTGGTTCCTTGCTCTTTTTCTTTCTCCTTTTCTTTATCCTCAGCGCTCAACAAAGTTACTTGAAGGTGTTTCACTGAAGTCATTAAGGCTTTTCACAAGCATAGTTTTGTGATGACAGGGACCTGCAGTCGAGAAGCACCAACATTACAGTGTGCAGTCATTGTTATTTATCATCTTTGCTGTAGACCTGGTGAAAGCAGCTCCTAAAAATGATAGCGGTGTTGCTGCAGAAATCAGTGACATATCCCACGGGGAGCAGCCTAGGAAAAGTCTGCCTTTGATCCTGTTAATATAAATCAGCCTGACAATCAATGTCAAGGATGACTGTCAGCCACAAACTAGCAAATAAGGGGAAAAAAGACTTCTTAGGAAAAAAAAATCGAGATGGACAATTCAGCTAAAGTTGATATTATACCTAAGGACAGTTATTTACAAGTCTAAGGTCAGGCATTTGAGTAGAAAATATTAGGAAATTCAGCTTTTATTGCTAGTGTCAAATGCTGTTTTTTTCTTTAGGGAATAAACAGATTTTCACACATAGAGTTAAAACTGCGTGACAGCTAAAATGTGGGAAGTAGCAAAGTCTTTGTTTATATTACCCTGGGTTATTTGGTGTTCTTATTGCTAGTTATATAATAAAATAATGAAGTGATATTGCTTTGTTTATGTTCAGTTGTCAAGGAGAAGGAACAATACTCTCTGAGCTATCCAACATGCCTCCCAGCCTTTTTGATTAAAAAAGACAATTGCTCAAGATTTGTGGAAGCACCTCAGCACCTGAATTAGGAAATCTCTCTAAAAAATTCCATTATGAAACAATTTCCATTAGGAAACACATTCTGTC
Source organism: Mohoua ochrocephala (assembly GCA_013398855.1). Taxonomy (NCBI): domain Eukaryota; kingdom Metazoa; phylum Chordata; class Aves; order Passeriformes; family Acanthizidae; genus Mohoua; species Mohoua ochrocephala. The sequence goes on from VZTA01028550.1 coordinate 56,819, forward strand.
TCTTTCCCAAAGAGCCAGTGTGTCTGTAAAAAGCACAGGTTGCCACCTTGTTCTGCACCTTGTGCACTGTTTCTGGTCCCAAAGGTTTTGACTTCCAGTTATGATGCTGTTTATGGCTTGTTAGCCAGATAACTCCACAGCAGCACAGATTAGCCTGTTCCTTTGTTATCTCTCAATACTATAAAAATTAATATCCTTGGATGATAATAAATGGTTCCTGGATTTGCAATACTGTCAATGATTTATTGTGACTCTGGGTAGAGGTTCATCCAGATGTAGGACAGCGGATATCCCCAAGCAGCAAATCACAAAAGGTAAAAAAATACAAAGAAGAAATTATGGCATTTTTTCACAATATAGCTATAAACAGCAGGCAAAGTTTTGAGCTTTGAAACTTGTATTTCTATGACATTATCTGAAATCTGATGGCTGATGCTTGTATGTGCCTGCTTTTTCAGATTATGAGTCTGCCTTTTGGGCTGCCACTGCAGAAGACATTGAACCAATTACTTGTCTGTTTAAACCATGAAAGGCAAAGGCTGCCTGGTGTTCAGAACTATGTGGTGTGATGAACAGAACTCTAGTCTACGGACAATCTGCAAGTATCCAGCTCCTCAAGACTGTTCCTGCCTCTCCCTTTGGTCTGGGACAAAGGGAGTCACTTCTTTATTGCAAACGACATCCCAGGGCACATGGAACACATCATAACCAGTCAGTTAAAAGAGGTGATCATCCCACTGTGGTCAGAGATGGCACAGCCTCACCTGTGTACTGGGTGCAGTTCTGGGCCCCACAATCTAAGAGGGATGTGAAGGAACTCAAATGGGTTCAGAGGGCAGCAAAGATGTTTAAGAGGCTGGAAGGAACGTCCTGTGTATCATGGCTGAAGAATTTGGGCTTGTCTGGTTTGGAGACAAGGATGCTGAGGGATAAACTTGTTGCTCTCTACAGCTTCCCAAGAAGGGGAAGCAGAGAGGGAGGTGCTGATCTCTTCTCCCTGGGCACCTGTGACAAGATGCATGGGAAGGGTTCAAAGCTGCACCGGGAGAGGTTCAGACTGAACATTAAAAAGCATTTCTTTACTGAAAGGGTGATCGAACACTGGAACAGGCTTCCTAGAGAGATGGTCAATGCTGCAAGCCTGTCAGTGCTTAAGAGGCATTTAGACAATGCCTTTAAAAACATGCTTCCAACTTTTGGTCCACCCCAAAGAGGTCAGACAGTTGGACCAGATCGTCTTCTAACTGAGGTATTCTATTCTATTCTAACACCTGAATTATCTGAGTTAGGTATTTGACCAAGCAGTTGGCAGCATCTTTGGCAACACGGTTTTCCTCCTACTTAATGAAAGAGAGCAGCGCTGATGTCAAAAGTGTTCTGTATGCTTTTGTTGTGATGCCATCAAGTCAGTAAGCCTGGATTTTACTCAGTGTTTGAAAACTGTATTATCGTACACAATACATTAGTACAAAATTTTGTACACAATACACAGAACATAATTTTGCAGAGTTCCTACGTTTTAAAATTTTGTATTTATTTGCAACTTATATATTTTAGTAAATCAAAAAAGTACCCTGCACAACTATCATTCTCACTTGTTTCAAGGCTAGATAGACTTCATGCTGCTTTATCCCCTACCAGAGTCACCCACACTTCCTTTAGGCCAGCAGGACACTGAGTGGACAAGACTGGCACCCTCAGAAAAGGTTGGGAGATTCACCCCCACTTGGTCACTGAAAATGGAGTTAAGTTTTAAATTATCTCAGGCTTGTGAATCTAAAAATTACCAATGACTGTAATATGCCTAAGCAGTTTGTAGAGCAGAGCCCAAAGCCCACTCCTTTTCCTGGGAAAATTTATGGAGTCGAGACAGCACTTTTACCATCAAGCTGCTGGCAAACATTGGGAAATGTTTCTCCTCTTTTTTGGAACACACAGTTAGATATATTTACTCTTGGGATGACCAGGGAACTTTCTTTGGCGTCCCAGGAATGCATCTTGGTAACTTGAAATAAACCTTTTGACCATANGCTTTCTTTGGTGTCCCAGGAATGTGGGGACCCTCCTTTTCACATCTTGGTAGCTTGAAATAAACCTTTTGACCATATCGACTGACTAGACTTTACCTTCACTCACAATATGTGTCCTAAAAGAGAGGAGTTCTTGTCAAGTTTCAGTCAGTTAAAGTTTTGCACTTTTCAAAATGTTTCAAAACAATCTACTGACAAAGGTGATATCCGGGAGAAGTGGAAGTCAGAACAGGGAGATGAAATAAGCTCAGTGAGGTCTCACAAGAAGTCACAGTAATAGATGCAGAGGTTCCTGATGCGCAGCCCTCTGGTCTGATCTCTTGATGACATTGCCTTCATCTTTCTCGACCCAATGTAATTTTCAAAGTGTCCTGTGAGCTCCTTCTCTTCCAAAACTGAAAATGATCGTATCCTACCCAAATCAATAAAATTAAGACAGAAACACAAGACAAAGCCTTACTGATATCCGGTCTCTTTTCTTTTTTCACAAGGATACTGTTATCTTATGCCCAATGAGTGTTCCCTCAGTTCTCCTGTTATTTTAAAAATGATGTGTAAAACTATCCTAACTATTTGTCTCAATAGTGCTGCCCCAGCCTATAATCCTGTCTGTGCCAGTAATGTTGATTGCATGGCCTTTTTGGCACTCCAGACCTTATATCAACGGCAAATGAAAACCCTGAAAATCATTTCTTTCCTCAACTTTCTCTAATTCTGCACATAATTATGCATGCATAAAATACCTAGTTATTTTAAATATTTCCACACATGTTGTTTGCAGGGTACCCAGACTACTCTTTTCCCTCACATTTTGTGACCAGATGGTTTTATACACATCCATGTGATAACAAAAATTTTATTCTATAGTCCCCTTTCCCTTGCTGGCATCCCTATTTCTCACATTATTCCTCTCTGATTTTGTATTTGTTATCTGGTAACATGCATCAAAACCAGTACTTTTAAAAGGCTGTGAGATGTCTGAAGTAGGAGTTATATGCATCAGGGTATGGAATTTTTTGCAGTTTTATAAAAAAAATGAAAAAAAAAAGGAAAATGTGTTTTACATGATTTATATCACTTTGCTCCTATTTTAGCCAAATTTACTCTCTCCTTTTAGCTTTGTAATAGATTCTGTCATCTCTGATTTCCGTCTGAACAAAGTATGGACACTGAAGAAAGGCAATACACTATCACATTTAGTTGTGTAATTATGAGTTACAGTTAGCCAGCCAATCCAAATATGGAAGGATCTTTAAAACAATCATTAAGAGGATAATTTCAAACAAGCTCAAGTAAGCACCCCAATCGTGCTTTTATGCTAAAAGTTTTGAAGACTTTTCTTATTCAAGGGATACTTACCATGACTTTTTTATGAATTTAATTCTTCTGTCAGTGACAAATATTTCTGAATCTGCAATTAAATACACTTTGCTTTCACTCGTTAACATCAAATTCTTCACATTATGAGTATCAGCAAGGGAATGACTGTCCTTGTCCCCACTACATTTGACACAGTTGTCATTTTGCAGTGCTTCCCCTCCATACACACACACTCCCCCCTTTTAAATTTCTTTTCTTCTTCTCCTATCAACTCTGAGCCCAGTGGCTGCTTTTAGCACTGCTTTTAATGACTCCTTTGAAGTCTGTCACTTCTATTATAAGAACTAAATTGGAAGACATTTAACACCCCCTATTTAATTTTCACTATAAAAAATAGAGTATTAAATGCAGGGAAGCACCAGTGAAAGTCACATCCAGATCCACATGGGACTGATTTTATTGAGGGTGGTTCTGTGAGGTGGCTGTGAGTTTAGTGCTCCATTTCCCGCTCGATCCGGCTGGGGGATACAGGAGACAGCTCTGGCCTTACCCATTGCCTTCCTGTGGCTGCCCTGGCTGCTCTGCTGTGTTTTGTTCACATGAATATTAAAGATGTTTTCCAGTTAGGCTTGTTTCATCCCAGGAGGCCTAGCAGATTGCTGTGACTCCTTCCCTGTCTCCGGCCGCTTCCCACAGCATCCCACAGTCTACAGTGAGACATCCTCCTCTGAGCAGTCAGGCTCCGCACCTGGCTCGTCCCTGGAGCCCAGCCTGCGGAGGGATGGCTGCAGTCCAGCACCCTGTGGAGAGCAGCCCTTCAACTGACAGATTTTCTGTGTTCTGTTCAAATATTTGATGCTCAGTGTTTCCCAGTAAATCCTCACTCCAGGGGGTGAAATGAACAACTATAGTGATAATCCTGAAACTGCCTTATCCAGAGAACACTAATGGGTTTGTAAATGGAAAACAAAAGCAATGCAAAAAATATATTGATTGGCCACTAGTTTCACAAAAAATGCTGTGAGACACAGCTTTTATTATTACAGCAAGCAAGAGGAAAAACCTCATTGAAGATTTTTAAAACACCAGTAAGTTGCTTCTGAAGCCAAGCTCAGAAGCAAATCTGTCTAGGAAATATTAAAGATTGCCAGGAAGCAGGAAATATCTGACAAGGATGGCAGAAGCTGTTCCCAAAGACAACGAACTTTATGTTCCTGAACTTCCAAGTGATAAAGAATCCGCTAGAACAGTAATGTGAAATAACATCCAAATATCAGAGCAAAAGTCTCTGCTGCAATTTTCCTATCCTTTGCCAGGCCTAGATAGAGTCATTATGCTGTTATAAACACTCTTGTTTAAGAAACAGGTTTGAACACAACCTTTAAGGGAAATTGCACAAGGAGGAAATCACATCCTGTGTTCGGTTTGTTTTTAGCTGGATATGCTCTGCTCAAAGTACCACTCTTGTCATCCAAGGGCAAAACATTGCAGGACAATCAGAGGGAGAACAGCCATGACCCTGTGTACGTTACAGAAGCAAGATAGACCTGAGCTATAAATTATGGGAAAGCCAGGTTGGTTTTCTTTGCTTGGTTGATTATTTTTATATATGTTTGCAGTTACAGCTTGGAGCCCCCTGTGTCTGATTAGGATTGTCAAGTAGCCACAGCATCCAAATGTATTCAGCTAATACGATATGCATGACTTTGCAAATAGTGATGTCAAGTTGTCAGAGGAGAGATCATAACCCCTAGAACTGTAATATTGCCCTTTCTCAACGTTTTGATTTTTATTTTCCCTCCACACTGTATATTAAATTCATATGAACTTGAATGATATTTCGATTTGGTGAAAACTTAAATTATAAATGAGTTCGTGCATCTGGAAGAAAATTATCCCATATAAGTGTCATGTTTGAGGTATTGCAATAAGGGAATTTGAACCCACTCTCAAATGAGGCAAAATTATCAAGATATGTTCAGTAATGTTGGTAGCACACATTAAAGTGAAGCAACTCTGTGTGGCTCAGGCCTTTCCTCATATGGCTGGATTCTCCATCCTTGGATTTCATGTAAATGGTTTTGGGTCCTCCTGTGGAAAGAAAGTCCCGCGCTTGTGCTCTCTCCTGCACACCAGACTGATTCATTGACCCAAACTCACTTCCTGATCTCCAGGTATCTCCTTCAACTTCTTGCCATCTGAGGAGTCGTCAGTTCCAGCCTGCATCCCTGTGTCCAAAGGGCCTCTCCCTGGCTCCTGCTGTGATTTCCTCTCCCCGCTCTGCCCTCCATTTCATCCTTTGAAGAGAAAGTATTTTCACCGGCATTTAACACCATCACCGCCTCACCCCAATGCCTTTGAACCTGTCTCATTGCTAAAGGTGTCCTGCTAAGGGTGTTCTCTCCCTAGCACTCAGATGGTCCTTGATGCCTCTTGAAACAGCTCATGAAATAAAGGGCTTCAGCTGCAGTCAGAATCACGCAAGGAGTGAGAATTGCGAGTGTCTCCAGAGGCCCTGGCACTGTTTGATCCCCTGTCATCACTGCAACCCTGTTAGACCTAAAATGCTGAAGGGACCTGTTCCCAGCAGCCTTGCTGTGGGCTCCCAGGGGAAACACTCAGCACAGACACAGCAGAAACCTGCCCAGGCTGGTGACACACATTTCTGAGCTGGTCGACAAAGCTCTCCAGCTGCTTGGGGGGAGGCTAGTTTACATTTGACAAGAGTAAGAAAAGGTCATGTTTTATGTCTGGTGCACTCTGCGTATTTCTGCACCTCTTGAACAGCAGCAAGCCACTGTGGGTCTCAATTATGAGTCTCTTGAAAAGGGATTTGAATGCTCTTCTCATATAATGACAGCAGAACTAGAGTGGTGTCATGGCAAAAGCATTTTCAGAGAGACAGCCATTTCCCGATTTTTCTTTTTCTGCTGAAAGACAATGACAGAAATCACTGACATTTGTGCTGTAGAGTCTGTTGAAATGGGCAAAACCAAAGTATTTATGCAAATAGAAGTGCACAGATAAACAGAGACAGTCATACAGATGTATGCATATGTACCTGTATAATCACAAACAGAATGTATGCAACAGCCCCGATGCTACTCTTGATTTCTGCAAAACTGTGAGTGGATATGAGAAGAGCAAGGTTTGTTCAGGGGGAAGAGGAGACTCCTTAGGTGTCAAATGCATGGCAGGAAAAGCAGGATTACTCGGAGGTGCTGAGCATGCCCTGATCCAGTAGCAATAAACACGCTGAGAAATGTCAGCCTCCATGCTGGGCCCAAAGACCTGCATGTGCTGCTCTGTCCTGGCACAAGCACCAGCAGTGCTGGCCACAGGTCATGCTGTTTGCAGGGAGAATGGGAGCTCCCTCTTGCCTCCTGTCTCCACTGGGAGCACAGGAGACATCTGACATGGGAAGAGGTGTGGATTTCCTGTGAGTTTGGGGCGAGAGTTTCCACTTTTTTCCCTTGCTCACTCAGTTCCTGCTCCACGGCCCCCCACCTGCCCTTCAGGACTTCAGCTCCTGCAGCTCTGGGAGCAGCAGGATGTGCAGTGAGCACCGAGCTCTCTGTGGCATGGCAGCAGTGTGAAGAAACTCCCTCGTTTTTTGTGTACATACTGGGAGCCTCCCCTCCAAGCAGCCGCACAGACCATCTGGGGGAGCTGCAGTCCCTCTGGAATGGAGCATGTGAATGTCTGGTCTCCACAGACCGAGGACCGGCATCTTTGCTGAGTGGGCCAGCTTCCCACGCAGTAAAACATGCAGATACTCCCTCCTGATGTTGTAGCCCAATTTCTCCCAGCCATGCCGGGTCAGACAGGTGGTCCATCCACCCCAACACCCTGCACTTGTGAGCACCCATGTCTGAAGTAGTGAACAGAAACTTCTTTTCTGCCTCAGAATCCTCAGTCTTGGATCTGAATGAATTTAAGTGGAAGAAGTTTCCTTTCCTAAAGTTTCTGGAAAAAACCCCATGTTTTATATCGCTATGTGGATATCTACACATTTTTCATGAGAGAAGAAAGTACTTTATGCAGCATTGCAGAAGGCAATCTTTCCCCTGGAGATTCATATTGAGCTCACAAAGAGAAAAAACAAATATCTGTGAGGAAAGCCAGCTTGCTTATCCACTCTTCGTCTTCAAGTAGCCTGCAGTCTTCAGCACATTCCCTCTCCATCAGAAAATTTAGCACTGGTTTTCTTAGTTCCTAGACTTTCCAAGAGCTTTTCTCTTTGACAGCCAACAAGGATTGCAAAGGAGCACTCATTTCCCCAGCTTGTCATTTTTGCAAATCTCTCTGAAATGAAATGCCTTCACACAGACTTTGTTGGTACAACAGAGAGCAGTATTTAAAACATTCGTGAAACTCGCTTGGCACAAAGAGTCTCCTGGTGGATATGGCAAGAGTACTACTCAGCTTTGGGTTTAAACATTTCCAGTAAAACAACGGAGTAATTTTTGCCAATGACGCTGGGTATTCCATCTGTGCAAATCCCATCTGTCTAATTTAGATCAATCCACTTAAAGAACATTACTGGCTGTCAGGCCTTTGAGAGATTTCCCCCGTTCTTCACACACGTCAGAGCCTGCGGTCAGAGTGCTGAGCAATGGGAGACTCAACAGTTCTTCATCATGCCAGAGTTTCAGACTCACACTGAAGAATAAACAGGTCTGCATTCAGCAGCATCGTGATTGTTATAAATTATGAATAGTGCTTATCCACAGCCAAGAAATCTCTGATTTGTGCTGACAGACCACTCAACATCAGTATGTCACTAGTGTATGTGCAAGCGTAATCCCAGTTGTTTACCAGGCTTGTGGGAAAGGGAGCAGTAACACTGGGAGGTTCTACTTCACTCCTTGAAAATTCAGTCATCTGCAAAAATATTTTCTCTTTTGTGGCAGTAAAATGACTATAATATGCAATATCTACATAGAATGTTTCCAGATAGGGTATCAATAGAGCTCAGTCCTGTCTCCTCTGGGTTTTTATTAACACTTAGACCTTTTAATTGTTTCTTTTTTCTATACAATCAGATTGCAAAGCAGACCTGATAGGACAGTTCAGATCTGTTTCAGCGTGGATTTTGGAAAATTGCTGCTTTTCACTACAGCACTACTGTGACATGGTTGTCTGGAACTGCTCCCTTTTTCCATCAGGCACCAGCTTACTCAGGCAGGGTAAATCACTTCCTTGTAATGGCAGCCTTGCATTTTTAAGCTGATACATTTGATCACCCTCAGTGCTGAAGATTATCCTAGCTAGCAATTATAGTACAATTTACATAAATATGATGCAGAGCTATTAGAAAAAAAGACTGCAGGCAACTCCTTGCCTGCTGGGCTCCTTGTTCCACAGAGCCTTCTGCCTCCTGAGTTTGGCATGGCCAGCAAAGGTGCTCCCAGGGCCATCAGCCCCCATCCTCCCTGGGAGCCTGCAGCGTGTGCCACCCCTTCGCTTCAGCATCCACAAGTGCCCCTTGGCTGAGAGACATGGAACAGAGGCGCTTATTGTTTTCATTTCAGCTGCTAAACAATTTGTCCTTTACATTCAGTAACCTAAAATTGCTTTCCAACCCTCCAGAATTCCTGGAGTACCTACCACCTTGCCCAGGTCCCTCCAGGTCTAAATCCTAGCAACATACTGCCTTTAGTAATTAAATATTTTCTCTAACTCCATAATATTTTGATTGCCTTATCCTCCAGCACTATGTTGCAAACTATATTGGGAATTGTCCATCAATTTCTTGCACAGCTTCTGGCAGAGTTGCTATGAGTTATCAGACGTGTTCTGGAAGGAAATCCAATTGTAAATAACAGCACAATATATCCCTTACTTCAAAGACGACACAGATCCCTACTCCAAAAAAGTATGTCTCTAGATAGAGAGCTGGTAGCTCATTTTCCTGATGCAGAATTCTATACATTTCCCACAGAAGAAATACACCCATTTAGAAATATTACTCACAAAAACCCCAAAAACAAAACCAAAAAAACCTAAAAATAGTTAGGATATTTTAATATAGAATAAAAAACCTTGAAGTATAATTTACTTATATTTTTGGTTATCAGTTCATATAAGATGGTTAAGATTACTTTTTGGTGTCAAGTTCTTTACTTAAGAAGAGCATGAGTTTCAGGTGTATCTCTCTTTCCAGCAGGTGAGGTGTGTTTGTAGTTTATTTTCACTTACCGTAAAATTGAAAACTCCCCATTCATATCATAGCTCCATGTGAATAATATCAGTATAGGCACAAGCAGCTCTGCTAGTTACTACTAAATACTACTATTTTCTTTTTAGCTGAGATAGATAGAAGTGTCAATACAATTGGCAGTACTTACAGTTTTTATGTGATTTATTTTTTCTTGTAGCTAAAATTGTAGTCCTCTACATACAGGTTTTGTATCTAGTCACTGCCGACACTGACATCAGGGAAATACTGAAAAAACTGGCAATTTGATCACTAAATAGTCTCCTATTTCTCTTTTCACTTCTCTTGAGGATCAATTCACTATACAGCCTAAGAATTGTCCAGTATTATACATGTATGAAGGCCATTTTTGCTGGTGTGACAGAGCTGCATTTGAAGCATCATCCTTCTTCCAGGCTGAAATTTTTTGGGAGAAAACATGAGAACAGCCCTCCTCCCTGTAAAGCCAGGCTGTGTTTTGGGAGCATCGTAAGCCAGGTGTCCTGCCTGCTGGTCCAGACAGGTCGGCAAGAAAGACCTTTGCATTTATGAATATGGCTGAAAACCTCTAACATGTATTTTGCTTTGAGGGACAACAAATTTACCTGCAAGGGCATTCACATGGACACCTGCCCATCATTACACAGAGATGACTTTGCTGGTCGAGACAACATTTTCACAGCATGGATCAAAACAATTTTCAGTTTGGCTACCAAAGCAATTTCCACTTTTTTTTGTGACTACTTCTTCCTGGAGAGTGTTAGATTTGCTCCACAAGGACAGCAAAGCTACTTTATGCTTGCACACAGCAAACATGAGAAGGTGTCTGTCTTGCTTGCACCCCCCTTGGGCAAGTTTAAAAGCCTCTGCCTCAGTCCTGCATGAGGCCAACAAACACGGGGCACACTCTGCCTGTGCAGGCACTTTCATTAGCAGGGCCAGACTAGGACATCCTCTACTGGGTACCTTCCCAATGGAAATGTCACACATGCTGGCAAAAAACAGTGCTTGGAAAAGTTCCTGTAGGCTGTAAGGAAAGTAGGAGTCTCCCCTGCACTGTGATTTTGTATGCCATGACCGAATTCCAAATCACCCAGAGCTTTGACACAAATCTGTGTATGTCTCCTCTGTATGGCCACGGTTCCAAGAACATTGTTTTCACTGTTTTCAGCCTCTATTGGTGTATTATAACATAAACAGGAGAGGAAGAGGTTTTAGGTGAGACAGGTGGAAACAAAAGTTTCAGCAATTACTCCCTGCCCTGGGTCAGTGGTTTGCAGGCCAGGGCCTTTCCTCCACTCTGTCTCTAATTGGAGCAACTTTTTTCATGGTTTTCTTTGCATCACGTCAAGCAAAGGAAATTCAACTTCCTCTCCCCAGAGACTCCAGATCCTGCCCTCTCCCTCCATCCCTGTCCCTTTCTGCAGCCCAGAAACCCCCTGTGGCACACACACTGCTACTCTCAGAGCGGCACCAGCCCTCTGGAGGCTCTCACCTGCCCCAGTGAGCAGCGATCAAGCAAAACATCACAGAACATTATATACAACTTTCCAAAAGAGTTGCTTTGTGGTTTGATTGTAACGTGATATGCTCTACTTACATTTTGCTGTGAGATGGCATCTATGTAACTAAGAAACTTCAGATATTTTTCCAAGTTGGAATGGTTAATGGAAGGTAAATCTCACTGAAAACGGGCAAAGCATAAAATGAACTTGTCTACCAGGTCTTTTCAATGTGCAGTTTAGAGTAAGCAATACCTTGGCTATTTCACCTTTATCATGTAATACTTCACATTTTCCAGCAGACGCACTTAGGCAAAGAAGTGAAACGAAGTAATTTCTCTTTCTCTGATGCTTTTGCAATTTCTCCTCAATTTGGGCATGTCCTGGTTTGAGACAAATTTGGAGGAAACGTCCGAAATGAACTTCCTCTGATAGAAGGCAGGTTTCAGCAGCCCCTCCCCCACCAGGTTCGGAAAGAATTTTTCTCAGAGGAAAGTGAAAAAAAATCTGTATAGTTAACAAGCAGGGTGCACGCAGGCATGAGAGAGAGAAATAAAAAACCAAATGAATAATGATAAATAATAAAACCTCTCGCTGTGGGAAAAACCTGGTAAATTCAGAGTCCTGTCTGTAGGTGTGGTTCTGCTCTCTCCAGAGCTGGGGTGTGGCATCAGCCCCTCCAGGCTGCGGTGCAGGGCCTCCCGGTGATGTTCTGGTGTTGCTGAACAGCTCCAGAAGGAAAAAAGAAGAAGCCACCCTCCCAGGAAAACTCCTTGCTTCAGCTAATGAACAAGAAGCTAGCTAAAAACAAGAGAATGTAACTCTCTTCCCTGCTGCAGAGAGCCGAGAGCTGAGGAGCAAGCGAGTGAGTTATCTGTGTTTTTGAACACAGGCCACCGAAAGAATTCCACCAGCTCCCCCTCCATCACCCAGAGCTAGCTTTAAAGGCACAGAACTCATGTCTGGCATAGGGCAGACGATAGGGAATACAGTATCATACACTCACCCCAGGACAGGGAACTTGCTGGAGTAAATGAATGCTCTCTCTGGAGACTCTCAGAACAGCGGCTGTACCCGTTCCCCGTATTCCTCATCCATACACCAGCACGGGACAGCCAGCAAAGGAGTACTGGAGTCTACTTTCAGTACGGGCGAGGAACATATGATTTAACATCTACTCTGAACTCCAACGCACATCCAGTGTGAGTGCGAGGAAGACACATCATGCCACTCACAATGCCTGCTGGATTAACACATTTTAACGTTCGGGATTGTAGTTAAAATTCACAACAGATTAGCNTCACTCACAGTGCCTGCTGGAACAGCAGTATCTGGGATTATATATACATTAACACGTATTTGTTTGGGATTGCAGTTAAAATTCACAACAGATTAGCATGAATGAGCATTGCTCTTCTGAGGAGTCCCTCCTAATTCCAGACTGCACTCAGGAGCCATGTTTATACATCCTCTTTGCAGAAGAAAGCCTGTTAAACCATGAACTCAAGAAGAAAATGCTACTTTCTTTAGAACACACTAAAAAATCTTTTTGTGAATCATCGCCATCAGCTGCAAGTTTTAATTCCAAACAAAATTGTAGAAAAAAAGAAAATATGATAAATGCTACTTGGGTAGAGGAAAGTGTACTGCAGGGCATGGGAATTATAGTAACTCAGATGCCAGGAGGTCAAGCATCAATCTGTAAATTTTAGTTGTACCAGATTAATGAAGCATCTGTGGTGTTTGCCCAGACTCACTTTTCCTTTCAGCAATTTATCAATTGTAGCATTCTAGACAAAAAAAGTTAAAGAAATTCTGTTAATGCTTCTTTTTCACACTATTATTGTGATCTATGTTTATTTAAATGATGTTCCTTATTTTTGTCATTTTCCCTGTGGCTTGAAGAACAGGTGTTCAGGTATAGCTCCAAGCTGTCAAAAATAAAACTGGCAATGACTTTAACAGACGCAGGGCTGAGGAAATACAAGAAAGTTGTAATCTTGAAAAATTAAATGCCACAGAGGATTTTTTAGACTACATCATGATTGCCCAGAGGATATTTCAATTTAGATTTCATCATAAACACAAAATGGGATTATGGTTATGGTGGGACTGATAGTGGAGACTTGGACTTTAGTTCTCTTGCCTTGCATTTCTTCACAAACTTGATGAAAACACAGCAGATCAGAACCTGTCAAGATTGCCTTTGATCCCTTTCCAGAGGCCTAATCAGGGGGACACTTACTCCAGAGAGACCACTTACAGAGCCTGCTGGGGGAAGACCATATCCTTGTGGAGCATTTTTCCACCTTGCCCTCCTGACTGTCCAGGTAACATTGACCTAGGGGGTCAATTTTCTCATTGAGCAGCAACGCAAGTTTATCGTGGGGCTGCTTCCCAGTATCCTACAGACACGAACTGGAACAGTATGGGTAGGGGAACCCTGTTATTTTTAGCTGGATCTGTAACAGAAAGTACACATCCAACTATCTGTTCCTTCTGGGAAGTTCCCACAGGCCAAGTTTTTTGTTCCTTGGTTGAGTAAACTTGTGTAACTCAGGAGGAAGTTCTCGTCAGGACTAAAGAAAAGAGAAGCACAGTGAGTTGTTTTTGCAAAAATGAAAAAAATTCTTTGAATACTTTCAAAGAACTCACTGTTTCTTGCCAGCTGAATCACCATCGGGTGCTGGCCTATCCTATGGATTAATCAAGATGAAAGGAACACATAATTTACCACCATTCTAACAGGGTATTTTTAAGAGAAAGGAAAACCTTCAAAAATATTTTGTGCAAAACCACCAAGTGACAGTAAAATAATGAGTACATTCTCTTGCTGCCTAAAGAAAATGAAAGATAAATAACCAAAACTCACAGACTCTTGTTTCGTATCCAGGTTTTCCAACATTTCAACCAACTCCAATGCAGTACAGCACAACTAGTATTAAGAGAATTAAAACTGAATAAAGAATTACAAACAGATCAAGAGACCCTGAACTGGAAAGAAAAAAATTGTAGCAGCCCTTTAGGTGGGCTGCAGCTTCACTTCAGGCTATGGTGATGACAGCAACGATGGGCAACTGATAAATAGTTGGGTTTTTTTTCCCTTAAAGGGCTTTGTATAAGGACTTCATTATTAACATCAGAGTGAATTGCCTAATGCAATCTAAAAGACAAGTGCTATTAGCTGCAATCATACAGCAATAATTGAGCACACAGTGCTTCTTTCAGTGCTTAGGAAAGCAGAAGTGACTTAGAGCATGACAAACAGATAGGCTGATGCACCACTCTTGTGAATAAAGTAAGCCAGGAGATGAGATACCTACCGGCAAAAATCGGTCCAGCTGCTTACTTTTTGCTCATACAGCTTGGGAATTTCAGTGCTTCTGCTCAGAAGTAGCAAAGCAGTAATTTCACAGATCTACCAGGAAGCTGCCTAAATCAGTCCCAGAAAAGGCCAGCACATGGAACTTCACTCAGCTCCTCCACAAAGAAGGAAAACCTCTCACCACTGCCATGCTCCTGGAGATGGATTTCCTGTGCTTTATGTTTTGAGTTCTGCCTCTGTATTCTGTGTCTATGTATATTGTATTATGTGTGCAACCACTACAAAAGTATCAAAAGCAAGAGTAGTGAGGGTCCAATTGAAAAGTGGCACTGAAACTACTGAGAAAACTGAAAGAGGGAGGTTATGTTTCTCATCAGCTGCAGGAGGCACAGAGCCAGAAGCTGCTGATGCTGAAATGTGCCAAGGAAACGGGCACACTGAAAAGCCTAATTGGAATCATCGCTTACCGTCACATACCTGTGCTAACACAAACATAATGGAAATGCAGCACCTGCGGAACACCAGGCTGGTAATTCCTCAGTGAGCCATCTTCCAGGGAAAGTAAGACATGCACTGCAGAAACTGACTGAAGATGTCTTTTTTAACCTCAGAAATGAGGACACAACCTGCTCTTCCTGGCCAATTAGAAGTGATTAGCTCTTCCTAAATCAATACTCATACTGTACACAGACACCCTCGTGTCTTGACCACGACACCCTATGGAGCTATACCAGACCTAAACCGGTGAATTCTTACAGCCACCTGTGATGGGCTTTGCAGAATGTTCTGTTATTCTGACTGAATACCCACTTTCACAACAAAGCCATAAAAAATGAATGAACTAACACTGTGCTTATCAACAGAACAGCATTTACACCCTTATGCTGCCAGTGCAATACACAGGATCACCAAGACACTGCAGAGACTTATAATGCTCTCCCATAAAACCCCATATAGCCAAAAAACCCCATATAAACTGGCAACCTCTGGAAATAGGGACAAACTGAGAGATTCTGAGGGCAAACAATAGAGACAAATTAGTTACAGCAGAGAATCACTGATGAAATACAAAGGTAATTTAAAACCCCTGCTCCTGCTGCCCCGCACCCCCGTGTTGGTTTTTTTTCCTTCTTTAACAAAATGTCTGATCTTTCATATAGTGAAGTAAAACAATGAAGCTCAGAAGAGGGAACAAAAATTCCTTGCTAGGAAAAAGAGTATGTGCTCTTTTGGAGCACAAATTGCTAATTTTTAGGATTACAATCTTTATTGTCTCTTAATTGTCCGTAAAAGCCAAAATTAACTGCCAATCTACAATGAGGGAAAGGAAAACGAAATCTTAGATCTTGATAGTTCATGTAATCAAATCCTATTTTGTGAATTGTCTAAGCTCTAAAATGCCCTAGGTTTATAAACTGAGTTTCCTGTAGTGTGGGGGGAAAAAAACCAACCAAAACTCTTGGAAAAGGATTTTGTCTCTTATCTCAGTTTTGGGTTATCAAAAATCGTTATAGGTGTGCAGTCTGTAACTACAGTGTGTGTTAAGCACAAAACTCTCCACAGTGAGACCCACTTCCAAAGGCTGGCAAACAAAATATGAACCTACTAACAACTGAAAGCTTTGAAAATACTGGGAAAATACTCTGTGATGATGGAAACAATGATGTTCTCAAAGAAGAAAAATACAAATTGACTGTTGTCTATTTCAAGTTAAAAAACACTACTGTCACTGCCCCCTTTATTTTGTTATATATATTCTTCCATTTTCTGTGTGATGTTTAAACAACAGGTCATTTTACCAAGATCCATATATATTTTAGTATTGTGTGCACTTGCATCACTCGTGCCACAGTACCACTGACATGCCAGTATCATGTGCTACGTGATTATGTCAGGCATTCTGTCCAAGAAGCCATTATCACCTATTTTACATTTGTCTGACAAGTACCATCACAACTTCTGTTCCACAACAGACTATGGGTCATCACCACAGTGACCCCTCCCACATTAAGTATCTGCAGACTAACAAGAAAGCAAAAACCTCAGGAGATGCAGCTATTTTTAAAAGACTAAACATTCAAGACTATGTATTTCCTCATATTTATTTTTTAACTGTATTTTTCTAAAACATATTAAAATAGAAAAGATGTTCATCTGATTCATACAAAGAAAATACCAATAATAAAATAAGTAATAAAATACTGAAAATATATGAAAGCACCAAAACATTAAAATATTCATATTGGCAAAGACTCGAAGAATATATTTCTGGCAATTTTACAGTAAAGTGCTATTCAATCCACTCAAATTAAGGAATTGGCATTGTAATAGCGTGGTTATTATTATCTTAAGGTTACAAATTACTTTGTTTCTTTTCTCACTAAGACAACAACCCATTTTGTTGGAAGCAAAGCATTTGAGTTGCATGCACATAAAAATAACCCAAGTAACAGCTTCATTATAAGCAGTTAACAATATAAATTGCCAACTCATTAGGAATACAAAATACTGAGAAACAAACTAGGCAGAAATAAGATTAGGGAAAAATTAAGAAAATGCAGATGTGGTAAACCATTGTATAAATTAAGAGAGGACAGAAGACTGTGCACCAAACATTTCCGTGGCCTTGCTTTTTACATGGCATTTTTTTAGTAATCATATTGCTGGCTTTATTAGTTCATCTGTTTATTATTTCAAACTGCCCTTTTCTACTTCCTAGAAATGATCCTACATCACCAACACACTGTAAGCAAAAAGACAGAAGCAGAGTATGACCTTTATTTTTCTTTCCTTAATAATCACTTCTGTACTACTGCAGTCAGCAGACAAAACTAATAAATCTGTTACAAAGCCAATTTGTAGCAAAAATTACTTCAAGTAACATCATTACTTTAAATTTTTAAATCTCTTAAAGAGTGAAAATTTTAAATGTATGAAAGATACCATCAGTCTCCTTTTAAGTTTTTATCATTTTAATATACATATTTACAGCAATGAGTACAAAGAATCCTTGTAAGCAAAGTTCTTTCTAGCTTCATGCACCATTTCCACAACAATTTCTGTGAAATGGCAGATGCAATACTTTTATGTTGCCTTCAAGTGTATTTAATCTTCCTGATTTGACTTGCTTTTTTCATAATTTCATACGTAATTTAACCATATTGCACAACTCAGAAGTTCTTACATGGACTATCTTATGGCCTTTTTCATGAACCAATAGTTGGCCATCGCAGTAAAGAAGTCAACTCCCACACTCCTTCTGTAATTTGAAAACAAGTGGCTTTCCAAAATAAAAAAAAAAAGAGTAGGAATAGTGTCTTGTCTTGTGCGTATGTTACTTGGTAAGAAATGTTTACAATAACTTTTCATTTAGAAGAAGCACAAAAATAAGGAATTTAACCAATGGAAGCAATGAGTCTGAATTATTAAAATAATTACAACAAATATCTTCCTTTATGTGCATGTACATGTACATAGATTATATAAAAAAATCCACCTGTACTACGTAATTTCTGTAAATTTTCCTAGATGAACAGATTAACCTTGCAATACACTAAGATGACTGCTTGCATCTTCTATGGGAGTGATTCAGAATGTAAGAATGAATATGATTAAAAGAAATGAAGTATTGTATTTAAAGTAGTTGAATAGAGGGAAAAAAAAGTAAAACAGTCTTAAATAATGTTGTATTTGGTGTCCTCCTTCCAGTTCAGTAGTTTTTATTGAGTTGTACAGTGAAAATAGGTCCTAGCTTTAACATCTTCGTCATGCCCTATTGTAAGTCTCAACTTAGACAATAATTTCAGTAATTGCATTTGCTGGTCATTCATTTCTTCTACCTTTTTTTTCCCCAGTAAACTGTTCCTTGTTCATTGCTGTAGGCTCACAAACCTCATTTTGGCAGTTCCAGAATCCAAGTGCAACACTGCAATCTTTTCGACTCCAACGAACCATGATAGGCAGCAGCACGTCCAGGGCACAGCAACTCTTTTTAGCTTCTCTGGGCATACGCCAGGTAGAAGCAGAAGGCAGCAACAGTAACTGATAGCAGTGATAAAACAACTGACAGCTGCTGGAACCAGAGGCAGCGATTCATCTGCTCTTCAAGTCTTTTATTAATCTGCAGTAAATGAGTTAGCTGAAAATAGAACAGTTTCATTAAGTTAGAATTACTGCACTTGAAAGCACTTGGCAATTTTGAGCTATTTTGGCAATAACTATAACCACAGAAAAGAAAAGAAGAAGCCTTCTCACAGCGGTCTCTCAGCAATACCTTTTCTATCACTACATACTTTGGGAATCTGTTCCACTAAAGGAGCTTCAAATATTAAGTTATGGATAACCAATAGGGCCTGTCTCAAGCAGGTGACATCTTTACATTCAGAAACAAAAGATACCACTGATGCTCATTGATATGCCAGATCTGTATATACACAAGAAGAATGAGCAAACTCCAATGAAAATTTAATGATTATTAAATCATTATCATTAAACAAAATAATTAAATCACTATCAGTGATGTAGCTACTTTCAATTGCTGAGATGTTCAAATACTGTAATTAACAAAATACCAAAAAGGTTCAGTAAAAACTCTTTTTATCTCTAGCATATTATATAATTTTGCTAAATATTCAGCACAAAGGAATACACTATTACCTGTATATGTAAATCTTCATTAGTTTTTGCTGGAATATTAAATGCATTGTCTTTTAATGTCAGAGAAGAGGGCTTACTACTTTCTATGACGTGACACCTGAGCCTGTGAAAGGGAACAAGAACACACACCAAAAATCACAAATTTAATGCAACATTGTATAATTAACAGTAACCAATCCATCTAAAGTGGATCAAGTACCCGCACATTTAAAATTTAAGAGATGATAATTATAAGTACACTACATTTAGTCTAGGTTTAACAAAAAGCAAAGATCAGGTTTGTATTCATCAGTAGCTAATGTCCACAGCACACTTGCAATCAAATAACCTCTCTGTTGTTTCAGGGTCTGTCTTAAAAAAACCCAAATAAATTGCAACACTTATGCAAGGAAGCTTAAGGTCACTCACATGATGTAGATTTTATTCAAAAGGGAAGTAAGGGATAAGCACTTGAAGCAAACACAGAACAAGATTTAGGCATCAAGATTCACAAAATACTTTTTCCACGGTAGTTTTGGCCATGAGGGGGTAAAGGCAGCCCCCAAAAAACCCAGCCCCCCAAAACCTACAGAAAAGCCCCAGGAAAAATCTAAGGCAAAAAACCAGCCAAAACTGCAGGGAATTTTTCCTAGACATGTTCAGTGATACAACCCAATGTGACTGGATCAGAGAGAAGAGTAACAGGTGCATTTTAAAAAGCGTATGGGGGAATGTATTTTTCTAGTGATTTTTCTAGATTACTTTTTCGCTGCTAAGTATCAAAAATACACATATGAACATGTGATAGGTTTTACAGAAATTTTCTACAAAATTCTGATTTTCCCTGGTAGAAAGGGAATATTTTTAATATTGTCTAGAAAATAATTTTGCATTTAATACGTCTGCTTTCCTTTTAGAAAACTCAAGTGACACATTCTTATTAAAAAACCAAAACCCCTATTGTCCACGTGTATTGTCACATGCATTCGTATTTTTTCCACTTAACTCTTAATCAGCACGAGAACAAGAAAAAGAAAAAAAGAGGAGCATGTGTGGAATACCATGATCTTTTATACCTTAAACCCACATCTAATCAGTTAAAACAGAGCAAAATTCTCAGTAATGTATTTTGGTTAGTAAGCCCACAGGTGAGTTTGGAGAATCCTTCACTGATTATGACACACAAGTGCTATGAATCAGCTAAATAATAAAAGCTAAAACCCCAAATCCCTGTTAACAGAAAACCATATGCTTACCTATGTTCCATCACTTTGGTCCTAGGGACTTCTTTCCAAAACTGAGTCAGTTCTGGCACGCCTGCTCCAGAAGACTGGTCCATTTCTGCTGCCATTATAAGGAAACGATCCTGCAACGAAGCTGCAAAACCTGCCCTCAAGGAAGATTAAAAAAAAAAAAAAAAAAGCAACAGTGTGCTTAGATAAAATTATAATATTACAAGGAGGATAGAAGCATTTTGCACAAAAGTGCCATAAAATGAAAGTTTGTTTATTGCAGGACACCAGACACTGACTTACTAGAAATAAAAACAAAGAAATCATTCTCTAAAGCTCAATAACTCTAATTAGAGTTTTCCCAAAATTACATAGGTTCATTTTAACAGAACTAGTTTCACCTGAATAGCTCAAAGACATCCCAAAATTTTGTAAAGAACGTATTCTCCAGCAAATTCACCTGTCCTTGTAACAATTTAGGAAACTGATTTACTGCAGATAAACTCCCACTGTAATAATGAACCAGCAAGACAACTGCCACTCAGGCTTTTCGTTTTTTAAGACAAGAAACAAAATGGGTTGCAGACAACAGCTGCTTATGCCTGAGTGGAGTAGTAAATCAGTACAGGCAGTTACTCAAATCCTTTCTGACATCCATGTTTTTTTTAACAAAAAGCACCATTCTTATACAAGAGTCAAGTAGACATGGGCACCAGTCAGTCCTACACAGCAGCAAGCACACACAACCATCAGTGTCTAGAGCACAAGTCTAGTAATACAACTTGCCCAGATTTCTAACAAGCTCTATTTTAAGTTTTTACTTACCACCATGAAGAGAGACTATTATATCTAATGATGTGCCAGGTTCACAGCTGCTGTTACTGGGTTTAACCCTGTATTTTTCAGGTGCAGTTGTTCTCACCTATAAACAAGAAATATGAAGGACACAGTAAGTGCATGCACAAACTACAATTGCTTCATAACTTCTCTCATTCTGTAATAACTAAATCCTCAAAAGCTTCACTATTAGGACAACTCTCTAAAATACATCGTTTTGCAGGCATACTAGGACTCTTGCACATTCCTTTTTCCTCCCTCTCAACTGCTTTTATCCTTTGTCTTCTTGCATTAGCTACTTTTCTTTTGCATATATATTTAAAACCAGCCAAACATATGTTATAATAAATATGAAAATATGAAAACTTTGTTATTTTAATGTGCAGAGAATGCAAAAAATGGGAAAAAAACCCACAACGATGCAAGTAAACTCAGCATTTCTGAAGCAAATATAACTATTCATTCCTTTGATGGTGACATTTGCAGATAGATCTGCATCATTTCGGAGCATTACTAACTTGTTTCCAGCCAATATTTAAAAAGAAAAATTCTAAAAAAGTGACTTTTCAATGCTCAAGCCTTTCTTTTTCAAGAAGTATTACTTTCACTAAAAAGCTTTAGCTCTTTTTTAGTCAGTGCTCCAAAGATTTGTAATACTAATTATCCCCTTTGAGGTGGTACATTGTAGGCATAAATTCAGCCAGAAGATTTCTCTGACCTGCCTCAAACATCACAACACAATAAAAAAATTTGTCTAGAAAATAGATTTAATAGTATTCTTCCTTCTGACACAAAACAAGAAAAAGTTACACATTTAGTAAACCAGGCCACACACAAAACACTTACTTTAAAAGCCACTACATTTTTAGTGACGTTTGTGAGAACTATCAAACATTTTTTCTCTCCAGTTTCTTTGGATCCAAAATATAGCTCTTCTGCTGGGCTAATAGGAAATTTTAAAAGAATTAGTTTCTTCAGATTATCTTCACAACAGATCATAAAAAAAAAACCTGACCACACCTCCAGGAAAATAAAATACTTTTTACCCTGCAGCTACAGTCAGCATAAACAGATTGTCATCAAAAAAAGCTGTGAAAACAAAAAGCAGAAATTTTGTAGTGAAGCTCAGGGTTGACTCATGACAAGCGGAACCAGCTGCCTCAGCTGATTACTGCCCTTGACTTCTGCCATCTGTAACAGCAGGAATAGCCAACAGATCTACGGAGTCAGCTACTGCATCTTTGGGCGGTGTGTTAAGGGAAAGCACCGTTGATTTTAATCTATGCTCATTTTAAGGAATATCAGATGTCACAGACAGGGAGTAATTTCCACCTTGAACATCCATCCTTGTCATGGATAGAGTGCACTCACAAGAGAAGGCAGATATCCATGACTGGCAATCATTTCAACCACAACAGCTGAATTCTCTTGTACTTATGAGTCAGTCTTCACATACTTGTGGTATCACATGCATAAATAAAGTTATTGCTTGTTTTTAATATTCTTGTGCAATTAAGAGTCATGCGTGAGATATTTTAAACCACATCAAACTAACACAACTCATTTTGGATAAGCATTCAAATGAACACTAGTAGGTAAAAAGCAGGGCATGCTCCTATAATACAAGTTGAAAGGAAACTTGAATAGCAAGTGAAGACCTTTTTTTCATTATGCCACATTAGGAGCACACAAAGAACTGCTCTACTACTCCATACCGGAGAATTGCATATTCTTTTTCAAAACACGTGATTTTTTTTCCCATGTCCTCTTTTTAGAATGCCAATTTCATGTTAGTTTGACATCCTCCTCAAAAGACCTCCTTTTATAGTACCAATCCTTCTTTCTCCTCCCACTTAAACCAGTGTATGAGAAGAAAAGCCCTTGGTGCTGTAGGACGAGGGTGAACGCCCATGCCGGAAGCAGATTCCGGTGGCGACTGGGATGTTGGGGTGCTGATGTTTTACAATGCATTAGTCAGTCCACATGACAGGGCTACTTCTTCTGTGGTGGGGAAGAAGGAAGTGTGCCAAATAAGGTAGAAACCAAAAAACTGATGGGTTTAAAACAGTATCATAGGGTAATTCTCTCCTCCTCTCAGTATTTTTTCATTTCCAAATTCTCAATTTAAGTAACCAATGCTAGGGAAGGGAAGGATTGTAGCTACAAAATATTTTAGTTATCTTAATACTGTACTACTGCAGCTGTGTGTAACAGCAATTGCAAAATGAACCATAAATGAAACAAGATAACATTAATTAGCATCAAAATCAGCCACAAAAAGAGATCAAGGGAAGGAACGTTCTGCCAGAGCCTGATCTTTCTTGTTCTACCAACTATGGCTATTGATGAAAGAAAAAAAAAAGGCTTGGGGACCACAGCTGTGGCTCTTGGCTGTGAAATCAAGTTCCACAGCATTGGGGGTAGTTGGTGCGTAGCTATGAAGAGGGTGGGTTGTTTAAACAGACACCCAAGCCTTTTAATTTTTACAGAAGCACAAATTTCTTTACTCTGATGTGTGTGACATAACCAGCTTGTACTAGAAATTCTCGTACCACAACACATCACGAGCTGCTCTTCTGCCAGACAGTGCAAGGAACCTGCTGCTTTTTGTCTGACCACACAAATTCATTTATTGAGGAGGAAAGTCAGAGGCAGCCTTTCATTGTAAGGTATACAAGGCAAATACAATTGTGGTCTAAATGAGGGAGACAGCTGACTCATGAGCATGACAACAAATACAAGAAACAAAAGAGCGCAAAGACCCAGCTTTGGGCCACGATTTTACGGTGCCAGAGCTGCAGTGCCTCAGCTGCACGCTCAGACTCCAGGCTGCTCCCTTCACAGGGCAGTGCTGGGAGATGAGCGAGGATGCAAGTTAATCCTGGTGGCAGAGCTTATGGTCTCTGTGACAGGTGCCTACAACTGGTTATGAATGATCCAATAATATATAGTGCCAATCACCTTCGGTTCAAAGGCCTGAGAAACACTGCAGGGAAATGAAAACTAGCTCTAGATTCTACAGAGGGAGACCATTAATGAAGAGCAACAGCTGCACTCAGGAGTTTACTTTAAAAACAAAACAAACAAACAGCAAGGACAATGGAGACACCAGTATTTTATTTTCCATGACAGCAAGACTACAAGTATCAACACCGCTATACTTGACTAAGTTTACTCTTCCATGTGTTGCAGTCCATGTAAGTTACTTCTGTTCAATGACAGCTCGAAGTATTTTAAGAGGAAAAAAAAAGGCAGGTTCTGGGGGTGTTGGGGGTGTTCTTGCTTGTTTGGATTTTTTTGTGGTTGTCTGCTTATGATTTGTGCCCCTTTTTTTTTTTTAATTAAAAAGTGGATGGATAAACACATCTACATTTGTGATTGTCCCAGCAAATGTTTAACATTCTTTTATAATCACAATTCTGCAGTCTACACCTTTGTCTTGCCATATAAGAAACTAAGGCTATACAGAGGAGGTTTTTCATTTCAAAATTAGGAAAAATTTACACATACAAAATATTTTTATGCTAATGAGCATGTCATTATTCAAATTCATTCCAACACTAATTCATTACAGCACTTAAAAAGTTAGCTAAGAAATTACCTAAAAATTAGATATTTTCTTCATTCATCTAATAGCAAACTGAAAGTGAAAATAAAAGTTAACATCTAAATAAAATTCTAATCAAACATTTTAACCTAAAAGGCAGTAAAAAGAAAAAGTGATATTGGCTAATTGATTTCTTTTCCCTAGTTTAATGATAAAAAGCAAATTAACTGCAAGATGTAGCATCTTGGATGACAAAACCTTCTGGGTGGACATGTCATTTATAGAGCCCTTTCCAAACAAAATAAAATGGACCAATTCATTAAGTTTAACTGGTGGAAACTACTGATGTAGATATTCATAACATCATAAGCTAAAAGAATTCAGGCAAGACAGTGAAAACTGTCTTGATAAAACATGTTTTTTTGTTAAGCCAATGAAATTCATGTCAACCAGTGCTCTCATTACAGGTAAGGACAGGCTTAACTTAGTCAGATGGTTTCTCAAAACAAACAAAACACTTCTACAATTCTCTGGAATATATGCCTATTTGTACAAAAAGCATGCCAATCTTTGGTGACACCAGAAGATTCACTAAAAACTTGCAAAACCAGAAAAGTTCTTTGAGCTTCGTAAAAATCCTTCTTAAAAAGTTGTTTATAGTTTGTTTTCCTCTAATAGTCTGAAAAAAGTTTATTTTGAAAACCAACTAGTTCAGTACTCAAGTGTCCAAGGCACATTGTAAAAAGAAAATCAAAGAAAATTATTATTACCTGATATGTAATAAAGGTCCTTTAAAAGTGG
Organism: Mohoua ochrocephala; assembly: GCA_013398855.1. NCBI lineage: Eukaryota > Metazoa > Chordata > Aves > Passeriformes > Acanthizidae > Mohoua > Mohoua ochrocephala. Next base: position 82,247 of record VZTA01028550.1, read on the forward strand.
TTAATGCTTTCTTTGCATTTTTTGGTTTGACCTCTGTTTTGTCAGTTTCCTCTGATTTGGAAATTTGTTCTATAGAATTCATCTGAGTAAAAATGATAGTTATAATGATTAACTAGAAACCTGGATTACATGTTACAGAATCATGCAGGTATTTTAAAGAATATGATGAGGCTTATTTCAACAGTTTACATATTACAGATCAAGATTTATATATATTTATTCCCTGAAGCTGCTTGAAGTCCACTGAATAAAACAATTTACTATAGAAGTTACATAACACATTAAACATGCATGAAACAAAACCTCTGCTTTGGTTTTTTTTCCCATGTATTTTCCTGCTGCCCAGGTCAGTTTTTGAAAACTCCAGACGTACTAAGTTATAGCACTTCAAATATCTAAGACTATAAAGCACTGGTATTATTCATCCACTGCAAATTAAAATTAAAACAGATGCCCCAATACAATCACTGTAACGCTGAACAGAAAACACAGTACCAATTCCACACTTCATTGCATTGCAGGGTTGCTAAGCATATCTTCATTGCTTTTAGATGAAACGCTGAAGTATTGCAGAACATAAAAGAAAAAATGCTGATTGAATTGGTGCTTTCAAAACTGCAGGTACATCTTAGGTTCTGAGGGTTCTCTTCTATAACATTAAGAAAATACATGCAAAACAGGGCAGGTGCTGGGGGGGACATGCAGAAGACTGAAAGAATTAGTGACATCGTGATTCCAGATCAGCTGGCTGAAGAATTTGTTTAGCCTCCTTTTTATTCCACTTTTAATACAGAGAAAAATACACGAAGAGAATTCAGTTCATGCAAGTTTGAAGTACGGGAATGAAAGGAATACAAAACTTTATATGAAATAGGCTGTATAAAAAAAACCAACACAGGAACTTTTTGTTTATAATTATATAAAAGTGATAGTAAAAGGTTAATGTGTAAATGCACTGCACTAGTTATATGTTGGGCTTTGTTCTACATAAACTACCAGAAGAACCATTACTATAGAACACAAAAGTGGAAGGACCTACAGGACAGGCACTTACTAACCAAGTTTATCACTCATGATTCCCTGTACTGAAAGAAATGAGTAGCACCTTGGTTACACTGTATAAAAGTGAAAACAATTATTTGCTTTATGGTATTTCAAGAGTAAAAAAAGTAAAAAAGGCAAAATACCTGAAGTAGAAAGCTAAGTCACCCAAGCAAATTAAAAGCCAACAAGCTCTGAGGCTTATTAAGCACCAAAGGAGCTCACACATCGAGCAGAAATTCTCTATGTTTCCATATCTAAGAATCATAGCTTGAAAAATGTGCTACAAGCAAAACAAGCTACTGAGTCTAACCATGGTTATGTAATGCTTCCTTTTGACCTTAAGGTCAGCGAAATTCTTTTTTTTTTTTTTTTTTTTTAAAGCTGGCCAGGTTGCAAATAACAGCTGGACTACTTAGTGAGCTACACGTTTCAAACGATTCTGACAAACCTGGAACGGTAAATGAAACTGTATTCTACTCCATTAAACAGAAGTTTTGCAAGTCGTATTCCAAGATTAATTATGGCAATAAACTAGTGAATTTCAAATTTCTTCTACTATTTTCAAGAGCAATATCCCCAGTTACTATCACTGCATATTCCTAAATATCACTTCATGTGAACATGTGTAAAACAATGCCTTTATTTCTGGATAAACAACACTGCAGGAAGATTATGTTGCAAAACATGATTGATGGAGTAGGAATACAATTTCTCCTGAGAATAAATGAAAACATTCATATGTTAAAATTTTATCAATAATTTAAGAAAACAAATGAACATCCAGTAGTGCATAAATATTTAACTTAATATTTTCTCATGTACATACTGATTTAAGCATCGGAGAAAACTCGATATATTTCAAAATGGTCACCACTAGATATCCCAAGATCAAAAAGAAACCAACTAGAAAGACAGCCTTTGAAAACAAAATACAGAAACCTTTTTCATTTTAGTGTACAATTCACTATATTCCAAGAGATAGACTAAATATTTGGTGCAGATTTTATGCATTCTGAAGCAGAAACTTGTCTTAATAGACCAAGAGTCAAGGCTGAAACTGCAACTATAATTTTTCAGTTTTCCTGAGTTCTTTTGTCAAATTGGAAGACAGAAAAACTGTTAAAAAATACAGAAGAAAGACAGAAAAGTAACCAGAATTATATGCCTCTCGTCCCACTTTGTAATCATCTAGCTAGTCTTGCCTAAATCTTCAGTTAGATACCTTTTTCTGATTAAGGTTTTGTGCTTCATTCAGGTCCCCAGCCTCCTTGGTGTCTGCATCTATCTCTTCTTTACTTTCATGTTCATCTTCACTTGTAATGGGCCCATTTTCACATAAAGGAGTTTGAAAATCATCATCAACCAATGGAGGATAACTGTACTTGAAAGAATCCTAAGAGATAAGGAGATTTATAAAAGATGAGTTATTTGAGATTATTAGAAGTGCCTCCTCTGGGGTTTTTAAAATGGAAATACTGTCATTGTTTCTTGTTTCACATTACTTTTATGTTTCATTTATCTATTTCAAGTTGCACTCCTGTACAGAAAGCTGATACCAAGAGTTTCTATTTTATCATCAATAAATAAATACAGTCATCCAATGAAGCCAGTAAACTGTAACTGTTATTTATATCCACAGCAAAACTGCAGAAGCTGGTCTATCAAGGATCAGCATTCAGAGTCTTACTGCTGAAGTTCTCTTTCTTAAGTTCTCAAAAATGTGGTTTAGAACTTATGACAGCTATTTCTAAAAATATTCCAAAAGTGATGAAAAACATCAGTTGTTCCTTGTATGTTAATTTCATAATGGTCTGTTTAAAAAAAAGGAAATAAGCCCCAAAATCATGAAACAACCCCAAATAATACCTCAAGTTTAACGTAATGCGTGGACCTTTAGCATATCCTGCAATTCAGATCTTAGTCTTTGGAATGCCAAATCAATTTAAAGACCATATTTAAGACATCTGAGTAATGCAGCAGCAGAATACATTAGTTCTCAATGACTCTACAGTAAAGGTACCTTTTCCATTGGAAAATCAGTAAAAATCAATTTTTGCTAACTAGAAATTGCCTTAACATTCTCAAAATAGTTCCATTACATGTAATGTTAGAGACTGTTTGAATGGGGATCTCTGTTCCTACTGCATTTTCAAACCGTTTTAAGCATTGAGAAAACTGATTTAGTCTGTCAGCTTTTCCAACAGAGAAAAGTAACACAGCTTTGACTCCTGCGAGGCAGACTTGAGCAATGCCCCCGCTCCCCAAACGATACCTCCCTCAGCAGGGAGTTACAAAAAGGTGTTTCAAGAGAGCTCTCCATAAGCAAGTACATTTTCTTAAAACAAGGAATAATGTGATGTTAAGAAAAAATAAAGGGAAAAGTCTTAGATGGAACCATTCAAATAAACCACAAACAAAACAGCATACTTCCTGCTCATCTATAATCAAGGTCTAAATCTCATCTATTCTTCAGGATGTAGCAACAGTCAAAGACCTCTAGCTGAATGAAACAGGTATTCCCTGGCTCAAACAATATCCTATTAAGGGCCTGAAGGACAAGCTTTAAGTATCAGTCACAGACTAAATTGCTATTAGAAGAGAAGACTCCAGTCTGCTAGAAATATTACAGTAGTCTTGCAGAATACTGACATCCCCCGTTTGACAGAAATATCCAGCTTCCTCTTATCCAAGCCAACAAAGCCTTTTCACTCCCTTCCAGCATAGGATGAAGGGCATATAACAAAGTGACCTTAATAGGGGGAAATTAATTTTGCTGCACGCTTTACTTGGCCTTGTTAATCCATGCTGCTGGATAGCTTCAACAGCTGAACAGAATCTCATCAGTGGGACAGCTCAAAGTCCCACACTTCATAGTCACAGTGCCCGAGTTTCAGTGACATGGGTATATCTACTAACAGGATGAAAACCTCAGCCAGGTAAACAAGACAGATTTATTCAATGCCTGATACAGCCATTCTATAGACTTATGGCTCTTTTTTATAGCAGATCTAGAGAATTCATGCTACTATTTTTGGCAATTTTTGTAGAGGTGTCTTAATCACAGTAGTGATATTTTCAAAGATTATGTGTACACAGTGACCATGAAGTCATATGCAAGCTTAGCCATGTCTTAACTTCAGGCCACTGACCTATACAAGATGCTTCCAAGAAAACCTGTGGGCTATCAATTTAGATACCCAGACGAAGAGCACAGCAGTTGCACACATTGTTGAATATTGGCACCAGTTGAGAGAATTTTGATCAATTAATCCTTGTTAAATCCATCTTCTGACAAAGAAAGACTGGGCAAAACCACAAATTAAAACCCTACGGTGTGTACATGCCTTGCATCAAAGCATATACTGTATGTACATCAGTCTTGCAGAAAATATTACTGAAGAGAAATCTCCCTGGTCAGTCAGAAATGTGCATGCCTTAAGAACTGGACTGTTCCAACAGCTGGAAATGGCAGAATGTGCAATACAATAGATAGGAAAGCCAGAAAACACTGAGTAACTATATATTTATTACTAAATGAAAAATATTATCAAGTGGCTCTTGAGCATCTAACCCTATTTTTCCAGGCTGGCTAGCATTAGCTTGCTCCTAGATCTGCCTTGGGCAATTTTGACAAGCTCTCCAAAACAAACCTGCTATAAAGAAAATGACCTCTGTGCACAATGGACAAGAACAACTCAAAGCCACATACGTGGTGTGTAGCATGTATGGATTAGCAATATGGTAATAGCCACAGCCAACAGACACTTTTGGGGACTTGAATAGAACTTAGATCAAATTCGTATTCCAAAGTCCTGCAAAATCCAAGTTTCTGTTCTCCATAATTACTTTTAATGCTTTTGATACTCTGGAGACACCTTTGTCCACTAGTTGTCTAAAATCAAGCATGTAATATTCCTCCTTTCTCAGCTGGCTGACAGTCAATCAGAGGATTTTAAAGCCATGGAAAGTTTGATTCATCTTTTGAGAGATCCCGAGACAGACTTAAAACAGGCTTAAAGATAACTTCACCAAGACATTGAAGCTTGGAGGCTTCCAACAGAGACAAAGAACAGTTCCCTTAGTTAAGCGAAGTAATCACTGACTCCAAGTTCAACATTATTAATTCTATGGAATTTTTCTGTTACTTCTAGAACTAGTCTCTAACATTCTCCTGGAATACAAAGAACGTAAGTGCAGTGGAATCTTGGTATCTCCCCAATTTAACCTGCCAAATTATCTGCTCCACTAGTTGTTTACATCTGGCAAGCCCTGGCTCTTTGAAGTTGGATCCCAGTAGGGGATACAGCAGAAAGAAGATGAGTCTTACAGCTCCTGTATTGAATACAAAGGATGCACAGATATGCTGTGCTCTTCACTGGCATTATGCTCATTGCAAATATGAAGATCTGTAACTAAACGTGTGGAAATCAAAGGTGACAGAGAGAGAACTGGAAGGAGACAAAAAAAAAATCCCTCACAAACAAAACCAAACACTTGAGAGAAAAATGGAAGGAATCAATTTGTGCAAGTCAGATGCTGCATTTGGAAAAATGCCAGGCCTGACAATACAAATAATGGTACTCTGTCTAGTCGCCTCAAGAGAAGCCAAGGTTAATCACATCAAGAAAAGTTAAATTCTGAGAAAAAATATTAAGTTGTCCGTTGTCTGGTCACTGAAAAACTCCTTCCTATCAGAGAGATGCAAAGATCCTGCTTTACTGTATACACTGAAGAAACCTTGGGAAGAAAGATCCAGGGCACAATTATGGAGTCTCAGTATTTGCTAATGATTCTTCCAAATTATGACAGCTCTGAAGTTAGAAGCTCAAAACACTCATCAAGTGAAACTCAATAGTTAGACAAAGCATGTGCTGGTTCAAAATACAGGGCTCTTAATATGCAGAGATACAGCTGCTTTTCTGAAATTATCAAAACCTCTGGAGTCCTTGTCAGGCAAGTTTACCTTCTGCCACTGCAACTTCCTACCCCAGACAAATGATTTGGATAAGCCGCCTCCATGATTCTGAAACTTGTTAATGCTCTCAGAAGATGAGCAACATGGAGCCAGCTTGATCAGCAATCAGTAACCAGCAATGAGACCTTGCAGGCCCAAGGCAGGATTAGAGATAACTACAAGATTGTGTGTTCCATCAGATGCTTCGGGAGGATATTTAGCAAAACCACAGGTTCCTTCTTTAAAGACATAATGAACTGTTAGGTAAGAGAGTCTAGAAAGCAGATGGGAGATACTCAGCTTTAGTGAGGGAAAAAACTTGCCCCTCCATTGCAACAATAGGACAATACAACAGAAGCCAGGCCCAGAACCACTGCTTAACAACATTCAATTCCTTACTGAAACCGCTTCAGACATCATCAGTCTTTCCCTTAACGCCCACTCCTGCGGTGCAGCAATTTCAGCTTTCTTCCACCTGAGAAAGTTCTTATGTGAGACTGGGAGTTGGGGCAGCAATTCTCCATGGAGAAAAAGGGTCTCTTTTCTTCAAGAGTCACATGCACTTTTTAAAGGCTGCTAATCCCAGTTAAACAAAAATCAATGTAACATTCTTTTATGTTCCCCAAACCAGTTTCATATGTTCTGGCCACAATAACACTACACTGAATTCATATACAAAGGAACACGTCCTCCCCTACTATTGCTGAAACACAACCCTCCTTTTCTCCATACTGTTACTGCCATAATGCCAAAAGTACTTCAGAAAATAAAAGGTAGAAAAAAAACCCATTTAAAAGTAACTCCCCTGAAGTGGGCTTATTCTACTACCATAAATGGCCTATAAACATTTTAAAGCATAATTTTTCTGCTAATTTATTATAAAGATTATGCAATACAGATGTACTAGCCTTGTGAAAAGTGAAACCTGTTGTGCAAGATGCTTGTGCTGTTCCACTCTTTAGACTGCACTAGAACTGGATTCTGATTCTGTTAAACTGATGCTGCTTGTACCACTTTGGAGCTCTACTACACTCTTTGAAAAGAATCTTCCATAGCCATGTTTTAAAATGCAGCCCTAGAGACAACAAAGGAAAAATAGCTACAATATAACTGTCTTTAGTGAATCATAGCTTTGGAGCAGGACTAGAACTCTCAGAGGACCATGAAACCTACTTTCTCTTCATAGAACTTGTTTCATAAACAAACACCATCTCTAATTCATCAGGGAGAAAAAAAAGTACCAGGAAGAATGACACTTAAAAAAGATAACTTTTCAGACCTTTAAGAAAAATGAAGTGGTTTCCAGTCATTTATAAGGGGATGAATGATTCAGAAAAAAATAGTTCTGTACCTAAGAGCGCAGATACCAAATTCTCATGAAGTTAACCTATTTTATATTACCGTGATTTTAAAATTATCATTGGCAAAACAATTTCAAGAAATCTCCCATCTGTGAAGTGCCAACCCTCGACCCCACATTTGGGATTTATAGAGGTGTCTCAATCTATCACAACGGGAACATTAAATGTTGTTATACTTACAGTTCCACCCATGTGAGGTGGCAGATACTCTCCACTGATGTATTCCTGCACGTCATTCTTGTTTGTGAACTTTAACATGCTTATTGCATCCGGGCCAAGCCAACCCTTCACGATTTTAAAAGCAGCTTTCAAAAACAAAACAAAACATCAAACAAAACAAAAGGTATATATATAAGTTGTCAGAAGGGGAGTTTTGTTATTTAGGTTGTTTTTGGAGGGTTTTTTCAGTGTATTGGTAGATCTTACACAACACAAGTGAGTTGCATCCCTCAAGATATTGCAGAACCTGCTCTGAAAGTATCTATTATAATTGGAATGAGCAGTGCAGGGGAAAAAAGGCATTATTTACAGAGAAAATGGAAAGAGTATCTTTGATTTAATAACTGACAACTCTGTTGTCTTGGAATTTAGCCCTTGAAGTACGAAGAGGGTAAAACCAATTGTATTTCTAAATCTGAGTGAGGGAGGTTGGGAAAGATACACATGCACTCTTTGTTGCTGAAATGTTCTGCTACATTATAGTTACAGATAATTATTGAAGTACCCATATCAGAACAAATGTAACCACATGAGCATGCAGTGTCAGGCATCTGACTTATAACCAGCTAAAAACTAGAATACACAGTTTAAGTCGCCATCACTGCTGCTGATAGGATTCCTGAAAGGATTCTAGTTAAAAGCATTCAAGGAATAGACTACTTATCAAGGTCTCCCAACCTTTAAAACCAACAGGATGAATATAGACTTCATGTAAAGTATGATCCAAAATACAGTGATAGAAGGAAAAATAAAAAGTATGCAACCTTTAAACTGACAGATTTAAAGATGCATGTTTAACAAACTCCATTATTCATCTGTATCTACACAAAGCAGAAAAATACTACTTATTTATGCTGCTAAATTTTAAAAGTTATCACAATCTGAAAAAAAAAGAAATAACTTACCGTTCATTATCCATGGCATTTCAAATATTACTATCTTTGCTGAAAAGAAAAAAACACATCTGAATACCAAGTGCAAGGTATTTCTCTGTTTAAGAGCAAGCACAGCAATAACATTCATGCAAAAAGTAGTCACTTTTACAAACCTCCACCTTCACTTCCCTGCAAAAGCAATTTTGTACAAACCTATTGCTATTTAGAAACATTAGCTGTTTGCTTGGAAAACAGGTAATAAAATTCCAAGTTATACATTGTTTATCTGCTTCCTGAGATATTACTTTTCTGATCTATAGTAACTAATAACTCATCTCCCAAATAAGGCAAAGAAAGGCAAGATCTCAACCCGACCTCAAAAAGCAGCTACTAAACAGAAGAAAGTTTAACAAGTATATTCAGCACCCCCTACTTCACAAAGAAACAAATAACCACAAGTCTTTGTATACCTATTTTTTCCAAATATTCTTTATTTTAGCATAGAAGTTTGAAAATACCTAAGTGTCCCAATTTTTTTTCCTCTTGAATGTCAAAATACAAAAAACAATGTTGCACTTGCCTTTAAGTTTGATATTTGATCAAAGCTTTGAACTTTGATCAGCAAGCTGAAATCTAATATTCAGAGTTCAAGCAGTTGCTGTATGGAATTTCAATATTCACAGACATTTTCACCTAAAATTTACAACACATTTAAGATGAGCTAGCATAAACTATGCGGTGTTTGCCTATGCATAAGAAAATTAGCAGGCAAGTATGCAGAGTTTTCTAAGTGTGCACACAAAAATGCCTTTCCAGAATAAACTGTTTTCATTTTCAGAATAAACCATTGCTCCCCATAATTTTCTAGAGCCATTCATTCTTTGATCCCTGAAGACTCCTAAAGGAAACAAACTGTCATGAAAGTTTGTAAACCTTCTACCCAAGTAACAAGGAGCAAAGGAAAACAGGTCAATTCCTTTCTATTATAGGCTTATAATAATTTTTACTATGTATAAACATGTAATAGATTATTACTTCACAAAAAGACAGTTGATTTTTGATGAAAGTTTATTCACAATACAAAGTTGTGCTGACTTAAGGACACAAGAATATCCTGACTGTAACATTCACGTGTTCCATGAAGTTACCCCAGAAAACAAATGAAGAAAACACTTTCTCTTCCCCATCTTCTATCATATTAGGAAATGCTCTTGTTACGCAAGTCTACAATGCTTAATATCTAACATACAATACTTACTGAGGAAGTTTGGGTAATAATCTGTAAAACAGTTGACAATAAACCGGACAAAATCCAAGTCCTTTAAAAAAAAAATAAAAAAATCACAGCATAAACGCAAAGCAAACCAAAATATTAAAGAATACAGGCTTAGTTAAGGCATTTAATGAATAGCACAAGATAGTTATGTTGTAGTCAACTATGTTCAAATTTTACATACACTACAAACATCCTCAAAACACAATGCAATTTTCCTTCATTAAACTGCTGCAGGATTGTGGTCACACTTCCCCTTATGATCTAAGAAAGAAGTCACTAGACCTACAATCAGTGCAGTAACTAAGATATCTGAACTACTGCAAAGTATCAACAGGGCTTAAGAAGTGCACGAAAGATACAGGAAAAATAAACCTTTAGCACTAGAGAAGCTTGACAGATGGAAAAGTACTCAATATACTGAAATTTCCCATCAATAATTATCCTGCATACTGTTCAATATACTACTGCACTCGTTTTTTTTCCTTTGTAAATATAATACTAAGTTTTCCTTTGAAGAGAATTGTTTGGTTTAGTATTAGTTGGTGGCATGCAGAGAAACTGTGGGCAGAGACAGCACTCAACAGAGCTGCTTCCATACCACCCATTTTCAGGATGCCTCTATCCAATGAGCAATTGCACAGAAATAGTACAGTCAGCCTCCTTTGCAAAATCCAGGTGTAGTGGAACTGCCTACACAGTAAAGGGCAAGGAAGGCTTTTTATGAAACAGGTATAGAAACAAAGTAAGAGATACCTTATCCCAATAAGGCACTCAGATGGGAAGCCTGCCATGAGTACTTTCTCCAGTCCTTTTAACAGAAGTGACCACTACTACTACTTTCAGAAATAGCACAGAATGTTTCTGGCTGAGGATCCAAAGCCTGTCATAACAGTAAGAATGGGGAAGGGGCTCCTAGGGTGAGAAACACTCCTAGAGTAGGTAAACACACTGCCAAAACATTTGTGGACAGAGTGAAAAAACTCCCAAAAACCTAACATTGTGTAAGAGGACTCCTCACAACCTGAGAGCTTTTTATGTGGCTTCAGCAACTAGAAACTGACTGAAAGCTTGACATCTTTACAGGCAGAAGGTGGCCTCTAACAGAAGCATTTATCTCAACTGTCTGTTGCTTGTACCAAATGCAGTATCTTTCATTTAACAGCATAAACACAGTGATAGATTAGAATGGTTAGAATCTCCATTAATCAAGACGCTGCTCTCTATTCTGCCGCCTATCCAAAAGCAGCACTATCAGATAGCAGAAGGATAGATCTATTATTTTGATGAAAGTCCGGAATTAAAAGTGCAGATTTCACAGACCATTCAAGAACTGCATCTATTCTAGTTACCTGAACTGGTGGAACAAGCCATGAGCTATCAGAATTATCTCCTGCATACCAGTGATAAAAGTGATACAGTAGATGTCCAAAGCAATGGAACAAACAAATGAGGCATGCTCTGGAAAAGAACTCAGAGATCCAAGTTCTTTTTCTTTTAGGATAAATTTATCAATTACTCCACAAGGCTATGAACAGCCATTAAAAAAATATTCTTGTTTTGTGATAAACATACTAACTACAAAGCAAGACTGTACAACAGGACAGTTACAGACAGCACTTGCTGAGATTCTGTCTCTGGGAGTCTCAAAGACAAGGGGAAAAAAGCTGCTTCAGGATACATTCCATAAACCCAAATCAAGTTAGTCTTTCACATCAAGCAAATTATTACAATCTTTTACTCCCGTTATATAAAGCTGTGGTTCCAGTGTTATCTTTAGGACTATGGATAGACAGCTCTCACTGCAAAGGTAAGAGCACCAACCTTGTAAAACAGAATCACACCATATTTATTTGTCAAAATACCTCTTCATAAGCCGGTGGCCCTGTACTGCACAGCTGCAAGGTCCTACTGCAACATAAATAACCTTGCCTCTGCTAGGTATAAACAAGTTTTTGGAGTTGGGTTTCGGGTGGGGTTTTTTTGCTTATATTTAAATTCATTCTTGCCATACCACCACCACAAAAAAGCACAAAGATACAAGTTTCAGCCATTCCTGTAATAACAGCATGGCACTCAGTAAGAAAAATGCAATTATTCTATAGGAATCCATTTTGTTTTTTAACCTACAGGCAATCTGTGAGATTTTTAGTTATTAGATTAAATCAATAAATACATACTGATAGGCAAGATCTCAACCTTGCAATCTAAACCGGCTTAGAATCAGCTCAGTCACCAAACTAAAAGCAAGTTTTCAGCATGTTGCAGAAGACAAAGTTTAATATGTAACAAAAGATTTTGGAAACTGCTCGTGTCATAGGAAAAAGCCCTACATATTACTGATGTCAATGATTGTTAAGTTATTTAGGTGTCAAGGACTGTACAGGGACGTCCTTTTTTCTAGGAACACAGGTTAGATAATTCCAAAAGCACTCAAGACAAGACAGTAAAAATACTTACTATGTGACTGATTCCAGTTTCAGCCATGTCAAATACCACTGTTAAGGGCTTTCCATGATCTCTCTTGGCATAATGTTCTAACCAAAAAGCAACCAGTTTCTTTTTGTCAAGTTGCAGTTTAGGATCTCTTGTATGATGTTTCACTTTGAACCAAACTTGGACAAAAACACACACAAAAGTTGAAACGAAAGATGCAAGCTAACAAACATCATGCAAATAACTATAGAGGATGCACTGAAATGTATTAACACCTCTGAGTTTGTATTCTACAGTTATTCTGATTTTGTGACTACTGAACAGCTACAAAAACAACTGCACACCTCTTCACATACCCCACTTTTCTAACTCACATTTTTTTACTGTAACTTTTTAAAAATTGAAAATACAAAGAACTGCAACCCAGAAGAAACATTAAAGTGGAAAACCACTTTTTGTGTATTTAAAGACTACTACTTAGATTAGCATTTCATAATTTAAAATTAAATCACATGGTCTTCAGACAATATTGTGTTCAGCATATATTCTAAGTATTGCTGCAAAATTAATGTTTCCTTCTCTGCTTGCGTTTCCTACAGCATTACAGTTGATGTGTTTTGAAAAACTACTAATACACACATTAAGAATTATATAAAAAGCAACAGATCTTTCTAAAATAAAATTTAAAATTCCAGGAGGTGAGCAACACTGTGTAAATGAAAGCCCAGTGCATATTCTTCTGGAATAAAAAAAATGAGTCATACAGACACTTGTTTTTCTATGGAAAAAAAAAAACCACAGGCATAATTCAAAGTAAAAGACTTTATAAAAATGTCTGAAACCAAGTCACTGATTATACAATAAGTGAGAAAAGAAATATTCAGGACAGTAGCTTTCATTTTTACTACCTTTACAATATCAAAGTTAGATAAGCCTGAAAATAATTTTAGATATGCTCAATATTCTTCTCCCTGAAACTTGGAAAGTCTTAGTAAAAAACAGATTTCTTCTCTGCATCTTTTACTTTCAATTGCAAAACTACAGTAAATAGAACTTTGTTTCATGTAAAGAAACAAATGTTTTTAAATGCAGCATGTTAGCCAGACCGTGTATTTCAAGATTAAGAGAAGCCCCTATTCGAACACAGAATATACATTAAACTATTATATTTTTGTTTAAGACAACACCACGCCTGTCTGAGAATCAGGGTCAGGAGTTGGACTCCATCATCCTGCTGGGTTCTTTGCAACTCAGCGGATTTGATGATAAAAAAATACTTTATTACCCAATTTTACCTTTTTAAGTAAAAACAGTAGCCAACACATACCTATGTCTGCTCTTAAAATGCTTATTTTCCAAGATGATAAAATGCTGGAAACAAAATCAATGACTGAAAATAGTCTATTTTGTATAACTTACATAACTTATATCCCTCTTTATCATATCCATGCAGAAAGAGAGCACCAATTTCAAATAACCATTTTGGAAGGACAGATTCTGACAAGTCTGCAAAACCAAACAAAATGTTATTTTAGTAATCATATTAATCATCACATTGTAACTTAAGAGAAGTCACTAAAAATGCAAAAGTCTAGCAAAAAAAAAAAATACAAAAACATCTTTATAAGCCACTTTCCAAGGCCTTTATTAAACTAATGCAAATATTGAGATCATTTGAAATCTTTACTATCTTCTACTCATGCTATAGAGTAGGGTCTATTTATGAAGTAAGAATAATTGAAAAAAACCTACAGAAAAAAATGTTGCAAATGTTTATTTTTTTCATATTTCAAGCCTCCCCCACCATGCTCTATCCTTTAATTCAGAGTGTGAAGTCCTGTAGATAGAGCTCACCTTCAAAATATTTTCACAGCACAAAAATGAGATCTCTTTTATTTAATGCACCAGATCAGTGCTATTACAGTGAACAAGAGGTCCTGTTTGTTGTGGGGTTTTTTGTTATTTGCCTTTTTTTTTTTTTTTAGGACTCTATTCTATGATGCAAAAAGACAAAACAAGAGATAGCTGCCTTCCTTCCTTCCTCTGAAACACCCTTTCAAGAGACATGTGGAACCACAACAAAACTGAGAGACTTCTAGCCAACATAAAAAGCAATAATTTTTCTATTTTTTTTTTTAATTAAAGTTCTTGCTCAGCTCTCTGTGGTACTTGCAAACAAGCTCTCTGAGGTTGTTAATAAAACTACATGTAAAGGTCAGCAGTAGTTCAATAGGAAAGCAACACACACCTTCAAAATCATGATGTAACATAGCTTACCATTAACTGTGTATTCTTTCCTCCACTGAAAGCTTTCATCAATCATCTTTAAAGCATCATCCACAACATCATGACGCCAAAGCAAGTAGTTTTCAACCCATTTATCATCTTGCTGAAGTCTTTCCACATCTCTAGAATCATATTTATCTGATTTATCTAGGAAATAAATAAGTTAGTGTCTATAGCATTTGCTACAAAAACATGAAGAGATTTGTCAAGTGTATCTCTATTAAGCATCAACTAAGTACATGGGATTTCTCTTGCAGTTTCAAATTTAAGTGAACAAGGCACAGCATGATAAATTGATGAAAACCATCCATCTGCTGCAATGATTTTTAGGGACACTACAAGATTACTCTCGCTAGAAAAATATTTTCTGCAATTCTTATGCAAAGAAAAAACATTAGAAAACAACAAGGTGCATTTGGGACAGGTGTAATTTTCCTAAAACTAGTTTTCTGCAATTAACATGAATTAGTACATAGTCTTAGAATTTGTGTACTGATGAATGTATATATTAAACATCACTAGCACACGCTCGAGTTCTCAAATTTATGGGCATCAGCATGTTAGACCATAAAATGTCTGACAACTATCAAAATTTGTGGTTTTGAGCACGCACTATACATAACTGCATTAAATAAAATTGTTTTCTTTAAAAAAAATTACAGTTTACACTTGCTATAAATTGTCACGTTACCCAATAAAAACTACACGCAACTCTAGAGTAGCACAAATGCCCCCAAGGCTTCTTGTATCATATTAGCAACACAATAACAGGCTTACACGCGTCTGGAAGCACTTCAGATGAAACAAGACTCGCTGCCGCTCTGGATTTTTTTTTAATTTTTAAACAGGAAAGTAAAACACAAATGCTAAGTGGAGCTATTTCTATTGTAGATATGCTTAAACAAAGGCTCAGTTTTTAAATCAATGCTCCTCTGTCTGAGAAATTGGTATAAATAGAATGTAAATCAAGAGCCCATATCAGAAACGGGCTTCTGAAAGCAATAGACACTGATACACATCTCTGCTAACTACTAAAAAACCATAAGCTCTTAAGCTATTCACTTAAATTCATGATTATCATGGAAAAAATTAAGGCTGTTAATAAAAGATTTAATTTTCACATACTGGAAAGACTATTCCTCTATCAGCAGCAATAAATTGCTTTCAGAGCCATTTACAACTCTTTACAACTGTGACGGGATGGTTTGGGAATGCGTATTTCAATCAGACATCTTAACTCTGAGGAAGGAGTTAAGAAAAAGACACCATTAAATTCTGCTAATATTGATTGTTTTACTGGCCTACATGCAAAAATATGACCTATTTCACTCGTCTTCCAATTTACACTGTTTCCTCTTATAAATTAGTCAATGTAACTGTAAGAATATGTAAATTTAAATGTGTCCATCCACTAAGAGTTATTATAGTTACAGTCCCCCAATGCATCTTTTCACATCTGACTGCTTCTCACATACATCATCCACCATGTTCTTTCTTCATTAGGCCTCAGATTTCTCCTTCCCTTGATCCCATCCCACTGCTTTATTTTGTTCCTTAGATAAGCCTAGAATTTAATCTCACTTTCCTTAATCTTAGTCCTACTTTCTCCTCTGCCCAAAAGCCTCTAATCCACTAAAAAATTTTTAACTATTGAAGTTCCTTTTCTCATCATTTCCATACTTCCACTGGACAGCTGATTTCCTGTATTCTGACTAAGCCCAGTGAAGTGATCACTCAGCTCCAGACTGAAATGTTTAACTCCTCTGTGGCTCTAGAGGAACCAGAGATGACTTGCAAAAAAACTGGGTGTGAAATTTTATAGTCTCAACAGCTCCTTTGAAACTTGTAGTTCCCCCAATGATTTCGGAAGTTTTGTCGGAGAAAAGCTAACAGTACTTATTTCAAGTTAACCACTTCACCTTGGTTTAATAACCTCTAACACACACTGGCTTCCAGCTATGAGTGACTGCAGTTAATCAATCAGCCAAGTACTTTGCTGACATCAGTCCCACATATATCTTATATAAATACAGGATTTGGGTCCTGTGTAACTAAAGAGAAAACCCACCACCAGGTAAAAACTAAGAGGATTTCACCACATTCCGAGGCTCTCTTTGCTTTCAGTATCTGTTTGAGAGCACACCTGTCAAAATGAGAGAATTGTGCATCTTGTATCAAACTGTAATTTAAAACCATTGACATATCATTACGTGGAACAAACCTCAGAACACACTTCTCGGCCACTAACAAGTTGTCCCAAACTCTGAACTTAGAGAATATTTTTAAAAACAGACATTTAACTTCATGAATATTTTAAGAAAATGAAAGTGAAAGAGAAACAGAGAAAATGTTTAATCCAAACTTCCAACCTCAATGGAAAGCAAGCTGCATTCAGAGATACGGATGGCTGAAAAAGTACTTTCCCCTCTCTTCTGTAAGTAAATTCTCAACAAGGCACATGTAATCTGAATTTACATCGATGTTACAATACACCCTAAAACAAGGGGAAACAACTAGTCAAGTTCTGCATCCACAAGCACTTGCAGAATGCCAGTATTTGAATCAGGTTAGCTTAACAAGATTGACAGAACAACAGTACTGAGTACTGAATACTGTATGACTTTTACCTGATTTATCCAATTCTTGCTACAAATGAAGTAAAATTTAGAATGAGAATGTGAATCCAAAAGAAAAGTGGTTTATGTCACACACAAAAAGCCGAGTGATATAAAATTGATGGGAGTCCTTCCAAAAACCCAGGGATTGAAAATGTGTCAGTTCAGAGGAGGAATTCCTCTTCAAATCTGTACATGTCGCATAATTCTACAGACATCTGGAAACTTGTTTTCAAACTACGCTGTGAAATAATCAGAATGTTTCTAATTTTAAATCACTCATGGAACACTTGAGTGTAGTTACTGTATTATTAGAAACTTCTGGAGTTAAATGAGAATTAGCTGAAAGAAAATAAGACATTTGGGATTCTCGATACAATTTAAATACATCCTGCACAACAACTAAGAGGCCAAAAAAGAAACAGCACTTGAGGGGCAGCCATATGGCAGTTCAGGTGAAACTATAAACTGAAGTAACTTACCTCAGACAATCTCCAAGCCTACCCATTTAAGATACCTGTAAACATATACTGATGCTTTTCTCAAAGGAAAATGAGGTGCTTGTTTCTTCACACTTGCGGGACTGCCACTAGGACACTGAGACATTAAGCTTAGTCACCCTCAGCTCAGGAAGAGAGACATCTCTGTAATTAAGTCCATAACGAACAGAATTTCATGAGGTGTTTGGAACACACATCACTTGCCCCAAAGATAACACAAGGAACAGCATTACCAGCTATTTCTGTTCAGAAAGAGCTACTGAAAACCCCATGTGTAGCAGCAGTGCCAGACTTGTGTGTAACATTTCATAGTCCAGAAGCTTGGAAACCTGGTTGCTCTCTCAGGCCAAGACACTCAAACCTTTCTGTATCATAAAATAGTTCCACAGCCCATGGAAGAGGCAAAACTGGGATGTTGCAATACTTTTCCATTGACCCAGGAAACCGTAGAAACTAAGTAAGACTCAGATCCAAAAAGCAAGAAAAAGTGTAATCTGCCAAATTCTAAGTTACACATAAGGGAGTGACAGTACCAAGGAGATGTGGCAATTATTAGTCCTTTTTATTCCTTTAACTGAGAATTCTTCAGGAAAATTTGAGTGACCAAAACTGACCGGGTACTTAACCTTATTTTGAAAACAGCTGGTTAAAGTTGCTTTCATTTTCTCATTGAGCACTTGAGGTCAAGAGGAAAGACTAGAAGACAAAGTTCTGTTTGATCAGCAACTTCTTATATTATTGCCTTCCTTCTTTTTTTTTTTTTGCTTTAGTGAGGACTTCTATTCTTTCCATGAGCACATTCTGCCCTTTTAATAGTTGTCTTCTTCAAACTGAGAAACTTCCAGTGAGACTGTATCACTTAATTACTATGTTTCAACATAAAGGATCTTCTATGACACCAGACAACAGCTCTGAAAACAACTGCAGAATTACGCAAAACTAAATGCACACATTTCACTACAAGATTTCATTAAGTCCTTTGAGGCACAAATTGTAAAACCCCTTCTCTTTACGTCACTCTTTTTTTCAACACCATTTAATTACGATGCCAGGAGCCCCTGGAGCAGGACCAGTGGAGGACTGCAAAGTGTCTCTCTGGAGCATCTCTCTTAGGAGAACAGGCTGAGAGCTGGGCCTGTTCAGCCTTAAGAAGAGATGACTGAGAGGAGACCTCATCAGTGTCTATGAGTATCTGCAGGGAGGTGTCAGAGGATGGGTCCAGGCTCTTCTCAGTGGTGCTGAGCAATAAGACAAGAGGCAATGGCAAAAACTGATGCACAGGAAGTTCCACCCGAATATGAGGAAGAACTTAT
Source organism: Mohoua ochrocephala (assembly GCA_013398855.1). Taxonomy (NCBI): domain Eukaryota; kingdom Metazoa; phylum Chordata; class Aves; order Passeriformes; family Acanthizidae; genus Mohoua; species Mohoua ochrocephala. Next base: position 101,123 of record VZTA01028550.1, read on the forward strand.
TTACTGCATGTGATCGAGCACTGGAACAGGTTGTCCAGAGAGGGTGTGGAGTCATCCAAGGACTGTCTGCATGCAAATCTGTGCCCTGTGCTCCGAGATGACCCTGCCTGAGCAGGCTGGACCAGACAAGCCGCTATGGTCCCTTCCACCCTGACCCATTCCATGATTACCAGGAGAACAGTGCTGTGCTGCTGTGCTTTCTTCTAGTGTTCGTGCTTTAGGAAAAATAATACAAATTTGAGAATATTCAACAGGAATATAGAAGAATAACTACAGGACTCAAAACCAGGTAGCACAGCAAAGTCCCACACTAACTTAATCCAGAGAAGTTCAGAATTAAAAACTTGAATGACCCCTCCCTTCAGAAAAAACTCTTATCTAGAAAAGTAGTGTTGCAGAACCAGCCATATATAAAGCTAAACGGGGGCAGCAACTGCATGCCTTTTAATAGAGAAAAAACCAAAAACTTCATTGTACAAAGTAGAGAAAAAAAAGGAATTTAGAAAAGTATGTCAAGTGTTACATTACACAAAGAGACTCAATTTAACTACTGTCTTAAAGCTATTTCGGCCAAGAAGTCTCTGTCTAAAACGGTCACAATTATTTCTCTGACTTTGGCTACAAAGAGGAAAACCATTTTAATTGGCTGTTGATGCCAAACATTAAGCTAAGTACTATAAGAATTCAGGTATGTGCCTTCAGTTGCTAGATGAGGAAATCAGCAAGACTAGAAACAAGTTAAGAAGGTCAGTAGTCATAAAGGGACAGGGATGAAGAAAAAAAACAATTTCCACCCAATAAGGAATTATTTCAATGAGCTCAAGCAGTGATAAATAAAATATCTGCCACCACGAAGTGGGAAATAAACTTTTAGCAAAGCTGAACACTCTCAGTGACAATAAAGACTACTTTCAATAAAAAGCTCAGTCATTAATTCTACAGAACTTTTGATGAAAGTATGTTTGCCACCTTATCCTTCCACCATTCCCAGCCTGAAAGCCAAGAACCAGACTTTTCAGAGCATAAAAAGACATATGCAGGTATGCAAAACGTTACTTTAAGAGTCTTCTACAATAGTCTTACCACTGTTTTTTAAGAGTGTCCCATATGTCTAAAATTTTATTTACAATCAACCCAAATGATTAACAAAACACCTTTGCTACTGGCTTAAAGAAGGTCATGATGAAATTTAATCCTTTACATTGGAAGGATAGGAAACCTCTCTTGCAAAATCTTTTTCTAAAATTAAGCTTTGCCTAAAAGAGAAAGGAAAAGGATGTTAATGGGGAGGGTCAGGAAATAACAAGCAATTAGAAATTGTTAATATACAAAAGGAAATGTGAAGAAAACTAGTTTACTGAAAAAGTCTAACAAGACTTGATTGTAAATAATTTCCACTGTAACATTAAAACAGAAAGTAATAGCCCAGAAATAAAAGCTAATTTTAGAAATCCTCTAAGGAATGGAAATTCACTACAGAAAAAGACACGCTTGTTTGCTAGAAAACACTGTCAGTGCCAGTCAGTACTAGAAAAAAAATCTTTTGTTTTCATTGTTCCTTTCACCAGCAAAATCATTTACATCACCAACTCTCACAAAGAATCCAAACAGGCAAAACAAAAATTAGGCCCAAAACCAGCGAAGACAAAGTGCTGTCTGCCTACCACACCAGGCAGCATTGCCAGTCTATTGGACTAACAGGACCTTTCCACAACTGGAAATAAACCTTTTAAATGCAAGGGTTTCATTATTGGGACATACATTCCTCAGAAGAACTGAGGTTGTCTTTGAAACCCAGCTAGAAAGTTAACTGAAGAGAAAAAGCCACCACAAGATCTCAGTTAATATTAAACACTGCTTTGCAGATAAGATCCAACAGTGGCCAAGCTTTCCTCCTAGAACACTTCAATGGCCAAATTTGCCAAACAACTCCAGCAAGAAAGTTCTCTTGCGAACTTTGGGGAAATGAGCCAGCAAGATTCTTTATCTTTCACACTGTATCTGACTACCAAAAGCATTTTCTGATTTGGTCACATAAATGAAACAACTATATAATTCAAAAAAAACAAATTTAGGGTGCTTTCAGTTGCTGAACAGAACATTTCCCATCCAACCTTGAAAATTATCAAGACCACAGCATATTACTATAATACATGTTGGAATACTAGACTTTCCTGAATCAGCTATATAATAATATATTTTTGAAGATTCTACTTTAATCTAAAAATTGTATTCTGCCAATAAGTAACTTCAATGAAAAAGCAGGACTTCAAAGACCCTTTGAGTTTTCATTTCATAACAAAACCAAACATTACTGTAAGGCCATCACAGCATTTTGACCATTACCAATTCCTCCTGCATGAGGAGGGGCAGGAGGGAAACCAGTGAGTTACAGAATATGGAAGAACCACTTCATCTTTGATGATCAGAATCACTGCGTTTCTAGAATAACCAGTTACATTGTTTTCCTCAGAGGGAAAGCAAAACAGTGGCAGCTGCAACCTCCATAAAAAAAAAAACTGCCTGAAAACTTTTCTCAGACTTTAATACCTGCAGTTCACCGGTAAATGGAACAGAGCTTGCTCTGTGAAGACCCAAATTCTATGCCCACACTAAACTTCACAGGAAGGATCAGCTTCTCAGTGTAGCCTGACAGTGCCCTTAGTTTTGAAAGCAGACTATAATTGCTGGGTGTGAAGGAATCATTTGTACCTTCACACCCCAAAGTCACAGGTTTGGGGGTGTCTGCATACATGCACCCCCACATTCCTTTGACAAAGAGGCATAAACAAATACAATTTCAAAAATAGACAGTAAAGGCTGACAGACCAGTACAAAATTTAAATTCTGTGATTTGCACTCTCAAATGTGGTCATGAGAACATTAATTTGCTTGTGGCATTCCTAAATTTGTGGCAGAGTCTTAAGAACGCAAACTCAAAAAATTCTTAATCCTATTTTCTTGAAAGGGACAAGAGCCCCAAACCATGATCCAAAAATGGGCTTACTGAGAAAAAGTGTTCGAAATACTGCAAATAGGATTACAGCTTACCTTGCAACAGTATTCAGTTATTGTAATGGCTGCATCAACCAGCCCAACAGGGGCATCTTTACAACTAAAGACACTTGTGGAATTCCAAGACTTTAAGTGGTAGATCAACTGAAAGAGTAATACTCCTTTTCCACAACTACTGTCCCAGAGCAGTCCTAGGCTTTCTGAAGCAATTATTTATGAGTGTGACTCTGGGATAATAGAATACAAAACAAGTTGAATCACCTACCATATGAAAATACACACTAATGATCCTCCACTCATTCATGTCTGAGCTTTATCTTTATTCGCTTAGAAATATCAAATGGTAAAATAAGCTCTCTCTACTTCAACACCTTCTAATAAATTTTGTCATCCAAAATAAAGGTCATGTCTAACCAAGGCCAAAGTAGTCTTCTTTATGAAAGTTAGCAGAGTAACCATATGAGATAAAGTTGTACCACCCTCAAAGACCTTCCAAGTTTTCCAAAAGCATGTAAGCATGTTCTAGCCCACTACAAAGAAGTCATAGAAGCACGTAACCCTTACAGAAAGGTGATAGATAGCTAGATAACCTCAATAATTCTGATCAGAAACATCAAAGCAAGGCATTGTTTGCAGACCTGAGGCTTGTATTAAAAGAGATGCAGGCAACACAACTACTGGACTTTACTGTACGTGCATTAAATATTGCATAGAAGTATGTTTTCAATAGAAAGTCTCTAGACAGTCATAATGAAACATACTGCTTACTGCAGTTGTTAGCATACTCTACGTTCTTCCAACATAAGCAATGCAAATTAACTTTGAAATAAAAGGAAACCACGCTAGGCTTAACTCAGTCTTCCCTCTCCCCCAGGCATCTCCAGCATCTCCCAGCCTTCATTTACAATGTTAAATGCACCTGCACTTAAGAACCGAGTTGGACGTGCAGCATGATCTTAATTATGGCCTGCAAGAATTGCAAGCGCAAATTACTCCAGAAAAACAACTCTTCCTTGACAAACTCGGTCAGGTTCAGAATGCCTCCCTTCCCTGTCATGTTTTGTGTCCAAAGAACACCAAGCATAGCAGTGTCCCAGACCCCACGCTACAGCCAACCAAACACAACTGCAAGAAAAAAGGACCGAGAGCTTTGCCCCAACACATCCTGCAGCCCAACAGAGCAACCCAGCAGACAGAGAGCACCGAGAGCCAGCACAGAAACCTGCTGTGCATCGCACCCGTCCATGGCTTCGGACATCTCAAGCGCACCAGGAGAAGTTTACATTGGACATTAGGAAGAAACTATTCACAGAAAGAGTGATTAGATATTTGAATGGGCTGCCCAGGGAGGTGGCAGAGTCACCGTCCCTGGAAGTGTTTAAGGAAAGACTGGACGTGGCACCCAGTGAGATGGCCTGGTTGACAGGTGTTCAGTCACAGGTTGGCCTTGATGATCTCGGAGGCCTTTTCCGACCCAGTCGATTCTGTGAAAGGGCACAGACGCTCCCACATCTGGAAAAGCGGGATACGTGGCGCCCCGAAAGGAAAAGCGACAGTGGACAAGCCCAAGAGCCCACATCCACCGCTCCCAGCTCACCTGGCAGGTACTCCGCCTCGAAACGCCGCCGGGTCTCGCTTATCAGCGCCGCCTTATCCTGTCGCTGCTGAAAGGAAACAAGGAACAGGGAGACCGTGAAAGGAAGGGAAAGGCCGGGGCCCCAGACAGCCCCATCCCTTCACCTGCACGGCAGGGCCCGGCCACCCGTCCCACCAAACCACCAACCCCGAGCGGCTGCGGACGGCAGCTGGTGAGGGAAGGCCCGGCAGGCGAGCAGGAAGGGAACAGTGAGGGGGCAGGGGCGCAGGGACCCACCTCAGCCATGATCCAGCGGGTCCGCCCGCACCGAGG
>VZTA01028550.1:106091-144937 GCA_013398855.1 Mohoua ochrocephala
CCCCGCGGCGGGAGCTTCGGAGCGGCCCGTCTGTCCGTCCGTCCGGGAACCGCGCACGGCCCCGCCGGGAGCAGCCGGGAGCGGCCCCGCCGGGAGCAGCCGGGAGCGGCCCCGCTGGCAGCCGGGAGAGGCCTCGTCGGTGCGGAGCCCCTGGTCGCTACCCTTCTCTGTAGCCGGTCTCTGTGCGGGAGCTCGCGGGGCCCGGACGGGGAGGGCGGGAACGCGGCCTGAGCCGGGCGAGGGATGTCGCTGCGGACCCCGGAAGTTGAGTGAAACTTGGTGAGACAGCTGCGGTTCCCTCGGGGCCCCCGGCCCTTCTCTGGGCGAGGAGGGAGAGAGGGAGGGAGTCTACTTGGCCACAAAATGACTGGATGCTTCTTCGGAGAACTTTCTCCTTCCAGGCCTTATAATTTTAACAAAAAATGAACTGTAGCTATTAATAAGCACTGCGCCCGAGAGCAGGCTCTTTAATTTGAGAATTCAAAGCACCGTTACTTTCCAGTCTGCTCAGTATATTTGTGGCACTGACACCTTCAATGCAATCACGCGAATTGTGAGTGTGTGGTTTGGTTTCTATCAACTTATATTACCCCGTGCGGCTGTTCATAACCAGAGAATTCATACTTTGGTAAAGAAACGTTTCTGAAATGTTTCTGTTACTTAAATCCCTCAGTACAAAGTGGCTTAACTTTATTATTAATCTGCGAGATTAAAGCATGTACTGGCCTCATTCTCAATTTTTTCTGTGTTATTGCTTTGCAACACATAGTTATTCTTAAAGATCAGTTCAGCTAGTCCCAAAACAATTTAATTTTTTTTTTCTTATTTGCTTTTGCAGGTGGAAAATGTCCAGATAAGTTACAATCTCCACAAAGAAATAAGCTTGACAGAAGTAGGGACACATACAGTTTTCTTGTAGGGGAATACACATAAAGATAAATCAGGATGCTTCTGAGTGAGCAAGATCAATTCTTGTCCTACAATGGTGAAGTCCTTGTATTTCAGCTGTCAAAACCAAAGCATGCAGAGGAAGCAGATGATAAAACAATGAATTTATGTGTCAGAAGGATGGCATTCAACAAAGACACTAAGCTGTTTGTTCAGAAGTCTTCTGGAGTATTCAGCATGCATGCCAGTCACTCAAAAATTGAAATGATTTGTTGTAGCTGCACAATGGATTCCAGAACAGGGATTATTCTTCCCTGCATTTTGATGAAGAAGAAAAAACAGAGCAATGTCAAATACTTTGTATTGTTGCTTCACAGTTCAAATCAATTTGAGCAGTCCTTTTATTTTAAATTGGATTATGAGCTGAAAGAAGACATCAGGTTGTTTGCTGGGCCATCAGTGTTGTGGAGACATGCCAACAAGCTGTTCTACATCTCCTCCAACACCCGCGTGGTTCAAAGTGCTCCTGTTCAGCTTTCTTCTGTAGTGTGGACAGGTGAAATTGTCGGTGAAGGCACTGTTGTCTTAGGGATAAGAACTGCTTGCCTGCCAGAGACTGAAGATGCAGATGGGTTTGCTGTTTCAGACAGAGCCATCTGGGGTAGGGAGTTCTTTGGATACGCAGTTCAAACACAAAAAATGCTGACTGGCACGTGCTTCATGCCTCATGCTTACAGCAGAGTCGTATCTTCTGTCTACATCTGCAGGAGTGAGAGATGGAAAAAACAGCTCCGAATATCACTTGTTGCCATAACCCACAAGAACCAGCTTATTTGGTTCCAAAGTGGTGTCCCTAAAGGTGTTTGTGAGCTTCCTTACGAAAAGCCATGTGTGGTAAAAACAGCTGTAACCAGTGGCAATGATTTGCTCTTTGTTGTGTCTTTTGCCTCTGGAAATAGCTGTGTTGTACGGAGGAGAGACAGCTTACAGGTACCAGTGGCTTTAAACAGCTCCATTTTACTGCTGTCTGTTTTGTATGTATTGTCTTATTGGAAGTCTTGCAACCGAAAATCTGCATGTTTAAGTGCTTTGGATTTCTTATTTGTTTGTTATTGTTGCTGCTGGTAAAATAACCTGTCTAAAGTACGACATTGTTTTGCTTCCCTTGCTTGCTTATGTAGCTGAAAATGAAGCTGGGGTTCTCTCTTTTAGTAATACATCTATGAATCTGACCAAAGCTTCTGTTGCTAATTGAAAACTGCAGTAGTGTGAGAACTTGAAATTATAAGACAGTTATGAGTGTGCCTAGACGATTTGTGTTAGAAGTAACCTGGTATCGTTGCAAAGCATGAACTACTCCTTGGAACGTCAAAGCTTTTTGAGCCACATTTTCTAGTAACAAAAAGTTGTTTCTAGAAAACGTTGTTTTATGAAAATGACAAGAAAAGGCCTTGCTATTGTTTCCTAAAATTAGGAGAGACAGTTTCTGCTAGGGTTTTGTAGTAATCTGACAGGAAAACTTGTGTAAGTCAGGAAATAAAAATTTGTACTATTTAGATGTTGGCATTATTATAAAAATTTGTCTTTAACTTTCAAACATATTTAAGTCTGTTGTGAAACCAAGATATTTCTTATTGTCAAAGGTATAGTGCCTTGAACTGATCTGCAAGTATTACTGCTTCTAAATAAGTGTTACAACATTCAGCTGTTAAGCTGTTTGAATACGCTGAAAACTTGTCATCTTCTCTGCAACCTGCAATCTGGAAAGTGGTCTTTAAAGAGAAATGGCTAATTTTTCCCAGAGTTACATAGGCGCTAAATGATGGAGTGAGAGTGGGAGCTTGAAATTTCTAAATATTATTATTGTATTTCACACGACTGAATAGGCTCCCTCTTAACTGAAAGCAAGCTTTACCAGAATGAGATCTCAAATTTACAAGATTTATTCTAATAAATGTATTTTAAAACCTCTTTTACTGTAGGTGGCTTCCAAATGGCAAAAAGTGAAGTGTGTTCTGGTGGATGATTTTATTGGCTCTGGAAGTGAGCAGCTGTTGCTGCTTTTTAAGGATGACTCCAATACAGACGTGTTAAGTACATTCAAAATAACAGATCTTGGGGAGGTCAATTATGCAGTAAGTTGAGCTTGCCTTTTCTCAGCTACTCAGTCTGTGCTTACTAAATAAGGGAAACCTCAACAAATCATTAAAGTATTGATGCAAAGTGAAATTGGATGTGTGCTGTGAAATGCCCTGAAGTTTGAATACAATATTCCCTGCTGTAATCTTAAATTATCTGAAGACATTATTTTGCTTCTTTGATTGTATCAACATTCTGTTGGGAAATTAATGCAGTTGCAAAATGCTTCACATACGTAACAGTTTTGCCACAATTCTTACCTTTTGGCTAAGAACTCTTAATTGAATTAAGGCCATAGTGCTTGTTAATTATCTTCTCATAATTGGGTCTTTCCGTTATGTACTATCAAATTCTAATTGCTTTCAGAAAATAGGATTTTTCTTTTAAAAGACATCCTGTGATTCTGCTGGGTTGCTGTATTTTCCCCCAGATTTTTATAATGCTGTGTAATAGCCTGTACCTTACCTTCAGCATTTTAATTCATTCAGGGTTTTGGTTTTTTGGTTTTTTTTTTCTTTCAGAGTGATATCAATTATAACCGTGATGCTCCTGCTGCGGAAGGATTGCAAGAGAATGGTTTGCTTACTGTCCGAGCCCTTGAAACAAGATTACAGGTTTGTACTCAACCGTTCTGCCTCCATGTTTTCTATAAATTACTGTTCTGTATCATTGCATTAGCTAAAGGGTAAGGCTAATGATACTGTTATTACTGAAGAAGCGGTTCAGGGAAAAGGACAACATGGTTAAGTATTTATTCTTGAATCAGTGGTAGCCCATGTTTCAGTTCTCTCAGTTGTTGTAAGTGCATTTAGGTAATTGTAGAGGTCTAATTTAATTTTAATTAAAAGTTTGAGATAATGTTGAAGCTATCTTATCAGCGCTCCTTAGCAGTCATTTTACTCATAGATGTTTAAATACCAGCTTAAAAAAAATTAGAATGTTTATTTTTTTTGCTTCCCCTTACATAATTTTCAGGTCATGTGATGGCAGGTGCCCAGTGACTGCATTTGCACAAATTGGTGACCGTGTTTATTTCACCACCTTCTGATGTTTGTGCTCCTGTTACTAGTGGTTTTATAAGGATAATTTTGAAAAGTACTGTAGATAAAGCTAAAATGTATCCTTCTGTTAACTAGCATCATTTATAAAACAAACTGAGGGAAACTTCCTAATTTCCCACCCAGCATACTCACCAATATGTGCTTTTGCAGTGTGTATATTGGCCTATACCAAATGGGTAATAATTGACAAAAGAGGAAGATTATTAAAAAAAAAGCTTTAGGAGAGAACATAAATCTCATTCTGAGTCAATGATGTGAGGTTATTGTTAGTTTGCTAAGGATGCTTTAAAGATGAGATATGAGGTAATTTTTCCTGTCACTTGAGAATTAGTGAAAACTAAGTAGGGTATTGTGGCAGTTTTATTTCCAGCCTCTAAACATGAAGCAAATTAATTGCCAATAGTTTTCCAGTTAATAAATAAATAAATAAATAAATAAAATATGGCCATATTAGGAAAAGGCTGAAAAAGAGAAGACTTTTATAGTTCTTGTAACAAACAAAATGTCTAAAGAGATATTGTGTAGATAAAAGCTGTTTGGAGAACAGTGGACAAAATGTTTTTTTCCTTCATGGAAGGCACAAGAAAATAGAAGCTGGATTAATTTCGAGGACCTCTTGAGGTCCCTTCCAACCCTACATTTTTACAGTTTGCATGTTAGAGGCCTACTGGCTTTAACGTGCAGAAGTGCAATCCTCTTTCCAAATGCAGCTTTTTCTGTTTCTGTGGTTTTTTTCTTTTTTGACAGTCGTCTTTTAAAACTTACTTTACTGCTGCATTCTTGCCCTGCTCATTACGTTACTTTCCTCTTCTACAAAACAGAAATCAGTTTCTGTCTCTTATTTGCTGCTCCTTCCATGATTGTAATGAAGGTTGTCCACCCTGCCATTGGCAGCTGCATGTTCTATGTTCCATAACTTTGTTCTTTCAATACACCAACTGGCTTCCAACTGTACAGATCTCTGAAGCTGTGTCAGGAGCAGATGAATTATCTGGTTTGCGCTTTCTACTGGTTCTTCTGGAAACAAGCCGCTGGCTGGATATTTTATCTATCGTGTGCTGGTACAGTTCTTACAGACACAGAATCCTTCAGAAGACCTGACTTATGTCTGTACTTTTAGATCTTTTTAATCTCTAATTTTCAAGGCTACATGCTAGCACAAGCATTGTAAGCAAGTTGGAAATTTACTGTGTTGTAATGCTGTAAATCTTTGAAATTGTCAAGCTGATGAATTTGGAAGGAGGTGCAGATATTTCTTTTTAACCTTACTGTTGCTTCCTTGTTGAAATCCCCATTGTTCTGTATTATATTTGCTGAACAGTGAAGTACTCTTGCTGGCTTTTATAATCTGATGTATAATTGAATTTCAAGGATGCTTGTTTTGAAGCAATAGTGCATGGGTTCTGCTTAGCTTGGGAATTTCGAAAGGTTATTTAGTCTTGGAGTGGTGCCTCTTGATATTTATCATCAAAATTCAGGTATTCTAGAAATTTGCTATCAAATCAAGTTTTCACAGTCTCCATGGAATCTTGTGTTTTAGAGCAAAATGAAATAGCAGATGCAGCCCTTTTTCATCCTTGTCGCTTAACTCTTGCTTCACATCTGCACAGCTGTTTTCTTAGTCACATGAGAACCTTGGCAGGAATGCATTATAGTGCACCGTATAAGTAAGTTGCATTTAAGTTATACACAGTAATATATATAAATTGCATTTGCAGGTAGTGAAATTGAAAAATACATCAGTTTGTGCATTTTTGAACTGTTTATTTTGTATGCACTCTTTTGGGCCTGAATCCAGCCTTTCCTCCTTTGAAGATTTTTTTCACTTTAACATGTGTTTAGTTGTCTTCTGAGGAAGACATGCTTTGGCAGAGTACTGCAGTTACATTGCAACAGCTGAGGTTACAGGGTTTCTTGTGGTTTTAGTTGATTGTTTTGGCAGAAACAAAGAAGTGTCTTAGTGTCCACTGGTCTGTTCTCCCCCCATTACTTGACAGTTTTGTAAGGACTGTAATTCTGGATTTACTCATAGCTCTATTGCTTTGGCTCTGGACTGCCGTGTTTTTATGTTCATGTTTATTTTCTGTTCTCAGAAGTTTATTTTATTAGTCTCACAGCACGAAACTTGTAACTCCTGTCGATGCTGGTAGTGCAGTACATCTTGGCATAGAGCAGGAAGGATGTGCCTGTCACTTGTGACAGAGAGTTGATAGGGGACACAACTCAGTCTTGGGTTTGCCATGTGGTAAATTTCAGGCCTCTTTCTTGTGTTGCTTATGAGGAAAAAGGGCTTTCAAAAGCCAGATTGGTCAGCAAGCGTACAACCGTGAATTTTTGGCCATTTTGACTGCTTCCACATCTGTGCTTCTCCATTTGCTTTCTGTTTCTTAGTTGTTTATTCAGGACTTGGCTCCAATGGGAGTAAATGATGGCTTAGTATTCTGATGACCTAAATTAGGAAGGTATTGTAGACTCATCTGTGTTCTTAACTCTTCCTTTTCATCTCCTAACTCAAGTCTGGCACTGGATTATTGCTTGGAATCTGGTGCTTAGATTCACAGTTTGATAGGTGACAATTTTTTTGCAGAACTTTTCGTTAGAGTCCTGCTGGTCTAAGTGCCCTTTGCCATTGCAGCTTGAGCAGAAGACATCACTTCACTTACAAGAACTGCTTTTTTATTCAGGCTTATAATGGTGTTTTGTGTATGATGTGTTTGGGGGGATTTTTTAAGGGAATGGAGAAGAGGGAGGTTTGATTTTGCATTCCAGGGGTGAGTTTGTTCTCTCCTTGGCAGCGTTGGACTTCACAGGATCTTGCTTTCCAGATAATAGCTTTTGAGGAGCTCTCTTAAAACCTGAGAAGCTGGCATGATTTTTTTCTTTATTGTCTAGTTTGTGGGTTTTTTTGGTTGGCTTGTCTTGGTTGGTTTTTTGGGGGATTTTTTTGTTGTGTTTTGCTTAACTGAGACATAGCCAACATGTGTGTCTGTTTGTAAATCTGTCAACTCTTCAGTATATTTACTTGGTCAATAATCATTACAAATCTTGAGAAGAAAATGAAACTGCTATCCATGAAAAAGTGAAGCAGGATTAATAATGAAAGATATCTACAGAAATATATCTGAATATCTACATAATTTGATAAAGTTTACCTTAGTATTTGTCTTAAACTCTAGGTTTAGTATTAAAAGACCAAGATTCTGAGATTCGTATTTTAGAAACAGAGTAGCCTGACTTGAACATTTTTTTAGAAACATTACTTGTGATACTTGCATAAAAATGGAAAGCTGAAAAGATATTTTGATAGCTTCAGTGTCCTTTCTTATGTGCAGTAGTCTAATGATTATCTTTTCCTGGCTGGTTGGACTTCTGTTCAAGAGCTACAGCAGCATTTAGGACTCCAAAAGAGGGTTATTCTTGAGTCTTGCAGAGCATTAATAGACCTTGTTGAAGAAAGAACCCATATTCTACCAAACGCTAAAGAGGTAAAATGCAGGAGATGGCCCAGATCACTTCTGAATTCTGCCAAGCCATTTGTAGAGGGTGCTGCCCTCAACCACTTATGACTTCCACCTGTAGGGGTTGCCACTATCAAAACTCATTAATCTGCTTTTTAAATCTGGTACATTTTCTTAAATTGCCAATGTAGGTGGTTAGGAGTAAATTTAGTTGTCTCTACTTGAAACTGCTGTGCACAATACCTCCTGACAACTGAGTGGCATGGAGTGGTATGATAACCTCTGACAGAGTTAGTGACAAACTCGAGGGGAGTGTACAGTTCTAACTGGCACAGTTGCCTAGATATTGAATATCTGTCTGTAATCTAACATGTTACAAAAAGGGAGTTGTCATAGAACTATGTGAGAAAAATTGATTTTATAATGGGGGCAGAGTGAACCGTGGCCCGAGAAGTTGATGGAGGTTGGGAAAATTTTATCTTAATATGTTGCTCAAAAGAAACTTCCTAATTTAATTGAAATGGTCTTGATCTCCCTTTCAGTTACTGTTGTGATACCTTTCAAGTTTTCCAGGTTTGGACAACCAAGTATTGAGCAATTAAATGCAATAATATAAATTCTAGCATCTTATATCTTTGGACAATTAATTGTATGACAGGTCAAGATTTTGGTGTGATGTTTACAAGGAGAGAACAAGTTGTACTTTACATGATGACATCATGTCTTTTAAGAAAATTCAATTCTATTTACTGTGGAGAATAAACTAGTTTATATATATGTTTCATTTTATGTATCTTAAAAGCTCTTCCAGCAGTCACTTGTGGTAAAACACAAAGTAATGCAGTATAAAAAGAACGAATATCTCTACTTAATTTGTCTAAAAAACCCACATTTTTCTGTAAGGAAGGCCTTGTGTCTCTCTGGGATGATGTAGAAAATCCTCCTCATTCTCTTAGTAAAGAGACATCATTGGCATCTGAAGTCCCAGAGCACTTCACAGAGGAATTGTGGCAGCGCGTTGTGGGTGACAGCCTGGTAGTTGGAGTAAAACTCACTGAATCATTTTACTTGTGAGTATATACACTTATCTAATGATTTCATTGGTAGTTTTATCGAAAATGAATATGTAGCTTAAGCTCTGCAGTAAATTTGAACTTTCTCATTTTGAACATCTGCATATGAAGTGTTTCAAATGTGTCTTTGTCAGTATTCTTGCTGCTGCTTGTCCTCTCTAGCACTGTGTGGGAAAATACATTGTACAGCCGGAAATCAGTCGTGTGAATATAATTGCAACATTACTGGAGACTTTTTACAAAAGAGTTTTCTTTGACAAAAGTTATGGTTCTTTATAGTCCATGTTGACGTAGCAATGCTGACATCAGTGTGTGTTGTAAATAAAACTGTCTTAGCTTAGTTCCTGATGCTTTACTGTTAGTGACTTGCCATTCCTGATTTGCTTCAAGAGGCACAAAAGAAAATATATTCAATTCTCCTGCCAACTAAATAAATACTTAGCTTTTGAATTGAACTCTTCAAGTATCTAATCAAAATATTTGCAAAGCTTATATATTGTGTAAATTATGTTGAACAATCAGCCATACAACTCTTTAACCTTCAAAATAATTTGTTTATTCTTATGATGATCTTTTAAATTGTTTATTCTGTTTGTTTTAACTACTCAGTTCTAGTTGTAAATACTACTTATGTAATTTTCTCTTGCAGAGAGGGAACTAATTTGAAACACAATGTGAAAAAAACAGGATTACATAAAACATAAATTTACAATGTGAATTGAATTGTGTGACATTAGCTTACCTTCTGACCCACGTTCCCACGAGCAGTGTAGCTGAGACTGCGTTAGGCTGAGCTCAAAGACTGCTGATGCCACTGAAGATCATTCAGGTGGTTGTGAGGGAGCTGACCTGTTAGGCCCTCTGGCCATTCTGCTGGAGCTGTGGGTATTTTCTTTCTCGACTGCCAGATTGCTGTAACTTTACAAGAAATTGACCTCATCCTCTTGACAGCCTCTCTTAAGAGCCACTGAGGCAAAAGATTGGTTTTTTGCCTTTTTAGTGTTTGTTCTTTTAGCTTTGATGATGATGCCTTGCTTTTTTTTTAAAGTGAAGCACTTCATTCCTGTATAATTTCAGAGATCTTCAGCAGATTTTAAAAACCAACCAGGTTTTAAAAAGCAATCTAGCCCTCTCCCCCGTTTTTACAGCTGAGAAAAGATCTGTGCAGAAGCCATTTGTCCAAGGTTACCTGGCAGACCAGCAGCAGAACCCAGGTCTTCTGGGCTCTAGTTCAGTACTGTGTACAACAACCTGTGTTTGTGGGGAAAAAGGCTTGCTTCCTCTCCATCCTCAACACTATAATTCTTTCCTGATTATTGTTGTGCTTCCTACTAATGCAAGATTGCAGTGATACCATAGATTGCATTATGAGGTGGTGATATGATACTTCTCTGTAAAGAAAATTAGACATTCATAAGACTTTCAAATGTCAGTGACATCTTGAGATTGAATTGATTGACAGAATAATATATTCATTGAGAGAGGATCTGAAACAGTAATATTAGGATTTCATTGAAAGAACCCTGTGTTGAATAAATAAAGTACTTCATACATTTCAGGAAATTGCTGCATGTTCAAGGTAATGGTATCTTAAACCTTTTATTTTACTCTACATTCAATTTTGTTTGAATATCTATAAAAATGTAGAGTATCAGAAGAGCTTTTAGTCCTCAAAAGGGCAGAATTGTTATTTCCTGTATTTTTTTTTATTAAAAAGAAAGTTAAATCTTTAAAAAATAATTTATAAATGTCGTAGAGTATCTGTATAGGTTGCGTAGAATTTTCGACTTTTTCTGGCTGAGTTAAACATCCAAATTCTTTTGGTTGAAATGAGGCACCTAACTCCTAGAAGCTCTTAGAAAATTCAGTCCACATTATGAAAAACCTTTATACCATGTTTATATGAAACAGTCATGTGAAGGACTTAGCCTCTTTGCAAAGTCTATGACTTAATCTGGAATGGTATTGGAATTTATGATAGTCTTAAATGTCTGTATACATCTGCAGAGTTGTGGTTATTTGTCAGAAGACAAAAATGTGAACTGGGAGTGCAGTCATATTGTATGGATTTTCACAGGTCACTGAGTGATGTCAGTTTATCTTTAGTGATGGATCAAGACTTCTCTTCGATTTCTCCAATTATCAAGTGTCAAAGTAAAATCATTAAGCTGAACAAAGCCTTCTCAGCATTGGCTGTCTCCTCAAGTCAAATTGAACCTCCTCCAAAAAAGATGAAATTGGACTTGCATAGCAAGAAGGATCTGAAAAAAGAGTTTCCTAAGAGATCTTCAAGGATTCAGCTGGATGGAGCAAAGACAGTCACTGCTGTCACCAGCCTTTCACCACTTTTGGCATTTCATCGTGTGTGCTGCGTAGTTCTTCTGCATGCCAGGAAGCAAAACCATCAGAGTGATAGTTTAGAGCAGAGCAAAAAGATTACTGTACTCTGTGGGAAAATTTTGTTAAGTCTGGAAGATGTTTCAAATGGCAGATACTCAGTAAAGATGCTAAGGGACAATAGTTACTGTACAGGTAAATGGATTGATAAATATATATATTTGATTCTTCTGTTTACTCTAGGTGATGCCAAGCTAAGTTTCTCTCTGAACACTGCATATGAGCTGCATAGACATTTTGGGAATTAAAAGCTGGGTGAAATAGGAGATGGAATATTTCTCAAAATGGAAAAAATGTTTAGTGAGTTACTGTAAGATTTTGCTAGCATTGGTGATGAAGGGTATCTGGAAAGGATAATTTTGAAGATAAGTTTGAGTACAGAATGCTGAGGCCTATGTTTTTTCTACAAATAAGATACTTACTGTAATTAGATAAATAAGGTTTTTTCTGACATACTACTACCTCTTAAATAATACCAAAGTAATTGAAGCTCTTCCTCATCTACATGTATAGTAAGGTAATTTATTTTCATTTCTTTTTATATTCCTGATTGAATTGATTTTGAACTGGGCTTTTGCTCAGGTAATGAAATATCCTTTTTATTGTTTGCAATGAATTTTAATTTTTCTTCCTTTAATACTGTGTCACTGCTAAAGCCAACATGTCATCTTACTATCACCGGAGGCTGTTAATAGCCTTCTTTTGGCAAGGTGATGTTTATATTAAGAGCTTTCATTATATTGATGGTCCTCCATTAATCAACTGTTTGGTTGACAGAGTAGGGATAAGAGTTTAGGTGAGAAGAAAATTCCCAAAGAATGCCTGAATTCAGGTGCGAATGCTTCACAAAAAACTGGGAGTATGCGCTGAAAATCTAAGCTCATTTAATGCATGCAGAATGATCAAAATATTTAGTTAAAATACCTTTTCTTACTGTATTTTCTTGCAGGTTCTGTGGAAGATATACTTGCTGTCCTTGCAGTGTCTGTCAGATTCTCCTTTCAGATTGTGTCTCCTGACTGCACCTTGACTCCAGTCAGTTCATGGTTACTGGGAGAAATGGAGTGCACACCATTTAAGGAATGCCAGGACAACATATTCTGTCATAAAGCAGGAAATGTCTATGGTACAATTTTTAATTGGACCCTGAAAAATCCATTTGAAGGAGTTCTAACAGTATTTTGCAGGTAAAATCACTCAAAAAGCATCGCTTATATTCATCTTCCATACACCCTTTTTTATCTTTATGCTGTTTCTTACTGGTACCATAAACAGCAACCGAAATCGTAACCAATAGGCTGCCAATGTGATGATGTGATAACAACCAGCAATAACAGAACTATTTTCAGATCAGAACTACAGCAGAACCTGAACTGTGTTGTTTAATTTTGTCTAGGCTAGAACATAGAATTACAAACAAGTCTAGTCTCCATTAATACCTGCTTGATACTATTCTTTCTCTTCATCTTGCTGCATCATAATTTTATTTTCTGTTTTTCTTACATTATTCTTAGTATAATATGTAATTTCTTTCTTCAATGTGTGTTAATTAAAAAAAAAAATCCATAAGGCAATATTAAAACAAAAAAACGACCCAACCACAAACCCCAAGTTATATTAAATTTAAATTTATTGCTAGGTCATTTTTTTAGTTTAATATTGCAATGTAAATGTAGTCTCATTTTGTACATGTTTCTGCTATATTTATTTCCTGTCTACCATGATTTTAAAAAGGAAATAATCTGAAGAGTGTCACTGATGTCCTTTCTTATGCAGATTCTTGGACATGTATTTCCTAAACCAGGTTAAGCAAGTTAGTAATACTGCCATAATTTATTACTTAGCTGGATAAAGCTTATAACATAAAAAGTACTTCTGGAATGTTGACAAATGTTGCTGCTTTAAAGAGTTCAAGCTGAAAAATAAAAAGGAAAAGGTGTAACTTTTAAGAGTGTATTTTGTAGTGAGGTTCAGTCTTTTCCTTAAATTAGGAGTTGATTTCCTTTATGTAAGAGGAAAGGCTGAAATGTTTAAGTAATCAATCAGTAAAATTTTAAATCTCAAGACTTTTGGTTCCCTTTGAAAAGTGATTTTGCTTGGTACTATTCACTTTTGATCCCATTTCGTGTTAATAGTGAGCCCCACGTTTATGGGCTATGATTGTAGTTTCTGTATCTTTTATTCCTGTGTTTGGATTGATCTTTTATCTGGCTGGGATATTTCTGTGATAGGTGCAAACCTACAGAGTATTCTTTTTTTTTGACACCATCATTGTTTTGTTTTACAGAAATCTGACTGTCTTGTTCCAGTGCCTTCACAGCCTTACTAGAGCTCTCCCTCCAAGCTGCAGTGTAAAGCTCCTGAGATCTGGAAGCAAAGCTGTACTTACTGAACAGTTAGCACTGGCTCTGGAAAAGGAATTGCTCACCTTGAAGAATTCTCTTTCCTTAAAAGAAACTAAAGCGGAAAACAGCTTGACATGGGGGAATGAGTCTGGCAAGAAAATCAATAATGCTCCTCTGGCTTCTTTACTGGACACTGAGGAAGGAGTCCAGCAATTCAGAAAGAAGCTTCAGAGTGAGCGGGAAGAGAGTGTGCGAAGTATGAACCAAACAATGAATGGTGCCCTTTACCAGAAAACGGCCTTGAAAATAGCAGAAGCTCAGCTCAGTTCAGATATGATTGTGTGGAGACTGAGCAAGTCCTAGAAACGATTGACTAAATTAATTTTGAAAAAAAATTTATTAAAGTTATACTATTAAATAATATTTATATTTTCATGGGTACTTATACTGCTTTGTATTCTATAGAATTTCTGTGTTATTTCTACAGATAAATACTGGTGTTTTAGTTGATGACTATGGGAAGAATTTAATATTAAAGATTGAGTCATTATTTTGTTACAGATTTTGAAAATATATTTTTAAGATATTTTCTAATAATTCCTATTCCAAAATCATAATTCTTGGACTAAAAAAGAACTATTTTAGAAAAAAAAATTAATAAGTGTGTAGTCTTTAAAATAGTTCTATTGAACTTGAAAGGTGACTGTTTACACATGTAAAATGCAAGCCTTGTTTAGAAATCTTAAGATGGGTATAGAAAGGATCTAAGTTATACAACCAATTGTAATTCATAATTTGAGTGTGGAGTTTGACAAATTCAAAGAAGAGGGAGTTTATCTTCACGATATGTCAAACCTTTTAAATAACTTCTAGTGATACCACTCGAGGAAGAAAACTCTGTACCTTTCAGTCCTATCTTCTGGAGTCCATCCTCAGATTTGTGGAGTATTTATTGGAGGTGGAGAACCAGGCCAAGAACTCATGAAGATTCACTGCATAATAAAGCTGCTTCGGGTTTGAGAGGTCCATTCCCACACAATTTACAGGTAGAGCTGATCTCACTGGTTAATCCTGGAGGAAACTGTCCTTCCTTGGCTGTTAACCTAGCTTCAGTATCGGAAGATTAGCTTGCTCAATCCCAGAGTCAGATGATTGTCTGCTGATGCTAGCTGCTTAGTGGTTTTGGCCTATCTCAAAAGTAGTTTAAATAATATTGGGCAACTCTTTTATTACTATTATTCTTCCCTTTGCTGGCTTGAAGAAGATCCTGCTTATGCTTCCAGGAATAGAATGGCCTGTACTACTTGCTGAGATAGTAATTTTTTAATCAAATTTTCTCCACTAGCTTCATGAGGGGCAGAAAGGTTAGAAAATCCTAAATCACAATAATTTGCTTCCTTTTATCTCTGCTTTATGTATGTAAAACATTCCTCTTGCTTGTCACCATTTTTCTGAAGGTGTCAGAGTTTTGCTTTTCATTTTCTCTGCAAACAGAGTTAATAGTTGACATCTCTAGCATGAACTCTCTCTAAGCTAAAAGACAGTAAAAGTCTGGCAGAAAAAGTAGAAGATATTTATTGACTCAAAGAAATACTGATGTTTCAGAATAATTCTTTTTTTCTCATCAGAAAGTTCAACTTCTGTATGTATGTCCTCTCGAAGCGTTAAGTGGTGATGTTTTTCAGTCCAAGGCATCTTCTCATACTGGCAACAGGAGTGAACTGATGCACATTAAATGCAAAACACTGGCTAGAAAAACAGTAAATAGGAGAACTGTGCTTTGTAAGCTCAACCCAGTTTAGTGATACAGCTTCACTTTTGAGATACCCAAAGTATTAAATTACTCCTTTTTAGCTACACAGAAGGGAAGTCTTCCATTAAGATGTCAAGAATGTCTTAAGAAATTGTCATGGGTATTTGAATCTCAGTATTTACGGGATGAGGAAGTTGAGGGTTTTTTACAATTCTTTCTTTGTTAAGCCACAGTCAGGCAACAGTCAAAGCTTAAGAACCCATTGTTAGGGCTTGGCAGTCAGTTGTCACTGGAATTTCCAGAAGTTCTTGATTATATTATATTTCGCTTAAATGAAGCGAAAAATCTCGAAGTGCAATCCCATAGCTTGCAGCTAAGGGCAAGACCTTGCTAAGCCATCTGAGCAGAAACCTTCAGAGCAACAAAGCTGCTGTTCAGCTCAGGGCACTTGAAGGAGAATTTGCAAAGCAGTGTGAACAGTCCAGCAGTTGATTTTTGTCAGCACTACTATAGCAGCCTGCTCTCCTGTTGTAACTAACCATCATTGGTCTGTCTGTCTTTAAACAGCAACTTCCTTTTGTGTTCACATCCCTCTGTTGAACTAACAGAGTGGGACAAATGAAGAGAAGCTGCTAAGCACAAATGTTGCCAATTTCTAATTCCATGGAGTTGTTAAAGAACCGAACAGTGAAATCACAGCAGTGTAGAAGTGAAATTATTAGAGTAGAATAGTAACAACATGTTCCTACTAAAGAGACTTTCCTGAGGCATGAATGCTTAGTTTGTAAATCATCAGATGAGGTCATTAAACACTTTCCTCACAGCTCTAAGATTCCTGGGAGCAGTTCTCCAACTGACTAGTAATGCATAATAGCATGGTACAACTTTCAATGGTAGTGATGCAATTGCTAGGTGTATTGCATCTGGGCCATACTTTTATGTGCCAAAATCTAAAGGTCTCCTGGAAACACTTGAAAGGTTTCTGCTGGTATTGTGGTTTTTGGCCAGGAATAATGGAAAAAGGGAGCAGGCATTAACAAAGATTCAGCCTCTCTAGAACCTTATCTTCAAGTGGCAGCAGCAGGCGTTAGAGGTATTTGTTTTCCGAAACCTGACTTTCAGAAGTAAAAGCAACCAAAGGTGTTTGCTTGATCTCTCGTGAGGATTAGTGTCTGCATGTGCTGGTGTTCAAATGAGAAGTCTCATTGCATGGACTAGAAAAATGGTGAAGTTGGCTAACTGTGTTTCTGTCATGAACAGTTGGAGTCCCATTTTCTAGATTTCCAAGGAACTCTTGGAAGTGAGATCTTTTATAAAGTGGTTTTGTAAGTACTTTTTTGAACAAGTCGTTTGAGAAATCAGTGGAAGCAGCAGTCCTAATTATGGAGGAATTAGTATTGCCAAGAAATAACTGATAAAATAGTTGGATGTTTGATTCTGTTAATAAATTCCCCTTTCCATGATAGCAGATCAAGTTGGGAGACAAACACATCACGAGGAACAGAAGGCTTTTTGCTACTAAAGCTATTGCTAATAGCAGATAGCTATTCCCATTCCCTTAGTCTAACACTCATAACTACTCTGTAGGATTAACAGCTGGGAGGTCAGTCCCCACCCTGGCACCTCTGGCTCCTAGGTAGGTTAGAAAGCCCTTTGAGGAGCCCTTTGCTTCATCGGATGTGTATATGTAATCCTGTAGGGTTTTTGGTTTGCATGTAGCAACCACTACCTGTTGGTGCACGATCCGAGTTAATGCAACCCATGGTTGATACTGAGGTTTATTGTGGCTTTGTACACAGCCAGCAGGCTCCTGGTGTTCTGAATTCTTCGGTTCTGGTGGATTTAACAGAACGACTGGTCTCCAGAGCTTACCAGTCCTGGGAGACTTTCACATGCTGCTTCTCAGCATGTAATAATCTCCTCAGCCTGCTGCTTGCTGGTAAACATTCCTCCCTCCAGAGCTGGAGAACCCTGTCACATAAACTCACACAAAGGGGCCTTTGATAAGGCAGTAAAATTATGCCCAGAATCAACTTGTCTTGACCCCAATAGTTCTGATTTCTGGAAACAGCAGATGTCAGTGGTTTCTGACAGATATCTATGGGAATGGTTCCAGTCTTCTGGCCATGGCAGTGTTCTGTGTGCAGACATTTACTTTGCAATGACTGTTTTATCACATGTTTCAAAAGACTGGCATGCAAAAGGGAAGTCTGACACAGGAAGTGTGAGCTGTCATGCCTGGATGCACTCTTACGTCCATCTTAGCGCTTTTAAAGTCAGTATGATTTAAGACCGTAAGAAGAGGGATTGTGTGTCAAAGAATTCTGTTTTTTTCTGGCCAACTTGGAGTAATAAATAGATTAACTTGCAGTGATTTTTCTCTGTCGTTCTAAGGCCTCTCAGGCGAAAGAAATCGGTCTGGTCTAGAGTGATTTCTGTTGGACAGTAGTATTTCCTTTTTAAGTTTGTGTGTGTATGTATTTCAAATCAGCCACAGGCTGCTCGGTTGTTCATAGTGAAAGTTAAGCCTTCTCTCTCAGCTGCTAATTTTTGTTTTCCCACATCTTTTGACAGTTTGGGAACTGTGACAGTCATATGACTGCTCTCTTCTGAATCATACTGACTCTGCTGACAAAATAATGATGATAGCATGTTTATCCCTGAGTGAGTTATTCATTAGAGGCTATTAACAGTGATGATAGGCTCAGCGAAAGGAGTATTCAAAGAGTGGTAGTTTTCTTCTCCTCCCTTCTCTACTTCCCTGGGAGAAATGAAGTTTTAAACCGTGGAAAGTAATTAAATTAGAAATCAATGCAAGGATTTAAAATCTCGAATAATTACAAATTCGAGCATTTAAGTTGTTGCCAGGTCTCATTTATTTTGAGGTTTGGTTGCAGTTTTTTTCAGTACTTCCTTTTCTGCACTCTAGGCATGCCACTGGGTAAGGACAAGATGAACATCAGTACTTAGCAGGAGTTTCTAGCCAAGAAAATCCTCCCAGGGAAAAAGCAGAAGAGTAGGAGGTTTAATGCTGCTGTTTAGTCATGTTAATTATTGCTTTAAGGAGGTGATACTACTTTGGTCTTTTCTGTGACCTCAGGTTTGCGGTATGTGACAGCCTTACCCCGTGAATATATTGAGAAATTCCTAATTCATAGGTGCAAGACAGCAGCTGCACGTTTGTAAAGCGCTTGGTTAGAGCAAAGGCTGCCCAGTGCCGGGTTTGTATCAGTCCGGTTCCTGCCTCAAGTCCTACATTCCCAGAACCCTGGCGCTTAGCTGTGGTATTTAGGTCAGCGGCACAGGTTGGTAAAGCAGTCCCAGGTTAACTAATCCTCCTCCTTATTGTCTAAATGGAGAGGCGGTGACTCGTGTGCCGGGCTGTGATCCTTACCTGCGCGCAGAGGTACAAAGGGAAGGCTTTGAAGCGAGTCCTTCAGAGCAGCGTGCGCTGCCTCTGTACCTGCCCCTTCCCTCTCCCCGGAGCCCCAGTTACAGTTTCGAACTGAACATGTGATGTCTTCTTTTGTAATCCTGCCTTTGAAATGTTCTCAAGCATGAGGAGAAACGCAGAGGCTGCCAAAAACTTCCAAAATTCATGGTTGGTGGGAGTCTGCTGTTTCTGTAAAGTCTGTGCTGTTCCCTCTGCACAGGCTCTACTGACTGTGTGTTTTCATGCTTCTCTCTTCCCCTCACCTCAGTGATCAAATACTGAAAAACAAAACCACAATCACTTCTAAAATGCAAAACAAACCCCTTTGCCTTACTTTGTCCTGTAGGAAACACGGACACGTTCTTTTCCAAACTGCTAAATCACAGAACCTACACATAAAAGTCATGAACAAACTGGATGAAATTTTCAAGTGCTGCAAGTAGTTGCGCAACACAGAAAAAAGCATTTCCCCTCTACAGCCCTGACCTGAGCTTTCTACCGGCTCTTCATGACTGTTTATGCTGATAAGCTGCACAGGGTTGTTTGTTTGTTTTGTAAGATTTCTGCAGCCGAGTCCCATTCGCACTTCTACTTTACTTATTGGTAATAGATTTTAATGCTGTCTACAACATTTTAAGCTTTTGTTTTAAATTTGCCTCTTCTCAACCTCACTTAGGAAAATATGGCACTCGTTGGATGGGTTCGTATACTACTAGAATTTTTAAACTATATTTGGATATGAGTTGTTAACACACAAGCTTCCAGAAAGGAGTGAATTTCTAGGGTGTTTATCAGAATCTCCTTTCTTTTTTCAAAGTAGTATGAAATCTCCTAATTATCAAATCATCTAGATGTGCCTGAATGCAGATAATATACCAGCTGCTTTAATCACCCCAACTCAGCTGCATGAGATAGTTACATCAGAGAAAGCAAAGAAAATTATGTTACATTGGAATTACATGTATTTTTCAACACAGCTGTAAGGAGAAATAATGCAAGACAGTCAGGCCAGTTCAGCAATCTTCCCTGTTTGACAGCTTTTGTTTATTTGTCTGCGTAGGGTAAAATAGTCCAGGAGAGAAGCTGTTGGATTTGAAGATTCCATGACCTTTCTTAGAATTAATTCTCATTTGTGATCACATTCATTAGATTATGACTTCTTCCCCAAGGTGGAGAGTCAGTGTGGCTGTTGTGCTGTACGTAGGAGTGGGCTTTTCTTCCACTGTCCCATCCAAAGGCTGTTTGTGAATTAATGACAGGAAAGTAAATACAACCACCACCCTATGGAGAACAGCAGGAACAGAGCAATTGTGATCTCAGCAGGAACAGAGCTGAAATTACACATTCCAGTGGGGAATAATCACTGATCACCTAATGCTGATGGTTTTACTGGGATAGTTTTTCCCTAATGATGTTCCTGTTTTCAAAGTACATGATTTCTGTTTAGTTACTCAAAAAGGGTGTTTCTGTTGTGATAGTTTTACTAAAACGCTCAAGAATTTTATAATTTCAGTTTACTCCATATTTTACCAACCACTTGGACAGAGGAGTGCCTGTGTAAATGCAGAAATGAAAAAAAAATATTCCTGAGGTACTATCTTGTTTGTTCACTTACTTTCGCCGTACGTGAACTATTCCAATGTGAAGTACCTCAATAGTACACACCATCTTGCCAATAAATGTGATTTTTTTTTAGCTACAGATCAGCTTTTAGTAATTTTCTGGAAAGAATATATCAGTTTTGTTCATTTCAAAGTAGCTCAATTTTTCAAAATGTGCTCTGACTATATATATGCATGTGACCCAGTGTGTAAAATCCATGATACTCCTGTACTGGGGTGTTTTACTTCAGAAAAAAAAAAGCTAATTTTAAAGCTTTTCCCTATATTTTGTAGTACTGGGATAATGAAATAGGCTTGGCAGAAATAATCAAATAGGGTGAATAAATGATCCCTGCTTATTGCATTTTCCCCAAACATGAATATATTGTCTTGTGAAGGTATAACTAAGTAATCAAGTGGAAAAAAAAAGTGTATCATCTTTTAAAGTGTATAATCTTAAAAAAAAATTATGAAAAGGCCGGGGGAAAGAATAAATCCCTCCTCTATTTTCATACCAAAGAGGTAGGAATTTGTGTAAACTGGTGTATTTTCTTGATAAATTGGCATGTTATAATCTAAAAGAGGATAAAGAATAGATGAGCCCTGTCATTTTGAAATTGATTCCTTCTACAGTAAGTATTCTTTCTTACTGGCTGTTGAAAACACTCGGAGTGAATTGAATTCTTCAACAATCCACATGAACCTTCTATAAGTTAGTAGCATGTATAAAACAGTAACACATGAACAGTATGAATGACCCAGGATTTGAATGATTTAAGTGACTGTGGATAGCCCAAGGTTATAGTAGTGATTCCTAACTCCATCTGAAGTGCTTTTTTATATAATTTTTTTGGAAGTTATTAAGAATTTGTTGCATATTAGCCCGTGTAAGCCTCCCCAGGGATACAGCTCACCTGTGGAGAGCTCCCTTCTCACACTGCCGTGTGCTGTTCATGAGCCATCATCGTGCCCAGTACTGGTCCTCATGCCTTCCTAACTTGGGTTTTTCCACCCACCTCATGTACTCCCATGCCAGCATGTCAGCTGTACACCTAAAAAAATTAGAACCTTCGCTTCTAAAAGTCACAGAATCTTTGACTTGTCTGCATTTTGTTTTCATGTGGCTGGGAGGTGTTGGTTCACCTGTATACAGCTCTAGCTGCCCTTTCCCTCTGCATGTCAATTTTTAACCCTCTTGGAATCCAATGCAATGCCTCCCGTTCTCCACTGCCTCCCCTTCCCCCATCCTGAACTCGTTTTTACACCTCTTACACTCTTTAGCTCAAACCTTGACCTCATGCAAGACAGTGGTGAGGCTTCCCGAGAGCTTCCAAGGTCTGCACATCCCTGTCATGATTCAGAACCTGCTTTTTTTTGTCTTAGCCAGGGAGTTAGTGGGTTTCACAGACCCAGTTTCACAAACATTCTACTCCTTTGCCCAGGCTTTTATCAGCCATTAGTGTAATTTTTTAGTAGGTATGACTTGGCTGCATTTCTGAATTTAAAGGCGGAGAACTAATAAATTCTAAACAGAGCAATAAATTCAGACTCGCACTTATTTCGCAGTTAGGCACTGTTTATTTGCGTCTCTGTTCCTACTTATTTTATATTTGCAATGGCAACAGATGTGATGCTTCAATTTTATTTGAAATGGTTTGCAGTAAAGCTGGCCAATAATGTGCCTATATTCAGCAAGGTAACACCATACAGCTTGTTGCAGTCATTGATAATATTTCAGGCTGTATATCTTCATGGCAAACTGCACATTTTGAGGATTGAATGAACCGATGCTAAAATATGTGTGCTTTGATGTCAAAGGTGTGCTAGAAATCAAAACCAGATTTCATTTGTGAACTATAAGAAATCATTAGAGTTAGATTTAATTTCAGAGCAACGAAACACCATTTCTTCTTTGTGTTGTAGTAGAAATACTACATGGGGTTTTTTTCCATTCTAGGTTCAAATTCTTTTAATATCATAACAAAGGAATAAAGACACACTTAGGAGTTCATGTTTCCAGCTTCCATCATAAAGTTTTAGAGACACAAAAAGTAACTTGAAAGCCAAAGAGTCCTTACAGTTATTCAAATAAACATCTCCAGAAGGAATTACCAAATAATTTTGAGTATGCCAACCAAAACATAAGGAGTTCTTTGTCCATTATCCTTCTACTCAAAGATCACCAGCATCCTTGTGACAGGTGCTATTAAGTGAAAAAGTGAGACTGGAATAATGAACGTAGTTAAGCTACATAAGCTATCTTATGACTCTGAAAGATGAAGAACAGAAGCATTAGGCCACAGCAAGCTAGCTGTAGGGTACTCTGAGGTGATTTTGATGATTTGTGAGACTGCAATTTGGAAATAAGCTTCCTTGCTTTGAGGCATTCTTTATATACTTTATCTACAGTCTTGTGGAGATAGTGATGTTAGTACGGAATCTGTTATTTAGCTTAAGAAGTTACTACAAGATAGCTGATCCTGATAAAATGCTTCAAAGGCATCTGTTGGTTCTAGACAACATTGTTACCTCAGATTACTTACTAAAAAAAAAAAAAGCTCAGTAGTGTCTTATGCATTTAAACAGGGTTTACTCTTCCCTTATTGCTTTAGAATTCTTATTTTCATTGCAGGTGATATGTATTGATTTACCTCACCTTTGTGCTGGAATCCCAATCCAGCTCTGAGTCAGAGCAAATCTTACCTCAGTAAACTGTGCTGGGCTTCTCCATTTCTAACATCCTGTCATTACAAAAACATTGCAAAATCATGCTTTTTGAAAGCAAAAAAAAATTGAATTTGTATTGTTCTTAAAAACAAGACTGTATCATTAAAGAAAGAATAGTGAAATTCATTTGACACCTGAAAAATGAAATATTATTTCCAAAAGCAGAAGTGATTTCAATATATTATTTGAAATTGGTGAAATATGGCTCTTCAAATACTCTTGGAGGGAAAAAATTGTATTTAAATCTCCCTTTGCTGTTTACTTATTTTTAGCCTACAGCATGTCTGCTGATTAATAATCGCTGGTGGACTAAGGTGCCAATCAGTGAAAGCACATCAGTCTGCAGCTGGCCTTTGAGAATACATAAAATAAGAGATGATGCCATGAGGTTGGTTGTGTCTATGATCAGTGGATGTCTTCCTTAAAACTGCACAGAGAATTTCTAAGACAACCTTTTCATAGAATTCTCTGCTCTCTGGGAGATTCTCGCCATGAGTTCACACTGAGTGGCCCCGGGGATGCTCTGTGCCCCGCAGCGTGTCCCCAGCCCGCGGCAGGTGGCTCCGGCTGTGGCTGCGGTGGCATGTCTCAGCCAGAGGTAATGCTCCGGGGGTGTGGTGGCAGGAATAGTGCTCCTGCATGTATAAATAGCTCCACACTCTGCTGAAGTGATGGTGGCAGGGTACTACGCTGCGGGTTTATTTATATCCGTGGAAGTGCCTTGAGCTTCGTAACAGAGTAACAGGCTTGTGCTGTGAGTTATTTTGATTGTTTTCCCCCTCAACACAATCTGATTCATAAAAATCCTTGTTTTCCTCCATCAGTCTCAGTTTCTTGCCTACAGTGATAGTTTCCAAAAAGAAGTTTACCAAATTAAGGAGCAGATCCCAGTTTGGGAGTACCTTTACAGGCAGCCCAGAGTAAAAGCTGTGCATTGATTCATCTCTTTGCACACAGAGGACCAGGACACACAGGCCTGGACACCCCCATCTTTCCGGCTGCTGCCAGGCTGGGAATGACCCAGAGACTTCTTGATTCGGACCTGAAGCAAAAAAAATTATTTATGAGGTGGGTGGTTAGATGTAACTTTGCAATGCCGAAAAATAAACATCTCCATTTCCAGTTTGAACAGGGAGTGCCACTGACTGACTTTCCGTTCCCAGCAGTAGGTGATGGATCCCTTTCTGAAGCACTCAGCTGCCAGTGGGTGGATGCAGGTGGCAGACTGAAGAGCAAACATGTCAGGAAGGGAGCATTTCTGACATCATGACTGGAGACTGTCCGTGTTCGTGTGGTGATTAGGATGCAGCAGGGATCATCTGTGGTGAGTAGGTTAATGCATCAGTCTCATGCAGATGTCTCATTTTAGATGGACCTCCTGTTTCAATTCTTGCTTTTCACCAGAGAAAGAGTCCAGCATGAGGGAGGTAAAGCAGTATGTAGCAAATCATCATAATTCTGCAACTTTACTAACTCAACAATTGGTGTTCATGACCCTGACTGCATTTGTTGGAAAAGGGGTGACGATGATGGAGGCAGAGGAAATAAATGACTCAGTAAAAGACTTGTGGCCACTTTTTTCTGAGAAACAACCTCCTCCTTGGGTATAAAACAGGCTCCTTTATAACGTGCATGATGGCAGTAGCACTTCTGATGGAAACTGAGGGGCTGTCCTCTTAAAGCATACTTGTTCAGATCAATAAATACCCAGTGACTTACATCCAGCTGTACAATTTTTTGCAAATATTAGGGAAAGGAACATCTCAACAGTCATAAATCTACAGGTGACTGTACAGGAAAACACTGATGGGAGCTATGTACTTTTAAGTCTTTGCTAGTACTTTGCTGCTCACAGCTGCTTCGCTGCTTTGCTGCTTTGCTGCTACCAAATCCCCAGGTTTCCATATTAGAGATGAGGGAGGGTGCATTTGTGTGCAGGAAAAATGTTTAATTCCCTCATAGCATTTTATTTGCCCAATTTTTTTCCTCTACAGTTTCACAATAACATAAAGTTTGCTTGTTTTTTCCTGGTAAAAACTTCCAGACCTGAGATTAAACCAGAAAAACTTCTCAGCTCCCTTCCCTTCTGTCTAGAAGTAATTCTAGAAGCAAAGTGAAGGAGGCAGTTTGTGATTAGTTTTTCTTCTTTTCAAAGAGCAGACAAAGCATAGGTTTTTTTAATAAAAGATTTTTTCTTCCTAGATTTTGTCCTTCAAATGACAAACAAAACTTGATCTCTTTCTTTCTAATCCTTTGCTGGAACCAGAATGCACCTAATTATGCACTGAGCTCATACTTTCACAGGCCACGAGGGCTCAGCAGCACTCACATCTCTGTCAGTATGAAGCAGTGGTTTGTACAACAGAAGGGAAGAGAGGAACTTGCTGCCTGGTTGTTTCCTAACTGGCAGGGCCTGTTTCACTGTGATCTTGCTGCATTTGGTGAGGCAGCTGCATTCTTACAGCCCTTTGAGTCTGGTGAGGAGTGACCGAGACAGATATGTATGAGGGGGGGAGGGAGTGGGGAAGGAAGGAAGGAAGGAAGGATGGGAGTCTGAGCTGCACAGGAGCAGCATCGCAAACTGATGTGGCCTCTGCAGCTGGGGGTGTATGGGGCCATCCTGGTGCACCCAGGGCTGCCCGGGGTCATCCTGGGAGCCCAGAGGTTGTTTGCTTTTCCATGGTTTATGTGAGCCTAAGGGCGAGATGAGCAATGTGCCTGGATCCCACCTGACCAGTGGGATGATGTCTGGGATCCAGCCACAAGACTAATAGTCACTATTCTCTCAATAACAAGCTTATCCTGAGATTAGCCTTGATGACACTACTTATCACCAAACACCTTACAGTAATCTTAAAGTATTTTAATGACCTAAATTGTATATTTATTCTAGAATTTTTATGAATCAATATCTAGCATTTACCTGCATTCTTATTTCTGTCACTGATCTGCTGCTTCTTTTCATTACTTTGTATAAAATGCAATATTCCATTTCATTTGCCATGCAAAATTGTACTCTTCCAACACATCCAAATGCCACCCAGTGATTACAGCAGGAATTGCACATAATTGCTAACACTGCTGTATTGCATGAAACAAACTGGCTGCTGGAATAATTTTTAAAGACAGATAATTTATCTTTGTGATTAGAGAACTCTGTTATAAAATCAACATTTGCTGTGAGTAAATCAATTTCTTAGTTCCTCATTAGAACACTATACAGTTGTGAAACATCCCTTAATGTTCTTGGGATGCATTTTCCCAAAGAAAATGCTTCTCAGTCCATTTTAACTATAGTTTATATACATAGCATGTAAAGGCATTTCCCAGGATGCCTCTGAATGTGTCGCAATAGACAGAATGGAGAACCAGCAGGGTAACATGGGACATTTGTTTTACCTCCTACATAGATGAGATTCTGCCATTTCTGAAATCCACCCAGAATTCTGTTCTGGAAGAGCATGGTATTTTCGTTTCTGTCTTCCTTAACTATATTTGTGTTTTGCAAAGGTGTGTTTTCTCCACTGTTGAGTCATTCTGTTTGGAGATGTAATGTGAAGGCAGAACCCATTTTGTAGAGAGAAAATGCTTTGTTTTGCCTGTCACGATTTCATACCAGGAGTTCCCTTGCAGGCTACTGCACTCTCAAACCTGCATTTTTTTTAACTTTCCGATACCAACTAGGAGCATTTCCTCCAGGGACCAGCCCTGTGGGTTCCCCTGCATTCTTGGGGAGCGGTGTTTGGGCTGTGCTGGCTGGATGCTCCTGCAGGGAGCCAAAGCTCCCATCAGGACCGGTACCTACGAGTGCACCGTGTGGCTCTCAGCCCCGAGAGAGGAGGGACTGTGCAGCCCAGGGCTTTGGAGCCGCCTGCCTGGCACGGTGTGCCCCGCAGGGCGGGGAGAGAGGCTGTGGCCCCTGGAGAGTAGGAAAGCATCAGGGGCTTTGCTGTGCCCCGGGCGAAGGCGCTGTGGGGATCAGGGACAGCGGCAGAACTCGGCACTGGCACCTTCCAGCACTGCCGGCACGGGGTCACAGCCCTCCTGCTGAGAGAGGGCAGCATGAGGCACCCCATTTCATCAAGCCTTGTGCAATGAATCAGACCAGTGATGCAATTTTTACTCCCTTACACAGCTTTCTGTGATGCTTTACTAGTCACGACCTGATAGCTTGCCCTTACCAGCCTGGAACACCAATTTAACGAATGTACAGAGTGACTGCTGTGATGCCAACAAATCCAGTACTTCTCCAGGTGTAAAATACCATCCCTGATCCTCTCTTGGCGTGAGAAGTGCTTTTGAGAACTGTATCTGGTGGCATCTGACTCTTTGCTTGGGCTCTCTCAATGCACCACTGTTCCTGATGCAATTTCCTGTTGCCCTGCACTCATTTGTCTTGCATTGACCCACAGGAAGATGTCATGAAAGGAATTATTCCTCCACCTTTGTGTGAATTGGAGCTCTGAATGGTAAAGATTGTAAACAAACCCAATAATTTCTGAAAATAAATTAGTATCCAGAATGCAATAGATGCTCTCCAGCAACAGAAGAAAAGGTGTAAACTCTTCAAATAAACAGCATAAATTTTAAAAGAGACATACATGATTCTTTCAAACTAATTTTTATATTTATATCATTAATCACATAGAAAAGAGAGAAAAAAGTATTTCTAGTTCATTCCGCCCAAACTCTTCTCTGTGCAACTCCTCTGATGTTTATGAAGTTATAAGAAGAGAAGATTTGGCCTTTCATCTTGATAATGTGAATGTGCTAAGAGCAGAAACAAAGGATTTATCAAAGATGGCCAGTACACTCTACATGTACTTATCGACAATTTTTTGGCAAATCTTTTTCTTTTTTTTTCACAGAGATGTCTCTATAGAAGACTGAAAGACAATTGTGATTAAAGCTTCTGAAATGCTGGTTTACTTTTAAACGGTGCAGTAAAAAGAGAAAAAAATCCTTTTTACAGGAATCAGTAGTCACTTGTAAGAGAGGTGATTGCACCCAACGGACTGTGAAGTTGATAATTAACCAGAAACAGGCAGGTTCATCATTCTGTAATGAGCTGCCTGCAAAACCATCTGATGAATAAAGGCTGTCAGACAAAATCTCTTGGCGTGGCACATCCACCTGCAGGGCTTACTACAGATGGCATGACAGTGTCTGACCATCTGATTCAGTCAAGAGAGGCCAATGAAAAAGTGGTGTGCGCTCCAAACAATATTTTCTAATTCTTCACATGTTGCAGCAACAAATGATAGAATTTCTATATCCTCAACTGAATTTCAGGGTAAGGAGGGAAACACAGTCTCAGTCCAGTGTTAGAAGCAAAACACAGCATAAACCAACAAAATTACATATGCATTATTTAACACCATTACTGGAGAGGATGCAGTAGTGGAGAAAAAGCTACTATAAAAGGATGAAGGGGAATCCCAGAGCATTTGTAATATCTACCTTCCCTGTGGCACAGGCTGGCGTACATACAACTAGCCACTATTTGTTGCAATTTGTTCAATTCAAAGCTATTTTCACCCCTTTTTAAAAGGCCTACCCAGTAGTCTTCACTCAAAAGAAAACTGTAAATGATAGTTTCTGCAGGCTGGAGCTCCATTCATCCAATAATACAGATCTGAGTTGTACAATGACAATTTTCAGTTTGTAAGGCTGTGTTGCAGTGCTGAAGGCACCACAGATGGTAAAGATTTATGGTGCTTACAGGGGACCATGCAGTGCATAAAAGCCAATTGGATGGAAATATAGGGTGATAAAGAAACATATCTTTCCTTTCTTCAAACCAAACTAAACCAAATCGTATTCTGGCTATCCTTCAACCCCCTTTCTCAAGGTGAAGAGTTTCACTGGCACTTAGCCAAGTGAGTCACTGGGAGCTGACCCCAGGCAAGCCACACAAATGAACGGGAAGGGCCCAGCACGGTCATGTGCATTTGGCCACAGGGGTTTGCAGGATCAGGCGTAGATGTGAGGTTCCCAGGGCCAGCTGCTTCAAGCAGTGAGGGAGCTGCTTGTAAACAGCCCAGCTGTCTCTGCTCAGCCATGGGGGCAGCCCCATCCAGAGGGAACAAGGAGGCTCTGCAGAGACTCCCGTTACTAAGGCTCAGCACAGCTCCAAATACCTGTGAGCACCTTCAAATTTCTTTCAATACAAAGTGTTTCTCCACATCAGCTGTCAAAGAGCTTGCACAGGCCAGGGTGGATCGCTTGCTGCCGTTGCCAGAGGACAGTGTTTCCTGGATCATTTAGACAAAATGGGAGCCAGGCATGCAGCTGCACCAGCCACCTCTGTGCTTGCACTGTGCCTCATCTCAGGCAGGGAGTCTGCCTGGAGCCCGGGAGAGCCCAAAGGATGGGGAGATTTGTTATAGACACATGAAGACTGGCAGGAACAGAGTATGATCAAGCACCAGAAGGACTGGCAGAACAAAGGGTTAAATGCATAGATACTCCCCTCAATAAACACCCTTTCCAGCAGTAAAATGGAGACAAGGGTGGTTATACCAAGCCCAGAAGACCTGCACTATGAAAGACCCCAGCCCAGCTGACCCCCCCAGCAGACCCTGCATCCTGACAACAGGAGAGTGGCACTGGCATGGCAATAGATCCCATATAACATTGCATTTGTGCTTTTTCCCATTAGACCACAAGGAAAATTTTCCAAAAAAGAAAAAAGACGCAATGAGCAGCAACCTGGCTTAAGGATTAAAGACCCAAAATTAACAATGCTCATACTAGGGACTGCAGCATAAGAGATAATAGTTCCTGACAGATATGAGATCTGTCCAAAATGAGACTGTGTGGCCCTCAAGAAGAACTCCAGGGACAAATGGAAGACTTGTCAGCTTGTGCTCTTTGTCCTTGGTGTCATACACAAGTGGTCCAGGTCAGACATCTTGTTGCTTGTACATATGTGGAATGAGAGAATGGGTGACTAAAATGTGTAAGGGAATGGCTGTGAACAGGTAACATCAACTTTCTCACAGATGTTTGTAAAGAAATATCACCTCCCCTTCCGTCATATCCTCCACCAAGTTTTGTACCACTAATTTCCATCCAAATTTACACATCTCCCAGGCAGGCTGGGTATGGGTGAGTTGTGCTTGTGGTGCTTTGCCCAGCTGTAGGGACCGTGTGGCAGCTGCCCCTGGCTGGCCCTGCATGTGAAGAGCTTGGGTTTGGTAGGTTTTGTTCAGGCTTCTCACCAAGCTGGAATGGCGTATCTGTTTTTCAAGGCACTCTTAGAAACAACATAGTCATGTTCGCACCTAATAAACCTGGCTCTGTGTGAGATGCCTGTGATGGAGCTTGTGCCTTACTGGTGCCAAGGGATGGGTATTTTGGGGTGAGATAAAATACCCTACTTTCATTTTCTCTGCGGCCTGATTTGCTGACCACTGAAGGATGCTGGTGTGCAAAAGGCAGGAACAGTGCCTGATGTTCTTGTTCCACACCTGTGGGATTTCCTTGAGAGGGCTTTTAGCAACACGTTGACCTGCTGAATCCCATAATGGTCTATGATTATTGTGGCTCCTTACAAAGCCACTCGCTGTGGTTCGTAAGTGCAAACCAAGAAGAGGTTGACATTTTTGTTGTTGATGTTGGTAGCTTCATTTCAAGGTAATTGAGACTAATCTTGCAATGACTAGAAAAAATATTTCCCGTTTCCCCAGTGCCGGCACATGCAGGACACACATGACTACTGTGGTGACACCATCTGTCTTGAATATCATTTAATTTGTAGAATTTCATACGTGCAGGAGTAAACAGTGTACTGACTATGTTATTTGACTGAACTCACAAACCTTCACTTTAATTGTATTTTAAGATTTTTTTTGACATTTGAGATAGTTTGATTATGAAGGTTACAAGCAGCTCCATAGGCAGGGTTAAAAGGAATTTTGTACTCAAAACCTCTCGTTTTCTTAGCATGTGCCCTTCCTTAATGACATCGATTGCATTTTCTAAGGCTTTACAAATTACACATACTGATTAGAAATTAAAATTAATTCATATTAGTATGCCAGAGCACGTAACAACCAACATACAAATTTTTTGTGCCTGTGCCCTTTATCTCCCTAGCAAAAGCACACAGTCTTATCTCTTGCTTTGTACATGGCAACAGCATTACGAAAGCACTCCCTCTCCCCATTCCCCCAAGCTGAACTCAAACCCACTGTGTTTACTCACAAAACATGAAGCCTGCAAGCTACACAAACCCTGCCATGTCACCCGGTCTCTGAAACAGAGTCACAGAATGGGGCAGGTTGGAAGGGACCACAGTGGCTCCTCCCTGCTCAAGCAGGGTCATCCCAGTGCACATGGCACATGATTGCATCCAGAAGGTTCTTGAACATCTCCAGTGAGGGAGACTCCACACCCGCTCCAGGCAACCTGTCCCAGTGCTTGGTCACCTGCACATTAAAAAGTTCTTGCCCATGTTCAGGTGGAACTTCCCGGGCATCAGTTTCTGCCCGTTGCCTCTTGTCCTATTGCTCGGCACCACCAAAGTACCCTCTCTGTCATCTCTTGTAGAGTCTAAACAGGTTCAGCTGCCTCAGCCTATCCTTGAAAGAGAAATGCTCCAATCCTTTAATTCTTTGTTGCCCTCCCCTGGAA
The DNA here is from genome assembly GCA_013398855.1 of Mohoua ochrocephala. Lineage (NCBI taxonomy): Eukaryota > Metazoa > Chordata > Aves > Passeriformes > Acanthizidae > Mohoua > Mohoua ochrocephala. The sequence goes on from VZTA01028550.1 coordinate 137,604, forward strand.
TCCACTCCAGGAGCTCTGTGTCTGTACTGAGGAGCCCAGAACTGGACACAGCACTCCAGGTGATTCTCACAAGGGCTCAGTAGAGAGGCAGGGTCAGCTCCTACAACCTGCTGGCAATGCTCTTCCTGATGCACCCCAGGATTCCATTGCCTTTCTTGGCCACCAGGACACACTGCTGGCTCATGGGCAGCTCATTGTCCACCAAGACTCCCAGGCCCTTCTCTTCAGAGCTGCTTTCCAGCAGGTTGGCCCCCAGCCTGTGCTGGTGCCTGGGGTTATTCCTCCTCAGCTAAAGAGCCCTGCAGTTGCCCTTGTCGAACTTCACGGAACCAAAGCCCTGCTGGAGGTGTTACAAAGCATTTCAAGTGCTGACGTGCTATTTGACCACACAGCAAAGAGATGCAGCTCACACATATGGAAGTCTCATACCAGTATTCATTTCAATATGAATGCCCCTTGGAAGGAGCAGTGATCATTTGCAGCTGCTCTTCCTCATAAGCAACAATCCCTCAGACACCCAAGATGGTTGGTCACTGTAGTTTGCTAAAACAGGGGACATTTCCTGAAACATTTGCCTCTACACTCAGCAGAGGTGAGGCCACACAGCCCTAAGTGGGGGCCATTTCCAGGAGCACATCTCTGATGCCATTCTTGGGTCATGTCTACAGAAAGCTTCTGTAAGGGCTTGTATTTATGACCAGTCTTGAGTGTGCAACAAAAAGAAAAGGCTGATGGGTAGGAGAGGGGCCAGAGCAAATTAGCCCCACTGTGGGTGCAACCACCAGGCTGACTCCACAACCAAATCTGCCAGGCCAGACCAGGCTGCCACATCTCCAGGTTACCCTGAAGCCTTCCATTTTACTCCAGGAGGCTAAGCAATTTATTCTATGACACGAGGAATAAGAAACGGCCTCTTCTGAAGTAAAAATAACTTTTTGTGTAAGATCATTTTTAGTTGCAAAAATAATGTCAAAACCAAATGTTGATCCAAAACACTTTCTGAAAATCATGAGATACTTGTATCTGTCTCCTCTGGAGAGGAGGAAAAAGGGAAAGGCAAGTGAGACTGTAGAAATATGGGATGTGTACAGGAGAAGTTGAGAGGTGGTACAGCTTAACAGAAAGCTGTTTGTCAGGAGTGGTGCCATAAGCCCCACACTGTCATGAGCTGCTCCAGGAGACCAGGCAGCTGTCCATCCACGTAGTCTTGTGCTTCCTGTTCCTTTAGCATTGATTTGAAATGCACATTCTGGTTATTTATTTTTAATGTTTTCCCCTCAAGGTGTCACTGCAGGGTAGACTTAAGGCTGTTTACAGGCACCCGCTGAGTATTCTCATTCCTGAAATTGTTTCCCCTTCTTTGAAATAAAACATTAACTATAAACACTTTCAGTGAATAATGCATGGTTTGAAGGTAATGCAACATCTCCATGTACTGTCAGTCTCCCTCACGTTACTCTTCTTCACTTTACTTCTTCGTGTTTTCTCCATGTTTGTGTATTTCACCTGGGGAGAGGAAGACTCGTGAATGCCTAAGGCATTGGATTTAAGCCTGTGTAAAAGCAGCTCTCTTGCTGGTACCAGAGAAAAGCTGATCTGGGATATCACATGTCCTCCTTGTCCATGCAGTAGGGCTGCTGCCTGCACCAGTGAGCTATTGACAGCCCTCTCCAGAACCCTTTAATTTTCTGTCAAAGTCTTAAATCCAAGATGCTATCAGCACTGACTACCTCTTTACCTGGCATGGCTTAGGGAGAACAACATGGGCTTACTTAGAGTGATTGCCTCTTTGCTGAACAGGCATTGAGATGGACTCTTTTTTTCATTATTTCATCTTCAAGTGGTGCCATTGGTAGGACCCTTCAGTAGTCTGTGAAAGGGAAAATCAGTTATTCTACTGGAGAGGAGAAATAAAGCCTTATATTCATAAACCTTCCCTGCTTTACAGTAAGTTCAGTTTCCTTGTCTGCCCCTTGTGACCACTCACTCTGAGGGCAAGATACATGCTAGTTGCTCACCTAGCAATTGTTGCAAGTATGTGTTATACCTGAAATCTGCCTAACTCTTCATCAGGGAGATGGAGGGATTAATTTTTTTTCCCATAAGATCTTAGTTTTCACATATCTTTTACAGTATTTTAAACATGGACCTTACCACCACATTTGGTTGCAGTTAGCCAGGGAGCTCAAAAGCTGTGATCCTTAAGCATCGTTTTCTTAGGACGCCAAGCTACTGCATAAAAAAGATCCAGTAGATGAGCTAGGGAAGTTTCTTCTAGTGTGACTCGGACCCTGCAAGATCACTCATCTACTTGTTCATATATGGGTTGCAGAGGTGTGTGAGAAGATGTAACACCTCATTGAAGCATCCTCTATAAAGGAACTAGTGCTCTATTGGCATGGAAGTGAATGGGAGGCTGCTGGTGCTTGGGTTGGTACCTGCTCAGCCCCCTGGTTATTCTATGTCCTATATGTAATGCATCCAGCTGCTGGTGACAAGTGTCTTCATCACAGATGGGGCTTGCCAAAAATATTCACCTCAGTTTTAGCAGATGCAGCGATAGAGCAAATCAGCCACGGGAACTGGCCCACCTCAGCCTCGATTGCTTCATGCATGTCAAGCTCAAATGTGTCTTGGTGGGACACGGTAGTTCTCACTTACAGTTCTCATTCCACTCCTGTCTTCTAGATGTTTTGACTCCAGGCTTTCTTAATTTTTTTTTCCTTGTCCCACCTGCTTAGCCAAGTACAGCACACAATGAGTGGGAGCAAAAGGAATCTTGTTTCTACCTCTCCTCTTCCCCCTACTGCATTTTGTCTTGCACTCTTCATCTCTTTCTTGTGACATTTCCCTGTTGTTGACAACGAATAGATATTAACATTGCTACTTTTGCTGTCAGAATGTCAGAGCTACCTCTCAGAAAAGTGATTGCATCAACAGTGGGTATTATGGGGGGAATCTGAATTAAAGCACGCTGGGCTGATGCATAGAGAGATACGAAATGAGGAACTATTAAGCTGAGCATCTCCACTTGTGATGCAGTTGTGGTGACGTTTTAAGCCAGCCTCTGTGATCTAATTGCATTCACTAACTACATCAAGAGAGTGTTTTAAGAGTGATAATTCAATCACTCTGAAGTTAGAAAATACCAGCATTTAGGTTATCTCTGCAATCCAAAATGCATGTTATACGACAGTCTCCAATTACTTCCTTTTAACTTTAAAAATCACCTTCTAAACTGAAATCTAAATACAAAAGCAGGACTCGGAGGCTGCTCCAAGATGTGGGCTGAAGTCTTCCCCGTGGCTGATATCCTAGCTCACAAGGTGTACATGCTAGTGGGAATTTGTTCACACCCCCCTGTTCACACCCCTGACAGCTTTCAGATACCTCCAGCCACCTCTTTTCTCACCCTCTGGTTCTGTTCTCTCAAATAACATTACTCTTGTGCAGCAGGACAGGGGTGTACTGAGCCCAACAGCCTCTTCACAGAAATCGCCTCCTACCTGCAGATTTCTGTTCAGTGGACACTCATCGGGATTTCTCCCTCCCATCTTTACACATGCAGGCACCCTCTGTGGCAGGTGGACTTCACAGTCATCATTCACTGGGCTTTTGTGAAATTTGGTTGCTGCCTGGTAAAAGGACAGAAATGAAGAACGGAAATCCCTTGGTGTACAGAGCCTGGGGCCCGGACTGGCCCAGAGTGATGAGTCTAGAAGGGCAGTCACCCCCAGACCAAGAAAGCATCAATGTGCAAATCATTCAGAGGATAAACCAGCACAGATTACTACCCCTGAACCCACAAAGTTTATGCCTAAATTGCAGCCACAGCTGTGACTGCTCTATATGCTGGCTTATCCAAGCAGGCTTAACCTCCCTAATTCAATAATAATGGCAAGTTCAAGCAATTCAATACTGGTACAAGCTCAGCCACAGTAACAACAGCAGCGCAGATACCGCAACAATAACCTCTCCGTGCTGTTCCCCAGGCAGCCAGGCTCTCAGGTGACTCGGACAGCTCGAAGTTCCCAGAGCATAGGTTTCACTGCATTGTTGTCATACCTGTCCACGACATTAAAGCTAGCTCGTATGTGCACTACAGGGAGTGCCTCGGATTTTATCACAGGTGTAAGAAGCAGCCTAATTTAAGAGGGCCATACACCATTTAGCTGTCCCTGACTATGATTATAACAAAACAAATGTGAATACTGATAATCAGTTAGATAAGTTGTGATTTCATTTCTTCAGGTGTGGCTAAGTGCTCATTTTCAGTAAGATACAAGTATGTGAAAAATTTGAGTAATCTATGCCATTTCTTTATCAAGCTCATTAGAGCCAACCACTATGAAGCAACTTGCTCTGAATGTGAAGAAAAAAAAGGAAAAAGAAAAATATTCATTTGTGAACAGAAAAGCATCCTAACCCATGAAAACTCAATATTTCTCTGGAGAGAAACAATGTATTAGATTTCATTAAAAAGTCCCTCAGAGCAACCCCGACTTAGACCACAGGGTAAAGTAAGGATGTTTTTTCTTTTCATAAACCAGGACCTGTTCCCTTCTTCAGGACTCATGAAGGTGCAAATGTTGAGGTTTGGAGAACACAGCAGTCACCTTGTACTCCAGGATGTATAACTGCTCTATCCCATTTAACTTGCCCTGCTTAATGCAGTGTGCCAATTCATGACATATTGATTCAACTTATGGAAGTAATTTTTTTTTCTAGTTCATTTAAATTATAGTTTAGACTGTACATGCTTGAAGGAGTGTCCATAAATTATGTCAGCTTTCAGTAAGTCTACATTGAAAAATGCAAAGTAAATCAAAAGTGCTAACTAATTTTTGTTTAATTATTGATTTAAGCCTACTCTGCTTTGGAAAATGTAATTAAGAAAGTTGAATTTGGCCAGATCTACAGAGGGTTATATGGATTCAAGTGGTAAAGGAAAGAATTCAGTCTGCTAGATCAATGATGAAAAAGTGTCCTTTGATAGTGGCTCCAAGGAAGAAGTCCAACAGCATTTCAGTTTCCTTCTAGCCATTCTCCAAAGGACAGCAAACTTGAAGGAGCTTCTGGGCTCTCTCCAACATGAGTTCATACCGACGAGGGTGATGCTTTTTGAATTAAAAGGAGGTCAATTAGGTATTGACCTGAAATGAATGTCTATGCATGAATGCCTTATACACAAATTACACCTTCCTGACTACCTATTTATTACCCTCAGAGGCTGTTTTATTTTTCCTCTATACCCCAATATTAACTTCTACAGCAGAACAGGAGAGTCTTCTCAGGAGGGAAAGAGACACTCCTGGAAGCATCTCTGCCGTCCTCAAACCTTTGAAGCACAGAAGGACAGAGTCTCAGGCCCTGGCATGAGAAGAGGCCCTAAATAAGGATTGCAGTTTAAATTGGGATTATTCAAATGGATCCTGCATGTTGCCCAGGGAGACAACCCCCTGAGGCTTTATACACCTGGGAATCAATCAGGTCTTTGGGAGAAGTATTTTGACCAGGTTGCTCCCATCCATAATGTTTCCTATGACTTAATCTTGCCAGACCAGAAGGTTAAAAAGTTTTAAACCGAAGTTTTTGATGTAACCTTTTCAGACTACCAAAATATGAATTCAGTTTTCTTTAATGACTCCCAGTACTACTGAAGGTTAAATTTGTTAGTCCTAAAAGATTTCAATGCTGATAAAATAAAAATCTTTTGCTGATACATTCTTGAAGGATAATATTAGGTTTGTAGAAGGATTTAAAAGATTATTTGAGAGATTGTGAAACAATTTCTGGATAACCTGAAATTCATGTTTTTGAATGATGGCAGCCTCAGTGTAGAAACCACAGCATGAAGCTTTCCTTCCATTACAATTCTTCAGCTTGCTTCTGTCAGGAAAACAGGAGGCCCAAGGGATTCTCTTTCCCAAATAATTTAGGTTTGCTCACAGCCCTCCTCCAAGAGAAGCTGTTTGTTTTCCACTTGTTTGCACTGCTGAGCAATTAGTGGGTTGAGAAGTAAGTTGGGACCATCGAGGAGCTCAGCTGCACTTGCTCTCCTCTGTCTGCTCAGCTCACCAGACCTTTGCCAATCCCAGCAATCTTTTTGGCAGGGCAGTGAGAATATCAGGAATCTTTGTAAAAGGATTTGAAGGTCAGCCAGGAAAATTCAACTGGGAGTAAATGTTGTGGAGGCCATTTGCTGCTGCAGGAATGTTTGTATCTGTTCAGGATCAACTGGGAAAATCGATCATGGGAAAATCCCTGTGCTCCTTGCAACATCAGGGAGCTGGGAGCTGGGATCTGGTTGGGTTTTTTTCAAGGCTGTGCATTTGAGAGTCTTTTCCTCTGTAAATCTTTGCCTCGTGTAGTACCGGCAGGAAAGAGATTTCTGTGAGAAGCTGAGATAAAGTTGCTGCATCTCTGCCAGGAGTTTTCTACAAACAAAAAGCAAACATGCTCTTGCCCTGCTTGGCCGGCAGCTGGGGAAGAAGTCCCCGCTCACCAGGCAGCTGGGGTTGTCTCCCTCCAAGCTCTCAGCCAAGAGAAAACAGCTTGCAGCCCATGTGGCACTTCAGTGTGAGCAGTAAACATCACATTAATGTTTGTAGGAGCCCAATAACCTGTCACTGCGGGTTTGGCAGTGCCGCCTGAACTGCCCCGGCAACTGCGAGCCATGTGGCTGAGGCAGCGGAGAGCACTTAGGGACAGCTGGCCCCTGCCCCCGGGGGCTGCACAGGCTCGGGGGAGGGTGGGGGGGCCAGACTTGCCCAAAGCACAGTGGAGATTAAAAGCCACTCCTGGCACTCCAGAGACTCAGTCTCTGTAAAGCTGCCCTGGGGCTGTAGCATCATAAAAATGCATGCTTTTACCCTGTTTTCCATTTTATTTATTAGTACTGTTCTTTCCTCAAAATAGAGACTCAACGTCTTGCACAGGCACGTGGACTGGAAAGCTGTTCAGTTCCACCATAGCCAGGATAAGGATATCTGCAGGGAAGGGCTGGCTGAGGAACCCTGGCTGCGTTGTTTTCCAGAGGGGTGCTGTGGAAACCTCAGTCATTTCAAAAGCATGATGGTGCTTTCAGGAGGTTTCCTTTTTCCCCGGGGGGAGGCTCATCCTCTCTCCTGTACAGAGCCCCATGGCCTGCCCTATGCTGACACCAGTATGGGCCACTGGAAAAAGCAGGGGTCCAAGACATGGGGAAAGTGCAAAAAATAGTGACATGGAGAATCATGGTAGAGCAGCCCACTGCTCCTGCTAGAGCACAATGGAACTGATGTGACAAATACATATATGCATAGTTCCAGGAAGGGGACAAAACTGAGACCTAC
>VZTA01028550.1:145022-203353 GCA_013398855.1 Mohoua ochrocephala
GCAACTGCGAGCCATGTGGCTGAGGCAGCGGAGAGCACTTAGGGACAGCTGGCCCCTGCCCCCGGGGGCTGCACAGGCTCGGGGGAGGGTGGGGGGGCCAGGGTGGATTGCCTGTGGCCAAGCCATCTCTGCACCCACCTTGTGAAGGAAAGCCAGAACTGAAATAAGGGGTAGCCCCCATGAGCTCAGCTCTACCCTGGCCCAGGGAAGGCTGGAGCAAAAGGTAGGGATGTTGGTGGTATCTGACATGTGCTCACAGGCCAGGGCAGTGAGGAGGAGGAGGAGGAGTAGACNTGGACTGGAAAGCTGTTCAGTTCCACCATAGCCAGGATAAGGATATCTGCAGGGAAGGGCTGGCTGAGGAACCCTGGCTGCGTTGTTTTCCAGAGGGGTGCTGTGGAAACCTCAGTCATTTCAAAAGCATGATGGTGCTTTCAGGAGGTTTCCTTTTTCCCCGGGGGGAGGCTCATCCTCTCTCCTGTACAGAGCCCCATGGCCTGCCCTATGCTGACACCAGTATGGGCCACTGGAAAAAGCAGGGGTCCAAGACATGGGGAAAGTGCAAAAAATAGTGACATGGAGAATCATGGTAGAGCAGCCCACTGCTCCTGCTAGAGCACAATGGAACTGATGTGACAAATACATATATGCATAGTTCCAGGAAGGGGACAAAACTGAGACCTACACTCCACTTGTGGGAGAGTTGCTCTTTTGACTATTGATATATTCAAATCTTTCTTCTGAAAGCCTCTGCTGAAAATGATTCAGAAACAATGGGGATGTGTTTTCTGGAAAGATTTTGGTGTCCTTTTTTAATCGTCTGCTATAAAGTACATAGGGAATGTTAACATGATGGAATGACCTTCTGAACTTGCCTTTTTGCTAGGATGCTGCTCTTAGAAAAATGTCTGACAGGCATCTTTTCCAGCTTTTCTTTTTCCTGTTAAGCAACTTCTACAGTCCTATTCTTACTGTAGAGATACAAAATACAACTCACCGTGTCCTCTGGGGTTTTGGCCTCTGGTGAAAAGGCCAAGAGTCTGCTCAGAAACCACTCTTTGGGAGAAGAAAGTAAAAGAGGGAGCTGCAAGTAAATGACCAGGAAAAACTCCAGGTAAAAGTAGTTTGACCATAATGCACAAGACAGAGATTTCCAAAAGCATTTAATGATTTTGAGTGCCTCACTTCTTGGGTATTCCAACAGAGAAGTCTTTGGAGGCCTTACGCTCAGAGAATAAGTGCTTGGCATTTCCTGAAAGTTATGTCTCCATTAACATATTTCAAGTGGTGCATGAAGAACAGGAGAAATTGAAAAATCACAAGGCCAAGATATTCTTTAGTGACTTAAAATGGTCAGACAAAGCATATTGTCATGCTCAGACACAGCTCTTCAAGGATTTTGAACATTTTTTTTTCTTTCTCTGAAAGAGATTAAATAATGGTATATCTGAAATCTTACACTGCACTTCAGTTGTGTCATGAAAGATAGAATTCATATTTGATATTAATGGAGCAGGTGAAACGTGAAATGATATTTCTTTAATCTTTAATGAAATTTCTGGTTTTAGCATTTAGGTTGTCTGTTCAATGGCACAGAAGAGCTAATAATATCACTGTTTTTGAAGAATTCATTCACTACAGGCGGCCTGATTTTCTGAATCTGTTGGAAGCTCTTTAGGTGCTCCAATGATGCATGAAAAGCATAATAATAAAAAAATCCTTTGTCCTTGAAGCCCAGTGATCATAATTGGAAACATATAATTAAAAAAGAGAAAAAAAAATCTCCCAGTAAGCCACTACTCCGGAACAGGGATGCAGTAGTTTAGAAAATAACAGTTCTACAGGAATTGGCAGGAACAACGGGGTTTCAGGAACTCTTCAACCAAGTATGCTCCATAGCTTGGATAAACACCTGGACATTCAACACCAAAAAGCTGAACGGTGCTTTCTGTAGCAAACTGTTTCTTTGCTGAATGACTTGGCTGTTTTAAAATTTAATAATTGCTTTTGTAAACCCTCATGAAACACATGAAACTGGAAAAGTTAGTAAAGATGCTGCAGGTTTTTTGGGGGAGAAACTGATTTTTTTCTCATGGGGATACATAAATGTGAAAATGCTGTGCAGGACAAAAAGTTTGCTATGAGACAGGGCAGGACTAAGAGGAGGTTCCAGGGGACACACATTCCATCTTCAGCCAGTCCCTTTGAAGCCAAAGTAGATTTTGCAGTCTCTTAAAGTCATTCACACTTTGATTTTTTATTATTTCCGCCTAGGATTTTAATTTTTCCTTTGAGGGACCAATGCTGACCTTCTTGAAACAGAGGAATATCGGAGTAGTGTCCAAAGGATGCAGTTATACTTCCAAAAATCAGAGATGCTGTCCAGTACCCATTAAAGCTAGCTGGTAATGGAGATAATATAAACCTTGGCCATTCTCCCAGCTGACTGTCCTAATAATAGAAAAGCCCCTCTGAGTGAGTAGCTGATACTGGGGATCTGCCAGGCAATTTTCATTAAAAACAGCAATTAGTGACAATATCCTTGGTGGAGATCTGCTTGTCTTACTCATATCACCACTGAAATGGGCAAGAAGACTCTTTCTCTCTGTTTCCAGTTCTCCTTTTGCGGTTAGCACTTTCTTGAAGTCTCTGATCTTTTTGAGGTGTCTCCTAAACCTGCTCCCCTTTGCTCTCCAGTTACACTTTTTTTTTTTCCTTGCACACACAACGCTGCAGTCTCTTGCCCTTTCATCAGCTCATAAGGAACCTCCCAAGCCTGTGTGGCTGAGCTGGGGAGCAGCTCTCTGGGTGGTTTGGTGTTGGCAGGTAGGTTTTCTCTCCACCTTCCTTGTTTTACAGAGGACCTGGCTCGCTTCTTCTGTCCAGCCTGAAGTGAGAATAGCTAGTGAAAATGGGAGGGCAGCTAGAAAACCCCCCAGGGAGTGGCCACAGGTGAGATGTGCATGAGGCAGCTGCAAAAGCCACCAGTGTGTAACCATGTGGTCACCTAACCACAGCTTGAAAACAGAAGTGTGAACATCAGGGCTTGGGCAACCTTGAAAAGACAATTTGATCAATTTTACCACTTAAAGTAAAGTAAAGGTAAGAAAAGAGGTAAAGTAGCCTCTTCTTGGGCTGCTCCAAGGATGAACATTGCTGATAGTGTAGTCTGGATGTCCCCTGACCACTCTGTTGCTGCAAGGCAGCCCCTCTATGCCCTGAGGCATGTCTGGGAGGTTAGGATTCCTCCCCCAGGCACCAGCACCATGGACACCCTCCCCAGATGCAAAAGGGGCCTATGGTATCCTTCTACATTGTTGTGATTCTTGTGCCAGCACCACGCACAGGGAGAGGTTAAAGAGTTCTCCCTTTTTAGTACATGTTTCCCTTGTGATTTATTAAGATCAGCTCGAATTTTAAGTTGCAGAAAAGATGTCCATCAGTAGTAACCACAATCACATTTTCTGCTGAAGTCTTCAGATGTGACCCAGAAACCTCACCAGAGAGCCCTGGGCAGAGTGCCTGCTTAGCAAAACCCACTGCAGGTACATCCCAGTGCTGCCATTCACAGGATGCCTGAGCTGTGCCTCAGCTATTTCAGGTGACACATATATATATTTAATCCACGACAGCATATTAGCAGATCAGACTTAGATTAATCAGGCTAAAGATAACTTCTAGACCTTCTCCACATCTAGGTCAGAGAAAAAGAAGGTAGATATTTATCTGTGCTATAACACGAGCTAGCACTGTGTAGCTGATGAAATTTTCAGGGACATCAGTCAAAGAAATATTGTAATAAGACTAAGGGAAGCAAAGCGAAAGGGATGTATGTATGTCTGTGTCTGGGTGTGTTTGTGTGCATGCACAAATGGAGTGCAAGCTTTACAATCTGCAGAAACTATCGGTTTCCAGTGAAATTCTCTCTGCTATTATAGCAGCAAATATGCAAATTTCCTTTATGCTAAAATATCCTCCTTTGTTCCCTTAGTGCCATAAAACAAGCCCTGCCCACTGATATTGTTACAGAAAACTGCAGATAGAATAAGAGTGCAGCTGTTCAAGGAAACCTTGCTGCATGTCAGGAACAGACCTCATGTTTTCAGCCTTGGTGATGCCTGGAATAAGTCAACCAATGCACGGGAATTAGTTCCTTTAAAAATAGATTAGGTCACATTTAGGATGTTTAATGTGAAATGTTACTGTGGGTATTAATGGAGCACTTCTTTTCTGCAAATTAAAAACTGAGCTAGTGTTAATAAATCAAAGGAAACATTAAAATGCTCTTTAGCCTCTGCCAGTGTCCTTTTGAAAAGGCCTTTGAAAGACTATTATACACACAGATTCTGATGAGGGGAAAATTGCGTTGAACTTCTAAATGTTCTTTAGCAAATTCTTCATTTTTGACCTCACTTACTGCACTTGCAGCACCAGGAGGGTCAGTGATGAAACCTCTCATTGTGGTAATTCAAGAAAACAAAGTCACGGGGCTCCAAAGTGAGAAGCAAATGTGCCATAACAGCAGACAGCTAAGACGTAGGCTGAGACCCTGCCCATACTGAAACTTTCACCATCAACCTGTAACAGCTTGGCTTGCATCCAAGGTCAGCATAAAAGTTTCTCTTGGTTTTGACTTGAGCTACTATAAGGAAAAATTTTTAGGGAAAAAATACTTTTTTTAGCTTTGCTTCTTTCACGGATTAGTGAAAGATTGTGATACTTTTGCAAGCAGAAAACAGGCTTTCAGAGCCCTATTATATGTAATGTAATACTCATGGAAGGGGAACCCAATTTTCCTGCAGCAGGCAGCTCTTTCAGCTCTTGTTTTTTAAGCTAATGACTCAGTAACAGCCCTGCTCGTCACCCCTCCTCTGAAGAGCATCTTTGGCAAACCCCTGCAAGAAGCCTCATTGATTATGTCCCTCATCTCTCCTGGAGGATAGAGTTCATTAGCTTATTACGGGAAAAATGTGCTCTCTCTCCTTTTCTAAATGTTAATTAGCCCATCACGGACATTTGCCCCTGCTGTTCTCCTTGGTCTCCCCCAAATGCAGCCATACATGCATCCCCTTTGAACTCCAAGAAATGGCTAAGAGGAAAACTTTAACCACACATTGGCAGCTTCTTCATCGCCAGACTCTCACGCCTTTTCATAACATCTCTGTCTGACAATGCAGAGAGAGGAGGAGGTAGTGTCTCCAGTGTGAATTAAGTGATTGGTGCTCTCATTTTCTCACTGGAAGACCCTGCCAAAGACTCTCTCTTGTTCCACATGCAACATTAGGATTTCCTGTTTGGAGCATGGTGCCCAATCAAGTCTTCTGCTGTAGAATTTGGATTTTTATAATGGGGTTGCACCCACCAGATGAGACAGAAGATATTCTGTAAATACCTATTTTAGACTTGACTCATCTTCGATGAGCTCTTCCCATTCCTGTTAGTGTGACCTGGGAGTCTGCTCTTGGCTATTACTGGGCCACTTCCCATCCCTGGGAGTCCCCTTTCCTTGTTTCCCTTGGCTGGTCCTGCCCAGGGGACACTGTTGGGCACAGTAGGGTTCTGCCTCAGTCCAGGCTTGCCGAGCAGCCCAAGAAGGTGTCTGTGTTGATGGTCTCATGCCCACACCTCTCCATTGCCTGTGCCCTTGAGCTCCCTTTCTTTTTGCACCAGCCCTCGTGCCTCTCAGATCCCTCACTGCATTCTTCTGGGTCAGGGAAATTCAGGCAATGTCCTGGCTACTGCTGGGACACATCCTCACACAAGGTTTTTAGCACTGATGCAAATACCAGTAATGCACTGGATTTACTTTATGTTCCATACATTGACATAGCTCTTTTCTCTTTTTGTATTAAAGGGAAAACAGGGAAGGTATTGTCTAGAAGCCAGGTGATAAATGAGTGATTTCCAAACAAGTGCAGCCACAGGCCCGACCCTGTGATGTCAAGGGTAGCACTCTTCGTCACCTGAGGGAAAACTGATTCATGCCAAAGCAACGGTAAGGTGGAAATCTGTGAGTCCTTCAGCTGCTCTGTCTAAAGCATTTCCATTAAGCACTGCTATGGAATATACTCCCTGTGTGCACTCTCAGGGATCTTGCTGTTTTTCCTGTGGAAAGAGGAGGGATGCACCCAGCTGCCATCTTCCTGGCATAGCACCCACTGTCCACCATCTCCACAACAGGAACCCGCTCTGCTGGACATCAGATTCAAGCCTCGTGATAATCTGAAGGAGCTGGTTTTGAGTCAGTTGTACAGCTATTCAGATGACTAGAGAGGCTACTATATAATTTGTCCCAGTAAAATCTCATTTTTAGCAGAAATAAAATGAGATCAGGATTCACTACTTTCTTCCTAATATTGCCCCAACAGCATTTCTCCACAGCAAAGATAATTATTTGGCATGTTCATTTCAGTATATGTATTTCACAGAGTCAGTTTTCTTAATTCTTATCTGAGATGCTTATTTTGACTCAAGTTTCTGTTCCTCCTGAGAGGAAGAGAGCTAATCCACTCTGAATATTTTCCCTCTCAGATTATTTCTAGTGCTCGGTGTTGGAAACCGATCCTTTGCTAGGAACTGATCTAGAAGCTATTGAAGATTTTTTTTTGCCTTCTGCTTTCAGTAAGCACTGCATTGGATTTGGAAGTAAATTGGATGGATGAGTTTGTCTGGAACTGGTGAAGCTTCTCTTGTTCTGCAGCTAAACCCTAAATGTGATATTCCACAATTGCCTTGCAAAATTAGGAAATGTATCTTCAAATGGCAAAAATATCTTCTTTTTATCTTCCTGTTAAACTAAGGAAGATTAATGAAAAATCTGTGAGGGGCATTTATGGACAAAACATGTTCTTGCTTAGAGTATTTTCCCAGGCAGAAGTTTCTCTAGGCAGCCCTGACTTTGGTTTTCTAATGTTCCTAAACATTGTAAGACACAAACTTCTATGCCAAAAATCATTAGAATAAATTACTTTCAAAGTCTGGCAGAAGTTAATTTTCCACAGATACTACATTATAGATAATGAAAATGAATATATTAAATAAAATTATTTTCATACTTCTTTGTGTAATACAAAGCTCATCTTTGTACAAAGATTTTGTTTCTATGTTCGTTGCTGCGTTCTAATTTTAAATGAATTAGAAAGCTGTGTATATGCTTTTTACAACCACACATTAAATATACTTCTTCATGTATTTAGAAATATGTTTCCAAATACAGAAATGCCACCATTGGACTGAGTCAGATCTTCGGAATAAGTTCACGAGATGCAACTTCCAGGTGCAGATGCAGAATCCTGTTGCTGAGGCAGACACCAATTCAGCCCAATGAAAGCCCTTCCCAGGAAATGCCCATGACTGTAATCTCCAAGACTAGATCAGATTCCTTCACCATAATTTCAGTAACATCAGCTACAAAAGGCTGTAAGTTCTGGCTGGTGCCTCATGTTTGGGCAGCAGCTCCTGTGCCACCAATGTCAGGCAGGTTTGCATAAAGATGGAGAGCTGTAGCAGTTCAGCCTGCAGCAGACAAACATTACTTTTCCATCAGCTCTTTCCTATTGCTTTCAACATCTCATGCTGGGAAGAAAAGGAATCAAAGTGAGAAAATCTCAATGTCTGTGGATGAGGTTCACTCTTACTCCTCACCTCTGTAGCACATGAAAAAATCTGACCCCAGAGTCATTGCATATCCTGGAGTTCTCCAGCAGTTATGAATTGCTGATATCTGATATTGGATACTCCAAAAGCCTCTATTGCTACCCCACCTTTGATTCAGTACATCACAAGTGATGGCTCTGGCACCTAAAGAAATATGGAGAGAAAAAAAAACAGGAAAGAGTAATAAAGAGAGATCTCTCATTTCATATTGCACCTTTTTTATTTTTCACTTTCCTCCTAATGTAATAAGGTTTTTTAAAAAGATCTCTTTTATCAATTAGGCTTTATCACAGCACCTGACAGCATCTATCTGGTGAAAAATGGCAAAACATTTCCACTTGAGTACTGAACCACTCAGGTCCAGCCTGTAACAACAGGATGCCAATGACCTGACCTGATGTTGCATCCTTTAAAGATGTGCTTAAAGTTTTTTAAGATTTCTTGGTAAATTAGAAGTCATCATAATTTTTTTTATAGCTAAATGCAAGTAGTTTAAATGCCCTAGGGCTTAATTTTATTTTATCAGCTAGAATTGTAGCATGCAGGCTTTCCAATATGTGTTCTTCAGAATTAATCCCAGGTCTCTTTCCTTCCATCCTGCTGTGTCTCCTGTTTCACAAAGGCTATTTGTCTGGGAGTTATTTTCTAAGCCATTCTTTTTTCCCTTGCAGTGGTGTCTTGAAATGAAACTGTTTCACTATTTAATTCTGCTGCTTCCTTGAGAGCAAGATGACCATTTTTTGAGTCATTTTTCTCCGTTAACCCTACTGAGAATTTGTTTAGGAAAGTTGTGTCCTTCTGTAAGTCCTGCTATCCTTGTTATTTGATCTTTTATCTCCAGGCAGTTTCTCAACCACCTTCTGGTGCCAGCCATGTTCTTTGAGAGAAGGTTCTTTAATAGATGGCCAGTATCAAACCAGTATCAAAGTATCTCTGTGTCAGAGGGTTTGCAGGCCACTAGCCAGCATGTGACAACTTTTCCGTATCATGTGGCCATTCCTAATCGCTGTGCGTGGTGGACCTTGTCCATTTGCATCCATTTTTTGTTTCCAAAATTTAGTTAGATAATTTCAATAATCATGGCTAATTGACTAATTGCCATGTAGCCATAAATTCTGTCTTCAAAAGAGAGACAGAAAGACCTATTCAAACTTTGTGCACAGATTATTCTGATGACTGGACCAAAGTCTATACAGAAGGCAACAGCAGAGCAATATTCCCATGGACACTGTCAGCAAAGCTCAATTCTGATCAGCAACACATTTTAGCAAACTATTCAGTAAACACTAATAGCCAAGCACTGCAAAGAGGGCAGTTGAATTTGTGGTGTGGATGCCGGAGGCACACGAGCTTCACCACAGAAGGGGACATAAAGATATCCATCAGCTGAGAGTAGGTTTGTATTCCTGTTGCAGTGGTCAGCAGGCATTTGGGGCAGCTGTGAGCAGTAGGCTCTGACATTCATTAGCAACACTGGGCACTGAGGATTAACATTAACCCTGGCATTACACCTTCATTTGAAGCCGAGTTTTTGGAACAAGGGGTTAGTAAAAGTGAGCTCTGAATGTTTACATACCAGTGAAGGCTCCTAACTTCCCATACAAACATAGTTTACAGCTGGGTATCCTCACCCTGCTGCAGTTCATGGTAATAGGATTGTGCTGGTGTTTTCCTTTACTACATTATCCATAACCAAATACTGTTCTACTTAAAAAATGAGTAAAAGCAAATCCGATCCTATAAAAA
This sequence comes from Mohoua ochrocephala, assembly GCA_013398855.1. Classification (NCBI taxonomy): domain Eukaryota; kingdom Metazoa; phylum Chordata; class Aves; order Passeriformes; family Acanthizidae; genus Mohoua; species Mohoua ochrocephala. Next base: position 154,425 of record VZTA01028550.1, read on the forward strand.
TTGCAAATATTATGATACTTGAATTTGTATCGGAAACTTGATTTTCAAAGCAGAATAGTTTGGGCAGTTGTTTTGAGTTCTCACTGGTTCCCCTTTCTGGGGCTGCCACTCACACCTGGATTCACAGTCCCAATGAGATGCAGGTGATGTTGCCAGTTCCATCAGAAGTGTAAACAACAGAAGAGTCTACAGAGCTGAGGAGGGTATGGGAAGATAAAATGCATGACTGGCTTTTTCCCAATAATTTATTGTTCAGGAATCAGAGTTGTCTCAGTCTCTAGATTCCCTCCCCTCTCCTGGGGAGGAACAAAGCCTGATAGTTACAGGCAGCCACGTGGGGAGAGATGGGAACACAGGCACACAGATACGGACTCAGACAGGCTGTGGAACCTGTATCCTCTCAGCAGAAGCTGGTCCAGGAGTGAAAGCAGAGTGAGAGGTGCTGAAGGTTCAGCATGTCTCAGTACCACATCTCTTTAGGAGAGTGGGAAAAAATGTCTGTAATGGGCAGCTACAGGGTGTGTATTTGGGCCTCACAAGGGAAGGGCAGAAAACTGAATGCAGTTTTGAATTTGCTTTGAAACTATTGGCCATTCCCATGTCTACAAGAGGCACCTGGCACAGGCCAGCTCAGCATCTCCTTCAGCTCACCAATGTGGTGAAGCTGTAAGAAAGTCAGAAGAAAGTTCAGGATACCCTCAAGACAGGCACAGTACTTGTGAAGCTGGGTTGTATTTCTTGCTGTGCAGGGATGCTGTGAGAGGGGAGCAGTGTCCCTCCTCTCAGCACATGGCTCAGCACATACAAATGTTCTACAAATGCTCCCATCACATCCTAGCCACCCTCCTGACACAGTCTTTGACGTACTCCCAGGGGCTGCAATAGTCCCTTTGCTGGAATAGATAGCAAAATTTGGCGTGCTGTCAGGTCAGCAGAAGGCTGCTTTTCACCCTCTTTCTGCTGACAGAGCAGTGGAAAAGCTGGGCTCTGGCATGAACAGCCCTGCTGCTGCTGCTGCTGCTGCTGCAAATGAAGAAGAGAGTGAAGAAATGTTAGTACCACATTTAGCTTTATTGAAATTGAACAAATACCTTTTTTTAATAAACCCTTTTACAGCAAGTGTAAAATTTTAATGTTTTACTCATCTTATGTTACAGGTTGTCTTCTTCCATGTAAGCAAAAATACCATCTTTTTTTTTCTTCTTTTTTTTTAAACTTTTTAAAATTTTCTACTTTAAAACATGTAGCAAGGATTTGAATAACGCAGATCCGGCACCAAAAGGTAACAGATTCTGAAAATCACAGTACAGTTTTAAAATTCTTAGGTTAATTAATGATATTTAAAATGATAGCCACTTTGAGTAAAGATATAAATTAGAGGTCTGTAAACAAGTTGTGTTTACCTATAGAGCTATTGACTGCAGCTACAATGAGAGCGGTAATAGAAACTCAATGCTAAACTGAGCTACACCTTTGAGGAAACAAGTTCTTACTAAGTAGTGTGGTACAGGGTAGCACAATAGGTAAAATACAGTTTGGCACCTCAAGTTGCATGTAAAATCAGCAGAAATAAAATGAAATAAGTGCACTGTCTCCCAACAGAAATAAACCGGGCAGTTTCACTGGTTTTGGAGTGTCAACTATCAAATAAATCACACGACACACAAGTTCAACCCCAAAATTACAATTCTAATAAAGCAAGATAATATTAAAATGCACACCCACAAGGATAGTAAAGTATAAACCTTTTTTTTTATCTTTTTTTTTTTCCCTCTCCCCTATCAGTAGAAATAATTTACAACCCACAAAAGGACTCCTTGGTGAAACCACTACCTACAGACATGGTCATGGAATGTAGCTCAGTAGACTTGTTTCAAACAGAAAGGCAACATTATCCTGAAAAATTTTGGTCCTCTTATAACTCACTGTACTGTAGCCACCACAGTCTCTTGATAGATGTTTTAGGAGAATTGTTTGTTTTCTGATTCTCTTTTGTTCTGAAAGGTAATGTCTTGGTGATAAAGCTGGGTAAAATTTAGCCCCAATTATAGATGTCTGATCAATGCTGAATCTGGAAGAACACACTAGGAGCACATAGAGGGAGCCTCTTGACTGGTCTCACGGCATATTTTGTCACGGAATCACTTTTCCTTCTATACTTCTTTTCCTCTTTGCTAATTTTTTCTCCAGTGTTCTGGGGGAGTGGGGAAGTAATCCTTAGTCCATATGACAGAAAGACATTTCACTGTTTATTTACATGTGGATCACTTTGGCTAAGAAGTCCTGGCGAACCACAGTTGCCTATTTCTTGTGAATGTCCTCATGCCGTATAATTTTGTATGTAATCCAGTAAAAGATGTTGAAAATGAGGAAGGCGAGTGGGAACGCAGCACGGGATATTGTATCAATCCTTTTTGCACGGTCAACAAACTTCTTTTTGATGGACTCTGAATCCTTTGGTGGTGCCGGGGGTGGGTTGGGGGGTGTAGCCTTGACTGCTGTGCCATCTTTGACTTGGAGGCAGTGGCCCATGCCATAGCCACTGAAATTGAATCGACTGTCACGAGCAACTTCGTCTTCCTGGAGGATAAAGAAGACAAACAAGACACACAATCACCAGTCTATCGAGCATGCCACGTAGTTGAGTAGCTGAGGTGCACCGCTCCAAAGTACCTCAGCAGATTACCTGGTTAAGCAATGATACAAAGTCTGGGTTTTAAAGACAAACAAGAAGCTAAAACCCACGTTAAAATACGTGGAAATCAGGTGACTGCCAGTGTTTGTGAATCTGAGCTTTAATTTTCCTAGCTATGTCCAAGTCAAGCGCCCTGAGTGGCAAGCTGTATCCCAGCCCCGTAGGGAAGAGATTTGACTCCACAGGTTTATCATTGCTCTCCTTGAGCTTTCTGTGGGGAGGAAACAGGGTCATGTTGGTAGCAGGGTGTCTGCTCCAGCCAGGCTGAATTGAATGACCCAGAGATCCAGGGGCCCGAGTTCATGGCAGTGTGTTTCCATTGCTCAGCCTAGCGGGAGCCTTACGGTTCCATCTCAAACCTACCAAACAAGGGTAGGTCATGGTCCCTCCTTGCTCACAGGAGTGCTCTGACAATCTGTACTTTAAAGTGCACTAGGCACTTGGATTTAGTGGGAGCTGGGAGTCAGGCGCAGTAGCACGAGCTAATGCAGCAGCACCCTGCAGAAATCCATTCTCTCTTGTCTGAGTGGCTGATATTTGTTTTTGGAGAGGTGAGTAACTACCACTGAACTTTATCACTGTAATAACTGTGTGATGAAAGGCTTGTGACTGTGCTGGTAAATTCTGCCTGATGTTTCTCCCGTCTAATAGCACAATAATACACAAGTTAACAGTCGCTGGCAGCTCTCCATGAAGGATTCAAAACCAACAGACAAAGCAGCTCTATTCTTTTTCATTCCAGCAGGGATGAATTGTAAGTTCAGAAGCTTGCTCTAGTTAAAGACCTTTTCTTTGACCGACAGATGCTTCACTGTTGACTGAAAATGACCATTTCTTGGGCTGACAAGGAGCCCAATCCCTCATGGAAAATGTTCCCTCATATCTCTTACTAAACCACAGCCTTCTGAACTTAACGGAGCATCAAAAACTCCAAGAAAAAAAAGCATCACAGCAGCAAGATATTGAATAACGAGTATATTGGCTGAACTTGGGGGTGGGAAGGGAGGATAATTTGCACCTTTTCAGGATGTAAATCACTGCTCCTTCACAGGAGAACTTCCTTCAATAGTTGCATTTTTCTCTCTCCCCAGCTTCAGCACTGGAATTAAATATATCACCCAACGTGCTCTCCTTACCTTGGAGCTGACATGCAAAGGTGAACAACCAGTAGTGTGACTCAAGGCTACCAAATGAGAAACAGTCACTCTGACGGCTTATGGCATTGAATGTTTATGGAAGGAGGGTAGGCAGTAAACAGCGCGTTGGAGACCCTGTCACTTCAGCCTGAAGGACTGTTCCACAGTGTATCCACAAGCAGGTGGGAAATTGCATCATTGCAAGGCTGTTTGAGCACTTATCCAGGGCTTATAACCTTTTCATTTCAAAAGTTCACCACCATTAAGAATAAGAAGGATGGTCCTCTCCTTTTCCAACTTTATTTATTTGCAGCTTGCAGCACCTCTGTGAAAACTGTGCTTGTCCTACTGATTATAAGTATGTAAAGTCTTTTAAAGATGAACCCACTGAGACCTAAGTGCTGGGTAGCCTTATAAGGCAAGGCTTCCCTTGCATGACCTAATGACTTAATAACACTACCAAGTCCCCCAATAATACAGGGAGATGCTTTCCTCTCAGTGTTTTTCATTTTACTGAGTTTGAAGGATAAAATGCACGCCCAGGACATGAGAGGTGATTAAAAAGGGTAACAGATTTTCAGCAGCTGTGTTGCCATATGTACTTCATTCATTTTTAAAAAATTTAATTTCTGTTGCTCCTGAGAGATCTGTGGGCAGAATAAAAAGTACTGAGCTCAACACAAGCTTGGAGAGTCTTGACTTCCACTGTGCTCTGGTGGGTCACAGCTTTGTCACATGGGGCTGAGCAACTCATCTTCAATGTCACAGCCTTCCTTTTGAGCTTACGCTGCGGCAACTTGAGTGGGAAGCCATCTGAGACTAGGGATAGGCATGTTTAAATCAAATTATTTTAGGCATTCAGCACCCAACCTTTAACTGTAAGGAGCCACTTATGTCCCAATGGGATTTAGAGCCCTGCTTTTCCCGCACAGACAGATGTCTGTGCCACTTCTTTCTGACAAAAGCCAGAGGGAAGAGTGTCCAGTCCCCATGTTACTTTTTATTTAGGCCTGCGATAGATGTGATTTACCCTGGGTACAAGAGGTACAGCATTCACCTGGGGTATGAGTGATACCTGCTCAGTTTCCCTCTCTGCTTGAGCAGATTTTAATCTCCTTCTCCCTGATAAATCTCTGGATCAGTTTATTACTGTTTTCCCAACATGGAGCTGTTTTACTGGTTGCAAAAAATATATATGTTTACATAGGGGTTTTTTTAACCTTTATCAGAAAAACCTTTTTCAAAGACTAAATAATTGGATAAGAGAACAGCATTGTGTGGCTATTTCCACTTGTTACTATGTCTGATATTATGCATTTACACAAACACAGCACTAGAGACAACTAAGCTGTAGCTGTCGGGATCATTTAAGTGCCACTAGAAGCAAGGAAAGCCAGAGTTCTCACAACCCCACCTCCAGCCCTGGAGATGCCACATCTCCACAACCACCATGGGATTTTTAACGGTAAAATTCCCCAAGAGCCGAAGGGGCTTTGCAGTCTGGCATGTGTCTGCGCTCTGAGCGCTGCCAGGTCTCACGGGCAAGACCTGACCCCATCAGAGCTCTCCTACCTGACCAGACATCGCCTGGAAGACCTCGGGGCGGTGAGATCTCTACCCTTTCCAATGAAACTGGCCAACAGTGTTGAAAGTTAACAAAGAAACCCTGGAGATCTCAAGACCCACGTGTCTGTGCTAAGAGGATACTTTTCCCATGAGACTGCAGAAGTGGGCTCGTGTCCTTTTGGCCCTCTGAGCCCCTAAACTGGTTCCACCCAAAATGAAGTGGAGGGGACAGAAAGGCTTCTTCCACGCTGCTGAGGGGAGCTGGGGAATCAGCCCATATGCTCAAAGTTCATTGTCCATGCCACTTGCGGGTTAGGCCACTCTGGGGTGAATCATACCACAAAGTTTTCTCCCAGACAAATCTGCTCCACTGGGGACTGATGCTACATGCTGCCATCATGAGACATGTGGTGATATCTGGCCTCAGGAACAATAAAATCCCCCATCTGATTTACTTTAGCATTATGGATGTAGTTAAAACAAAATCTCTAAACCACCATAATCTTACAACAAAACTACAATTTGACATTTCAGATTATCTTCCAACATCCTGTTACATATAAAGTACTTGGGGCAATAGTCACAAAGAAAAACAAATTTATACACTGTGATAAAGAGCCTTTTTTTTAAATTATATTTCAAAATGTGAGATGAAGAACTGACCTCAAGTACTTTCCCTTAAGTAGAGGATATGTCGTCTTTAACCTAGAGGGTTGGGGAACTACAGAGTGACTTACCTTGGGTACCTTCTGGTGGGGTTGCAGAGTCACTCTTCATTCTCAAGGTCATATTCAGTTCATACCATCTGACATATCTACCATGGACACTCATCCATTGACAGCCTCCAACCTGTTCACTAGCTTAGTCACTGATAAAATAGTCCAAATGACTTTTTTAAATGTCTCTATCATTATTTTAATCAGACTACACTTAAAACTTAGTAATTTTAAAGTGGACAGGATCTCGCTTGCATAAATCCCAGACTATTTATGTGTTTACAGATTTTAAAACCAAACTCAAAGAGCAGCTGGAAGCCACTGGACATCAACTGGAGTGGCAGAATCCACTGCCATTGAAGTTATTAACTTTATCCTTCTAAAGGGATGTGAAGTTAAGTGTTACATAATACGGAGTCACAACTCCATCTGTCCTTGATTAAGGCATAGGGAAAAGGGTCATAAGCTAGGATGAGAAACAGAAAAGAAATAAATACCAAGATGAAAGTGTTGTTTTGATAGTTTTCTTTCAGATGTTCACACTCTGAGTATTTTAGAAGAATTATCCTTTGAAAACTAATTATATTTCCTGAGATTTGAGCAAATACTTTCTATAGATGCTTTTTCAACAACATAAATTTATGTGTATTGTCTTACGATGCCATAATGAACAGGCTTAGGTATTGGCTTTAAACAATTTTCATCAAACAAGAATTACATATTTTTCTCATTTTTTAATTACCTTTTACGAATTTAGTGATTTTTTGTACTTTACAAAGTGATGGCATTAAAGTCTCTTCACTTAGCTTTACAGTAAGCAACATATAAATGGGGGCGATACTTCTGAAATCGTTTTCGGTTTTCATCTTTCATTTTTGTAAAGCTTTTATTTCTACTCCATCAGGTCTAGAATGTATTTCGTACTACTAGTTTCACACCAAAGCAATCAGAAATGGGGAAAAGACTTCAGAAAATCTAGCCCATTCAATGCCTTCCATGCACAGCTTTCTGTACAATGCATTTTGAAGTGCTTTGTCCTCACCACTTTTAAATGCTTATTGTCAGCATTGACTCAGTTTTTAACAATGAGGAAAATGAGAGAGAGGCTAGCTTCAAACAGTGTATTTAATTTACTCTCTGATGTGATTTATTCTTTTAATTTTGCTACTCTTTTTCTAACATATGGTGGAAAACTATTTAAAAGACTATCTGGTTTAATTAAATTTCAAGGACACAGATGATTAATTTTAGGTATAGGATAGAGAACATAAGAGGAATTTTCCTTTTGGTATTCATAAGCATAAAGTTAGAAACCCAGAATCAATTCAGACTTGAATGCAAAATGGAATCATTAGGGAATGGACACCAAAATATCTTTGGAGATTTCATTCTTAAATCATCTTTATGACTTTGAGACACCTCCTACCTCTCAGTACTTTACATAATTCATGGTGTGGTTTTGCCGACAGTCATGCTTACATGGTTTCAGTTCTCAGGAGTCATTCAATATGTGGACGAAGATAGTTCAGCTGAGAAGCATATTTGGACTTTCAAATCCCCTTTGGTTCCTCACAGAAGCCTCTTACAAAATTCAATTCAATTCAATTCAATTGTGAGGAGACGAGAGGGAAGGTCCTTTCATAGATTAACTGTTTAAAAGGCCATAATGGAGTTTAGGAGTAAAAGATCGATTTCATAACTGGGGGATTCGCTGGAGGGGATCTCTAGGAATCTGTGTGAGAACCACTCAGAAGGAATTGAGTTAGAAATAAGCTGGGACAAAGGTTCCCAAGGGAAGGTACACAGGTGAAACAGGATATTCAAAGCAGACAAAGCTAAGCCAGGCTTTCCAGAAGGATTCTAAAAGCTGAGTGACTAAGTAACAAAATGGCAGTAAATGAAATACAGGATTGATAAGTGCAAGGTAAAGCATTGCAGAAGATAACCCTAATTACACATAGAAGGTAGTGGGCTCAAAATGGTTTTGAGGTTTTTTCCCACGTGGGAGTTAGGGAAATTACCACATATAGGATTCTGACAACATTAGTCTTCTGCTAAGCAGCAGTCAGGCAACGGGCAAACAAAACAGAAAATGCCATTCTGCCATTTGATCTACTCACAGTGCAATCAGTTTTTGGACACAAGAGGTATTTCTGGTCGCTCAAGCCTAGTGAAGGCACAGCAGATGTAGATAAAATACAAACAAGAGCAGCAAGGATGAGAAAAGCCTTTTTTTTTGCATAAGGAAGAAGAAAATAGACAAGATCTCCTCATCTTAGTACAGCTGTGTTTGGAAGATGATATCACAGGATACTAACAAACTTCCCTGATTTCTTACAGCCTGAAAAGCTCCAGATCTCAGCTCACCTATGCCAAATGTCATTCCCACTTCTCCTTAATCCAGACTTCAGAGGAGCAGAAGGTGATGTAAAATTGTCACCCTCTCACTGCAATCCTGCCCAAAGTATAGACCAAATACTTCCCAGAATTTTGTTTAAATATTGTTTTCCCTAAATAATCACCAAGACATTTAATCAAAACATAAACAGCCTCTGACCAATCCTACTGCAAGATGACACTCCATCAGGACCCATCATTCTGCATGTGACAGTGACGTTCACCCCGTTTCTGCCTGTCTTAACAGCGATTGTCCTGCTCACTGAGGTTTGCTTTTGGTCTCATTTGAACCCCCATGCCTTATGGAATTTAAGTAAAAGAGACCTTGAATTATAAATAGACATTTTAATTAATGGAAGAGAAATTGGCCATTGTTGTCTTTGGTAAGGGTTTCCAATGGACAAATTTAGATTTGTTTTGGAAAGCTGTGTTTAGTAGTATGTCCTGTCTCCAAAAAACAGCAGAAAAATCTCTGAAGCATGAGTGATTTACTTACTCAGTCTGTAAGAACAGCAAGTGAACTGTTGTTAATGCAATAATGAAATGGTAGTTAATGTGGCTTCGCCCTTTTCAAGTAGGAAATGAACATTATCCAACTGAAAGAGTAACATAATTTAAACATGTTGTGAGCAACAATATTTTCCTGGCTTGAAATATCTTTAAGTAGAATCTAAATTTTTCAAGAATTACTTTAATAATAAAGATTATACAGTTGGTAAGGGTGGCTGGTTTGTTAAAAAAAAAAGAATCCTTTTTCTTTAGTAAAGTAAGGCTTTAGTCTCTAAATTTTGCAAACACAATTAATGAAAATTTCTTATTCAGTTTCAAGTTTTATATATAATATAATGTTTTCATTTTGGGGGACAGAGAACCAGATGAATTATTGTTTTGCAAAGCATCATGAATGCTATGATAGAGAGTCATACCTCCTAAAAAACCAGCGTATTGATTCCTGACACAGTCTTGATTTCTTAGTTTCCCTTTATTTTAAATGAAAGTAATGCATTAAAATACCCAGATATGACGATCTGTGAGTCTTACGGAGTCTGACTGGATATTAAATTCTCTCGGGACAGTAAAGTCTGGAGACTTGACTTTTTGGCTCTTGGGTAACTTCTGTCAGTCTCTCTCCAAAGAAAGAAGAGGTTGGCCAGTATATCAGTGGGAATGGCACATTATTCTGTTTTACATCAGACAAATACATGTTAGTGACCTAGATTTGAAGGATAATCTGCTCTGACCAGAAATCTGTTGGATAAGGGGCAACTGACTTCTGTTCATTCTGTCTGCATGCAGGGCTGAGTAAAATGCAAAGCTGGTGTTTAAATACGTGACTATTTCAGCTAGAACATGAAATAGCTGTTAATGGGCACATGAAACTAAACAGTGTAAAGCAAGACTACATTGGTTAAAATTTTAGAAGATCAAAAACCTAAAACACCAATGGAAACGTACCTAAAATTCACTTACTCCATTTTCTCTTGCTTTCTGCAAGATGTCTGCCTCAGGAGAGATGGGCAGACTCTCACCTGCCTCATTTCAGCACTGTTCAAACCCGAGCCTCAGACTTCAGTGCTCTTCCTCTCTGAAACGTGCTGCAGGGCCAACATCACAGGACAAGGGCACATGGTGTCCCCAGGTGTGTGGCAGGCGTGGGGGAACTGCCACCACAACATGTGGGGCACCCGTGCTCAAATACCCCAGTCAAAGACAGGAATATCTGAGCACCCTTCTCCATGGGATTTTTCACATCAGGCTCTCTGGTCCTTTTCTCAAAGCAGATTTAAATACTTTGGGGAAGATGATTTTTATCACACCTTTGTGAAATTTCTTGATGGCCTCTGCCTTAACTGTAATTATTCCAGGAGATTTTGCTAGACCGCTCCTGTGCCCCGGCTGTGCCATCTCAGAGTACCTCATTAGTCAGTCAGTCAAAATTAAAAAAGAAAAAAAAGTCCATACAGGGCCCATAAACAGCACTCGTGATTGGATTCATGCAGATTACCCTCCAGAACAATATATTGCTGGAGATGTTTTATGGCTTGGGTTTTGATTGTCTCGGCTCCCCCACTGCCTGGGGCTGATCTGCAGCCCACTCTGCGGGCACTGTCCTCCCTGCCTGGCCAGGGATGGGGATGAAGTGCTGGGACCTGTGGCATCCGTACACCTTGCTGAGGTCTCCTGCTTGGTGCTGGGAAGGGGCAGAGGAAGGGGACGGGTAAAGGGAAGGAAGAGGAGAAGGCTTTTTGCCTCTCTGGTGGTGGATTCTCTCCTTCAAGCCATTTTCTACAACAAACACCCAGAACAAACCCCAGCGAATGCAGACAGAGTTTACCAGGGCTTTCTCAGACATTCATGCATTTAATTTATGCAAATACTGAACAAAATGAATTAAATATTGCAAATTACATTAATAATTTAAATTCTGTAGCTAAAAATAGTCAAGAATATTTGAATAATCTTAAAGTGTTCACATGCAAATTTTATAAATTTGGTGGGGGGGAGGCTGTGGGGGTTTTTTTGTTTGTTTCATTGTTTTTGGGTTTGGGTGGTTTTTGTTCCTGAGGGGACAAGCCTTTCTTTTCCAGTTACCAGTTCTTAATACCTGGCTTCCAATAAATAATGTTTTGGGGTTGATTTTATTTTCTTATCTTCTATTGCACAAGTTACCCTTTCTGGCTTTCCATATCATTTAGTTCTTGTTGTTAGTCAAGATCTCAATCTGGATTTCTCTAGATATTCTTACACAGGTCCAAAGCATCATTGAGTTAAATAAAATAATTTCCAGCTATCTGCCCTTCAAACTCATTTCCAAAATTAAATTTTGCATCTTAGAAACATCTTGACTGTTCGAATGTATTAGAAATTTACTACACATATAGACTTTTGTATTTTCATTTTTATTTGCTTCTCTGAGGATTGCTCTATAAAATTCTGATATTATTCATTCTCAGGAAAATAAACATTCATCATGAGGTAAAAATCGATGACACTCAATGCTATAGCAACTTGACAGTGCAATCTCTACATGGAATTGTTGGGGTATTTTTTTCTCATCTGATAAGTAATAAATCCACAAATTCTACAAGGTCATTGGAAGTATGCATACAGTGGAAATTAAATAATATTTAATTTAAAATGGGTTTGATAGGTTTTCTTTTACTGTATTGCACACACACACACAGAGACACCAGAGTGTACACACCCACACGGTCTGCATGCACCCATCCATGGAGATATATGTACCTACATATAGATGTGGGCATCTACTTAATCCAGTCCTCTAATGTATTCCCTGAAGGCATTAGTTAGTGGCAAGTTCACCTAGTGAGAATGCTTTTATTCCATTTTAAGATTAGGAGCACTCCCCACAGCATTTATTAATTATTAATTTTTAATAACTTCTCAAAATGCTAACTTGTATGCTAGCTTTTCCCCCGCAGTGGTTCTGAGGAGCAAGGATACAGAACACCTGGGCAAGGGTCATTAAACCTTCTCAATCCTCTCTGCCCATAAACAGGCTCTTTGGTGGGGTGCTGGCATTTCTCCAGGAGGACCATCTGCCCAGGCCAGTAGCTAAGCAACAGATCTCCTGGTGATGGCCTTTTATTACTTGGCAAAACTGATAAAAGGATAACCTGAAACAAGAGATTTAACTGTGTGTGAGAAAAGTCAGTACTGAGAGGTACAGACAGATGAAATGTGGAAGCATGGCTATAGCACTTGAAAAGGTATTCTTGGGAGAAAATCCCAGATGCATATGTGAACTCAAGTTTTGTTCAAGAATATCAAGGAAAACAGGAGAAGAAATGCCCAATTAATTAATCTAAAAGAAAGCGCACAAGAATAACACAAAAATAAAGGGTTGCTATGCCAGCAGCCTTCCTGAGACGTGCATGTTGCATGTTTCATCTTTTATGTCCTGGAGTAATTCTAAACCAGTGTTTTCAGTGCCAGAGCTCTGGAGGAGCCTGTCATTAGGTACATGGAAGAGGTCAGGACTCACTGTGACTGCCTACAACCTCCTGACTTTGAGGTTCCACTTTTGAGAAGGGATGACACCAGAGGAAGGATTGTATTCAGAAAATATGCCAATAAGCCAAAGAATGAAGCAAAGCAGGAGCCCCTCGAGAGAAAGGGAGACCTTGAAGCACAGGTTTCTACTTCACTGACCATCCAAGAGCCTCATGAGCACCATGCAGGAGCATTCTGCCCAGATCAGACAAGACGAGGTGTTTGGACAACCTAAGTACTGCACAGCAGGATATCACACATGCTGTGCAGTTACAATGGGTGGGCATTAAACTGATTTGTTGTCCTCTGAGAGGGAAACATGAATGGGGTCTTAGAACCCCTAATGTGAAACACAGGCGAGTTGATATCTACTCTTGGTCTTCTGCTTCCCTGTCTCCATATTTCTGCAACTGTCTCTTCTTAACTCCTTTTAAACTTTTTTTTTCTATCACACATTTTGCCTCACTAATTCCCAGACCTGTTTTTGCCTACCTCCTCTTCGATGCTTTCATCCTCACTGTTTTCCTTATATGTGGCCTATACCTTCTGCTTGCAAAATTCAGTTCCTTCCTTAAGTCCTCCCTGCTCTGGCCCTTTCTGCTCTTTGCAGCTAAATTATCTTCCTCCAAAGAAAAGGCAAGCCATTAAAGAAGAACTCCACCTTGCCAAGACCACCTTTAAACTGAGAGGTGTTTTTCTGTTTTTTAATAATAGCCAGGAAATAGGTTTTGTTTTGTTTTCTTTTGGGTTTTTTTTTCTAATTAAAACCTTCTGCTTTTGAGTATCCACAGAGTTGATAATTGCTCAAAGAGTTTCCCGTACCATAAATTTTGAAATATGAAGCTTCTTATTTGATCTACTGTTCATGACACAGAGCCTGTCCCATCGCAGGCACAGGAAGCTGAAGATCGCCGAGTGCGTGGGCCCACGTAGCAAGCTGTGACTGTGTTTCTGACTGCCCAGAACGTGCAACATGAACCTTTTGGAGGCTTTGGAAAGTGATCAGGAGTGCTGCAAAATCAGCAAATGGAATTTCATTTTTATTCTAAGTTTAAAGCTCAGAAAAAAAGAGTTGTTGTTTGTGCATAGCACATGTTGTTCCAGTCTACTGAAAACTGAGTAATGTGGTAGCATATGCAAATAGTAATAGATTAAAGACTTGGCATGCTCTGGAATACTCCTATGACATGTCCAATCACAGCAGTACCATCTGCTTTTCCTTATATGTGCTAAATTTATAACACTGTGCTAATTTTTGTAAAAGTTTACTCACCAATTTCAGGAAATTGTACTTAACAGACATGCAATAATTGGGCTTTATGACTTACTGTTAGCAAACAGTTAGTAAATGTCTCTTCAGTTACTCATCTCTGTTCTTAGACAAAGGACTTTAGAAATCAATACCATCGATTATGATTCTTAACCCCGAAGGAATGGCAGTGATTTGCAATTCAAATGTTGATTCCCTAAGTTTTTGCTCACGCTCGAATTTTGACAGAGCCAAAGGCAATCAGACTTTCACGTGGAGCTTGGACACTAGTACAACACAAGAAGTCTGGTATCGTACAGCTAAATTAAAATTAACTCCTTCTGTTTGGAGTGGAATTTTTACCAGGTTGCTTAACTGTACCTTCTCTTCAGGCAGTGTTCAGTTTGACCCAAGGAGACTGCACAATATTGGCAATATCCCCCTCATAATTGCTCACTGACACTCTGAGACATAGGAAAATAGAAGACCAGGCAAGGAAAGGCTCCTTTCAATGGCCATCTGGGGTTTCCATGCGTGTTTTGCTCTGTTTGCTTCATGGCTGGATGTTTTACTGACGATACTTGGAGTTCATTTAGAGTGTCTCTGCATGGTGCTGTGCTGAATGATTTCTTCCCACACAACGAAAGGCTGAGTTATCCCTTCTTTGGGTCTGAAAGGAGCAGGTACTTCAAAGTGTAACACCACTGAACCATCACCTGAGGGGACAGTGGTCTAGAGGATATTTTAAACGTGTTTGACACATTTAAATAGACGGTTTCAGCTTGCCAATTTTGGAATGGGTCCTAAAATAAATGTCACTATAAAGAATAAGGCAATTTGTTTTGGATGATTAAGAGAATCTGGCTCATATATCCAAGGTGTGACAATTCCAATCACATCTTCATTTCAATTTACAGGAAAGAAATAAACTAGGCTTCATTATTGTTCATACTGCTGGTGCTATATATTTGACATGATAATCTACAGTATTAGTCAGTAAATTGACTCACTGGACTGCCCTTGATCATATGCTCCATTTTCCGCTCAGCAGGGCTCTCTCTAACAGCTATATATAACCAGGGAGGGAAAAAAAAGAGACAGCTCTCTCTTAGATCATTATAAAATGATGTTGCATTCAGTTTTCCGGTTGCTTCAAAGGTTATAAGTGATGTGATCTTTTCACCATCACAGATAATATATGGCTGCTGTTTGTCTGACTTGTCAGCTCCTCACACAAAAATCCAATACTTTCCTCTTGTCACATATTCATTTCAGAAATGTGCTCTCTTGCAGGCCTGAAATGAAATAGTGTCTGTATTCCTATCTGCCAGTTTTCAAGTCTCGCCTTGTGTGGTCCCTCCTTGTCATGCCACGGTTGTCACATTAGCAACCCATACGAGTACTTGCAGCAAATGTAAAATCTCCTGATTGTAATTAAAATTCTGCATGCTTTTCTATTAAATAAAGTAAATCATCGTGCATCATAATCCATAGCTCTGCTCTTCTGCCACTGTTTTAAAATGTCTGATTACTGAGCTAATTGCTCAGGCAGGTTGTTTTTAGACTGTATAATGCATTTATGGGTTATATATCTCTACCAAAATAAGTATTGGATTAATCTTGGCTCCTCATCTGCATGTTGAGAAATTGCTTCCTCAGTCCAGACAGAAGTTAAAGTCAGGGGCAGCCTCTAAAAGGGGCTAAAGGGTGAAGTGCAGCTAAGAAAGACTAAGATCCCAGAGAAAAAAGGCAGACGTCTCAGTAGAAGATTGGCATGAGTTATAAATACAAACTTGTGCAGCTGTATTTCAGCAGCATATCTGCAGCTGTAACCTGTGTTGCTGCAGAAGGAAGGGGAACCAAACACTCTAAGGACAGAAAGAGCCTATCACTATTCCTGTCCAGAATGGTAAATAATTGTTCAGAGACTTTTTTACTCACCTTTGTTCCAGAAGAACTTGCAAGTCAAAGAGAATTACAGGGTGTAAATCAGAAATAGTCAACTATGGGTCATTGCATCCACAAAGAGATATAATTCAGCTCACAGTCCCCCAGAGGGGCAATCCCTGACAAATCTCTCTTAAACTCACTCCTGTTGTATTGGGCACATTACAGAAGAATGTGTAACAGCACTGATTAATATTTTCAGCAACTGTAAATTGTCCAGTGTGCTGCCTGGTGCTGGCTCTGCCAGCTGGCTCTCGAGGGCTCTTCTGGTGCTGTTCCCTGCCATCCTACAACTCTGTGCTTGTAGTTTGAAGAACAGAATAGAAATCAATAACTGTCCAGGCCAAACAGCTTCCTCTAAATTGTAACGCTTTAAAAATGCAAAGAGGCTAAAGTCTAAGCCTCTTTGCTTCAAAGGTTTGAAAGCTGCCAGCAGAAAAGATCCCCAGATTCATACGGTACCATTTCCTAAGACATCTTTACTCTGAAATCGAAGGCAAGAGGGGAAGACTTATGGTAAAAGAAAGGTCCAAATTTACATCCCACCATGTCATACTGATTACCCTTTGGGTACCCCTGCACCCCTGGGGTATAGTGCTTTTGGCTAAATACCCTTCTATCTCCCCTTGGGTGAATAAGACCTCACTGTGGGAGAATGGGTTTCATAGCTGAAGGAGGCAAATATTTGACAGACTCGCAAGAGTCAGGTGTGGCAGCAATGAATATACAGCAGTGACAGGAAAAAGAAGTGAGACTCTGAGAGCACTGGCTGGGATGCCACATTCAATAAAAATATCACTAAGCTTCACGTGGGGTTCAAAAAATACTCATGAAATAGCAGCTGTTAGATTCAAACACAGCATCTGATGAAAAAGATCTGTTGTCGTGATATAAGTCTGATATTCAACCCCAGCTACACAAATACCCACAAGAGAACTCACCAAACAAAGAGGAAAGCAGAAACAGTACAGAGAAGCGTGACAAAAGCATCAGTCTCCATGCATCAAAAAGTAAAATTCGAATAGATTATTTTTACAACAAAATAACACGATATAAGCCACAAGGGAAAGTGAACAAAGATCAAAGAGCAAATAAGAGACAGGCAACATAAACAGGCATCCCCAGCATCTAGAAGTCAAAGAAGAGCAGCATACAGTACCAGAGCATCTTGAAAGAGCTGTCATGTATTTGGGGAAAAACATCCTTTGTGCAAACTTGAAAAAAAGGAGTATTTACATTTAGGAAGCAAGACAACATTTTCTGTGCCTGAAAAAAGCTACCCTCTCTGGAATTTTTCTTTTTCTTCACACTCCTGTTTGGTCCCTATGAAAAAAGTATAGTTTGTGTCTCCATTGCAAGAACATCCAGCACAGGTAACAGTAACAGCAGAATAATAAACCCATTAGCAAAAAATACAAAACTGACTCCACAAGAGTTCATGACAGACAAATCTAGGACATCTTCAAGATAAGGAACAAAATGGCAGTGCTCAAGGACATTTTTAAAGAGAACTGCAACAGCTAGATAATCAATTGCTTTTACGTAAAATCTGAAGCCAAGGTGAAGGTTTAGAACAGCGGCACTGACTTAGTGTTTAATGATTTCCTTTTTTTAATGTTTTTAATTATGAGAGCAAATAATCTTTTCTGCATTCCTTTTCCTTCTTTGCATGGGCTAAGGACCACCAGTCGCCCCCCCTACCACCATCTGAGAAACCTGAAATGGCAGGATGAAATTGTCTTATTCTAAATCCCTAAATGTGCTGAATTTGTTCCTGCTCCTGTTTGTGTAATTGTGCAAACAGAAATACCTCATATAAGGAAATAAAATTAGCACAACTACCTCCCCTCCTTTCTCTTTCAATGCTGCCCTCCTTGCAGGCACAGTCACTGAACTCAGGGTTACTTTGCTCATGACAAATACCCTCTGAACACTGCGAATATGTGCCACAGTTTGCAAAACCTTCAGTCATCCTGTTTGCTTCCATCTAATACACAGCTTTGGTTATTTCTATTTTTGGATTCACCTCACACAAGATCTTCCTCCACTTCCAGTACCCTTTTCCCTCCCGGCGTGTACTCCTGTTGGCTCCAGTGGCCATACATACTCCTAGTCCCACAAGTGCTGCAGACCTAATAGGAACAACTCATAGCAAGTTTTAGAAAAGTATTTTGATAATTCATAAATCATCACATTGAACTGACTGCTCTATCCATAAATAGCAAAGGCTGCTCATCACAAAAATACCACCTCTGGTTTAGAGAGTCCTTGAGCTGCAGAGTCCTGGAGCCCAGGAGGATGCGTCAAGGACGTGTTGCTGTCACACAGAGCTGCCTGTGCAAGGCAGAGCCCTAGCCCAACACAGGACAGCCTTCTTGGAGTTTGCCGTCTCCAGACGGAGCTTCCCACAGCAAAGGGATGCGGCCAGTTGCTGAACAACTGCTTCATGAATTTCAAAGCTACACTGGCTATTTAACTTAAAAGTCTGGATAACGACCCAAATAAATGTTCCCACCAAACCCCTTTGCTTTATGACTAGAATGCAGCATGTTTTGCTTGGAAAGGTGACAAGTCTGCTTTTCCTAAGATGTAAACCTGAAAATAAGAATCTAAATTCAATGTTATGCCTTTCCATAGGCATTACTAAAGCAATTGTTTACAAGCATTTTAAAAAACAATCTGTGATAGAGATAGATCTTATTTCTGATAGGAATCCAGTTTTATGGGGTCCATGGTAAGAAATTAGACTGTTGCTAGGTAGAAAGGTAAAGCTGAAAACAAATGCTACATGAAAAACACATTGAGTAGGTTGAAAAACCATAAAACAAATTTGCAAATGAGGACGAGCATCTAAGCTCATGCTTGGTAGGAAAGAGATGAGAAGTAATTAAAAAAAGAAGCTACACAGAGCAATAATTTTGAAAGTAGCAGATAAATTTTTAAAAAATTAATCCTCTTTAATTTTGCTAGAGAATTCATAGCTAGAAATACTGGTGAGGCTACCTGGTGTGAGAAGCGTGTTACCCAAATGTAAGATGCTCAAAAGGAGAACTAGAATTAACAAATTCAGGAAAGCTGAAGCCCAGGCATGGCAGGATATGCCAATATATGGGGAAACTGGCAATTACTAAGTAGTCAGGCACAAAAGAAACCCTGAGACCTCTGTGGGAAATACAATGTAAAGCCAATATAGGGAGAATATTATCTAAAATAAGTTACGCCTCCTCTGATTTTTTGTCTTGGACACACACACACATACATGTGTGTGTTCCAAAACACATGCCTTGGAGGTATTTGTCTGTACCCCAAGAGGGACCTGTCTGATGGAAGATTAGCTGACATTATGGTCAAACAAGGAAATTGCAGTCAAATAGCTGCATAATTTGCCACTGTTCCTCTGGAAAGGATGAGGCAAGAGCTCGCAAATCTTGAAAGAAAGGCCATTGTCTTCTGCATGAGCCACTGGAAGGTTTTAAGTAGAACATATAGAGTCTATTAGTAGGGCAGGAAAGTTACTGAACAAGAGCACATCAGAAGAATTGATTATCCACTCATTGGTGTATATGCACCCACTCTGGACTTGCAATTAAACACTTGCACCAGACAAATACCCCTTAATTCATCCAACTAGGTATGTAGTAGTGGAAAAAGAGCATTGGGACCTTGAAGGACTTCCAGACAGAAGACAACAAGGACTGTAAAAGAGCATCCTGCGATGCACAAGTTCTCTCTATCTCACCAGCCTGCAGTGGCATCACACTTGATTAGACTTGCTAGAATTTCTCTTGCCTGTGAGGATCAGCGCAGAAAAAAAGCCTACAAGATGAAAATTCTGCTGATGGGGCAAATGAGTAGACTTAGTGTCTGATCCCACTGTGGAAGTCAAAAAGAAAGCTGGCATAAGTTAACAGACAACAGACAGATAAATTTCATGGAAAGTTTGTGCTAGAGAGTGTCAAGGCTGCTACTTGCAGATGCCTGTAAGACTTTACACCCTGAAGAAGAAATGTGCAACTTTCTTTCCTAGAATGGTGTGCAAGATCTCACATTTGTGCAACTCAGATAATCTCTAATGAACAGAGTCCATGATCTCTATTCTAAAGTAGTTACTCTTTTGACAGATGAAGTTTACAGAGAACCTGAAAGCAAGTCTCTACCACCAGCAGGCTTGGGAAGGCTTAACAGAAAAGTGAATGAGTCAGTCACAGGCTGACTTCCACATGACTACCAGAAAGGGTTATATCAGAAAACTACATGGACAACCACTTGAAGAGAGTGAAGTGAAGCATGAAAACAAAGGTGTCATGTCTCCTAAGAGTCTTGTCATGTTATTGCAGACAAAATAAACCCTGGAAAAAACTTGCACTTATGCAGGTGGATTATTTTTATGTACAAATGCACACACAGTATCTCTATGAAAAATTACATCTACAAGTTAGAAATTCAATTACTTCAAGAGTTATGTCCTTGCTCAGAGAGAAGTTACGGGATTGATGCAGAAATTCACAGGTAGGTTCTGGACTTCTGGCACTTCATGTGTACTGGCAAACACAGCAGCCTTTTCTGACCTTTCCAATCTATTTCTCCAGGAGCTAAAAACACTCTGACACACTCAGTATGCCAGATATATTCAACCAGCCACTATGAAACTGAGCTTTTCAAAAGTAAGTCCTTCTTGACATTGATCCTGCTGTAGTAAAGACACGTAGTGCGGGAAGAGCCAGTGAGACAGCTCTGAGATACCATTGGGAGAGTCTATCCACAGAGAGTGGAAGCTAGTACATTTTTAGTGACTTATGTTTGGGCTTGGCATGGAGTTTTCAGGTGCTCCCACCTTGAAATGAGTCTTTCAGATGCTCCCAACTTGAAATGAGTGAGGACTCTGGCAAGATTCAGCAAAAAGCGCTCAGAATATGTAGGGTTTCAAGGCGCAACCATCCCTAGCCCCCTCCTCATGTTGTAGAAAAGAAAATCCCCTTCCTCACCTATCCATCTACTCCCAGTAACATGGAGTGCGAGATTAGTGTTATCCCTCCCCCCCAAAAAAAACCCAAACAAAACCAAAACCCACAAAAAACACCAACAAAAAACCAAACACAAACAAGTAATCAAAAGAATTAAAGTATCAGGCCACAAGAGAAATACCCAACTACAAATTATAATATTACAGTAAATATCGTCTTTCTCCAGCGGTGGATCAAGAGAAATAAACACATCTGATCATTAAATCAAGCCACATGTGTCAGAATCAGGCTCTGAGTGATCACTTTGCCATCAGAAAAGCTGTCAACTTGAGAAGGAATGACTATAAACAAGGCCGTTTTCCCTGGGGAAAAAAAAGTTGGAGAAATAAATGGCTGCAACACCACTTTTTCAAAAGTACTGTAAAAACTGGATTTTACTGGAACCCATGAAGTTTTCCAGACTTGAGAGAGAATGAGCTTTCAGCAGTCTAGTTAATACAATTTGGTTTTGAACAATGTCATTTGGACAACATCATTACAGAATGCTTCACAATTAATTACATTCAAATAGCAGCTTCTATCCCCTGTGGAGAACGGGATTAATTGGGTCAGATGTAAATATGCATTTCATGGATCCTACTGAACACTTGCCCATCTCACCAATTTACCATGTAATTTGATACAACTGGTGTAGTATGCTCTGGAGATCCACAGGGTGAGCACGGCTGCTGGTGAGGGGAGGAATACACGGATGCAGAGTGCTGGCATTCTCAGCCTGCATTATGTTTGGCTCTAACTGCTCGACCCCTTCACTCTCTTGTAGAAATACTAATTTATATTTACTCACACCGAAATACTTTGCTGTTGAAAATGAGGCCTGGGACAGAACTCGGAACTGATATGAAGCATCATGACAGACCCCTGGCAATGATGGATCAGAAACTGTTCTCCTGGTGTCTTCACTTCCTCCATTGGAAAGAGGACCTGTTCCATCACAGCAGTGAGAAACCCTGAGATCAAGGCCTTACTGGGTCCTGACTCTGGGCAAGGAAAGAGTAAAGATAAGATACCTCCAATGAAAGAACAAAGGAAATAATTCGGGGCAAATTTGTTTCTTGTGCCACCTAAGCCTACATCTTGGGATTGTGATGGCTTTTCACTCTCTTTCTGGAGTCTTGGGTAGGGGCAGTTTAGGTTAAACGTGCTCCTTCTGAAGTCTCCTTTCCTCATTTTTTATATCACTAACACATATTTGACAGTTTTTTCACTGTTTTGGGGTTTTTTTTCCCATGAAATGAGGTGGAGCAGAACACATCCAATGAAAGAATCACCATTTTCTAAAATAATCTGGAAAACAAAACCTGGTGCCTCTGGCAGATGGTTCTTGAAAAGCTACTTCTTGTTGCTTTAAAGCTTCAAAAATAAGAACACCATTTCCTGTCTCTTTCTGACTTCCTCTGCCCTATTTTCAGTTTGCACGCTCCCCCAGGTATAATAAGAAATAAGACATTTGCACCCAGCTGGAGAGTACCTTTCATGAGCTGGAAAACTGCAGAGTTCATTTTTGGCGTGTCTCCTGCTGTTCGTGAGTAACTACCAGGACAAACTCACTCAAGTGAAGTGCAAACTTCAGTCCCTAAGGCTTGTCAGTTCAGAGCTGATCCTTTCAGCCACGGCGTGCTGGGTAGGTACAAGAGAGGACTCGGAGTTTCTAAAGCAAAGTTCCACTATTGAGCAAACAGGAAAAAACTTTATCAAGTACTCCTTCTGACTTTTCCAGTCCTACCTGTCCCAGGTGGTACAGTGTACAGTCACTTCATCACCCCAGATTGGAAATACTGTAATATTACTGTCCTGTTCCCATCTTACTCAACCTTAAGGAATAATTTGTTTAAGTATTTGCAAGCTGGCCCACATGAGTCATTGAACTGTATCATGTCCTGTTTTCTGCTTTGCTGCCATGCCTGGTCCCTACAGTTTGAATGACTGTCCCCTGCCCCTCAGAGTACTCCTTGTTGTACCACTGATCAGTTCAGTGAGTATAAAGAGTCATCACTCTGCAGCCTTACCTACTCCCCACCAGTTATCCACTTCTCTGGTTTCCACCCTTTCTAGACTGGCCATTGTTTCCCTATTCTCAATTTCTGTGTGTTTTTTTCTTTTGTTTGTTTGTTTGTTTGCTGTGGTTTCTTTTTGGTTTGGTTCAGTGCTGTTTGCTCAGGGTTTTTTTCCCCCCAGAAATTCTAATTTTTTCTCCTGGTTTTTCTTCTACTCTGGTGCCTGGATTTCATTACTCCTGCTTGTGCGCTGGCACTCTACCCACTTCAATTATTGTTTAGATATTTGGGACTTGACATGTGGAGGTCTTTCTCAGGAACTGGTGTGACATGTTCCATAAATTAGTCTGCCTTTTATTACAGAATGTTTAATGGTTTTTATTTGGTTTTCAGAATTCTCTCCCTTGAAATGCAACTATCCTTTTTCTCTTATGTTTCTTGGTTTGGGGCGAAAAATCTACCCCACATAGTCCATCATCTTTTTGTGTCTAAGGCAGTAAAACACACAAAACACAGATATTTGTTTAGAATTTTCAACCTTCGCTCCTCTGATAAGGGACGAAAAAGCTTTAATTTCACTTTCAATTACACTTGTAAACAGGACACTATGAAATCCAATGCTTCTCTTCCACTATTTCTTTGTCTGTGTTTGCTTTTCACTGAAAAACGTACATTTCCAGTCAGCTTAGTCTCTCCATCTGGTCAGACTGCTCTTATTAGAATTTTTTGATCCATTGCTTGGATACCAACCCCATGGCTGAACTGCTTTTTTTCCTACAGGTTGCTCTTTCTTTGGGGACTCATGTCTCTAGACTCATGCCTAGAGCTAGACTGAGGATTTATATCAAGATAATTTTCAAATTTGAGATGATGCTTCTGTTTAAATGTTTAAAGTAAATGTGGTATGTCCATTTTATAAACAATATAGATACTTTCAGTGATAATAACTAGGGCCATTCCTAGCCTATTCATGCTCACAATAAAAAGACAGATAAGGACATTCAGACGAAATGACACAAAGTGACACGGCAACATGATGCAATGAACTGTGTCTATTGTTTAACTACAGCTAAATATTCACTGCCGTTGCGTGTGGGACTATAACTTCAAGCTAAATGATCATTTTGGTGTATTTATCTTCTACTGGATTTTTTTCTGCAGAGCTACATTAAAGTGCTAATGCAATTGCCCTGGAGAAATAAAAGTAACCACAGTATCTTGAAGGTGTTTATCTACAGCAGAAGCAACACGCTCTTTAATCCATTAAGAAAGCAAGACGAGAGAGAGAGAGAGAAACCATTCAGACTCATATTCCTATTTTTCACAATGAAACTCATGTGTTTGAGCTTGCTCAGTGAGTACCAAAAATAGCTCAGCAAAAGGGCTTTCCTTGAGCACTTCCATTATTCACATGATGCGGCACCTTACATAACGCGGAGCGTACACATCCTCCCGCCGAATGCGGTGCACACAGATGATAGCAGGCAAGCATTCCCACCAGGGACAGTAGTGCCAAGTGCTTTAAAGGCAAAGTCACGCTGAAGGCACTGATTTTTTTTCAATGGGCAAGTCTAGAAAATCTTAGAAAATTATTTGGGGGATCTGACAGAGGGATTTCAGTATGATTAAAACAATAGAGATGGCCTATTAAAGCTGGTGTTACTCAATGCATATCTCGTCTCCTTTTTAAAGATAGAAATACTGTATTATCTCAGCAACTTTGTTTGGGCACTGGTGGTACTTGCTTCACCACTGGCAGCTCCATCCAAAGGCCAACGGTTCTCTGAAGCATTCGACCAGGTGCTTCCAGCTTTGCTTAGAGGGGTCATCCTTTGCTTCTGTAATCACTTAGTCCCAGTCCCAGCTCTTTCATTTGAAAACACCATTTGTGCCTCCCTTTGCTAATCTGCATGCATACGAACCCCCTTGGCTGCAGCACTGCTATTTGTATTGCTCTGTGTCCCCTGCACATGGGATTATATCTGTCACATCTTCCAGCTGCACAGTTTTTCACTCAAGCTATAAAGTATTGCTTTTAACGCTAACGGTCCCAAACTTAACCCCTAGTCTTGGTCACAGTGGTAACCACCACACATATAATTTAGGAAGTCATCTTTGAGATGATGATATGAACACTTGCGTATTGTGACTCATTTTGACTACTGATCATATAACATAATAATTATTGTTTTCAAAAAGGGGTGATTGAACCTGTGTAAACAGTTCTGCTTCCCTGGAAGCCCATCATTTTGAGAACTAAGAAATCACGTTTGATTATTAAAAATCATATTTTAAAAAGAAGTTAATTTCTTTCAAGTGATCTGGCACCATGAAAATTTAGATTTTAATATAATGAACTTCACTACATCTTCAGTACCATTAAACTCGTGGCTTCTGCAGCCTGTACTCTCTCTACGTATCATGATATACAAGAAATAGGCAACCATTTCTCTCAGCAATCAAGTATTGCTACTGATGGGTGTATTTAACTTGAGCAGAAAGACTACATGAACCTTTAGGACAAACTTTGAATGCTTCCTCCAAGAGAAACTGCATGGGGAAGACAGACAGGGTGAAGTTCTGATAGCCTGAGGATATAGGGATTTAGTCTGTGTGGAAGATGCCAACAGGTCCTGATAAAGCAATATTTTCAAATCGTTCATCTGTAATACAACTTCTGGATGACTCACAAAACAACCCCGACTTTTCCTAGAAAAACATTAACAATCTGATCTTTGACTTAAGAGATTTGATGTTTTCTTAGGACGTCTGCTTTCAAGCAATGCTCTGAGGGCTGCAGCACCAAGAAGAACAAGACCCAGCACAAGCAATAACAAAAGCAGTGCCAGAGACACAGGCATACAAAACTGAGAACAGGTATTTTCTTGTTTTGTAGATCAAATCCAGGAATCATGGCCAGGTGTGATTTAGCACTTTTTTTCTCTCCCTAGATTACCACTGAGTGATGCAGTATAGATACTCAAGCACACTCCTTACACGGTCTTCTCTTGACTATGATTTTTACATTTGCATTCCACATAAGCTTTGGTTCAGTGAGCAATACCTCAGCAAGACAAGTTTCCTGCTCGTGAGGCTCCTTGTGGCACCACAGGCTCTGTTCCTATGTTCTCTTCTGCACATAAACATCCTTCTCTTGAGCAGAGAAGTACCAAGCTGCAACCATGGCAGCGCTGCTCCAGAAACCTCTGCCTTGCTACGTCTCCTCTGTTGACCTCTCAAGTGTGCATCACTTATGTGACGGGAGTTCTCCAGGGGAAAACAATGCCAGAGCAGCTCCAGCTCTTAGGGCTCTGCAGTAAAAGCACTGCAGCGACACGGCCCCTCTGTGTACTGCCCTGGCTGTCTGTGTAACACACAGTATTCAAAAGGAGAAGAGAGGTTTCTGCAAGCTTCCCTAAAGGAGGGGATAACCACAACTCACACAAACTTTAGCTCGACTACCAGCACTTTGTGACTGGTGAGACATGCAGCACTGAGAACTTACTTGGACTGCTTTTGTAGTTGTATGGCATCAGCTTTTCAGTGGCAGCATACTAATATTGGTCATATCTCCTAGAGAGACCCTGATTTTTTACTTTTTATATTCAGTTTTTGTATATGTGTAAATGTGATTATTTCTACAATAGAAAGTATAGAAATTAAGTCTCTCTTCTACTGCTTGATATTGTAGGTCTGAAAGTGAATGATTTATTGCATTGTAAACCCTCTATCTTAATTTTGCTGTGTAACATGAACTGTGGGTTTTGCTTTGATTTTGGAAGCTACTAACTCCCTTTACAATGTACAAAATTCACTGAAATCATCTGCACTTATAATAGCATGACTTTACAGAGCTTGATCAAAGTTAGAGGCCCTTTACAGCTCAAAAGTGACTCAGACAATGTTTTTGTTCTGGGAAATCAAGTCGTAAAAGATTAAAATCCCAGTCCCATTTTATTTAAATGAACACATTTCATTCCTCAGCCACTAGTAGCAAGCAATGAGCTGCACACGAAGCTCGTTTCTTTCTCCATCATTGATTTTATTACCTCCACAACTCACCCGTAATCTGGATCTATCAGCTGCTATCATATTGCTTCTGATCTGCTACATGTTACACTGTGTAAAAGAGTTCAGCCTCATGGCTCTTCTCCAAGCAAATAAAAAGAAACCAATGAAATACTCTTTTTTTCATTCATAGCTAGTCATACTCCACTAAACAGGGCTCAGGACATCACGATGAGGAAGGCTGCAGGTTGACAGTCCAGGAATAAATACCACACCAATAAAAGTGCATTTTGTTATACATACCAAATTCTGTTGGCATACGCTCATCTGAAAGATGATGACACAATGTGGGATTTACTGTCTCAAGGCATTTCCTATGGCCCTGGCCCCCCATCCCATTCACTCTATCTTCACACTGGACCAAGCTACTGAATATACATGCACTTTCCTTAAGAGGTTTGGAATAGGGGTGGCACACCCCAGCCACAGTAAAAAGCAAGCATAAGGACGGGCCATAAGAATGTACAACATGAAACTGCTGTTCATGCTGGGGACAGTACTGTGTGTTTTGTGGGGGCATTTAGCAAAGAGAATGCAAGAGACTGCTAGCGATGCCATCAAAATGGTCCATTTTGCTGATTTATGACATCGTTGCACATTCTAAAACTCTCTTGCTTTCTCTTTCTCACTACAGTTTTACCCTCAAACTTGAATTGCCGATCTGATTCACTGTCCCGTAAGCTGACGACTCTTTGCTCCGCAAGCCATTCATGCGCCGCACGGACTCAACGCTCTCATTCCCAACAGTCATAGTCTGTGCCTGTCCCCAGAGTGTCAGCACAGATAGCAGCAGCAAGAATGGGAATACCACAGCAGCAACACGACGACACACACACACACAACAGGCAAAGAGAAGAATGGCTTGGTTAGAGAAGACCATCATGCACAACAATGAGAATCACTTTCAAGGCAAAATAAACTGAGAAAATTGTGAGAGACAAAATCAAGTATAGAGATGCAGAAAATACCTCCTAAAGAAACTGCTTTAGTAACACTGTTCCCTATTTTGAAATTCATGCAACCAGATTCATAGGAAAAAAGCAAGCCTATACAAATGGATAGGTGTTTCTTACTCCACTGCGCATTTCCTCGCATTTAGTTAGGTTGTTATCTATTTTGCAAAGAATCCATGCACCACCCGGCTTAGGATAAACACAAGTCTTCTGATGATTTGGTTTTAAATAACTTCCTTTTAATAGCCACCAGAATAATAGTTTTTGAAGCAGACGAATGACCACTTCCATGGACTAAAACCTCATAAGCTTGAGTAATGTCACTGGATACTGTTACTTACCAAGGATGGCTTCTTACCTACTTGTTCAACTCTAAAAAAGACCTTGCATCCAAAAATGAAATTACAGACACCATACAGAAGCTTCTGCTGCTGCCGTGCTGGGTTTGAAAACAAAGGCTTCCAGTGGCAGTGCATGTGGCCTGTGTGCCTGCAGACAGGCAAGCATCTCTGCTTTCTCCTGTAATCTAATCTTCATTGGAATCTCAATTCATCTGACAATAATATTAAACTAGAGAACAGCACTGGATTGTTTCCCAGAGCATCCATCAAATATTACATTTATTAGACAGACCTGTCAAAACACAAATGCCCTGTGCCATTGTTGTCTCTTGTAAAGGAAACCATTATTTGTGGCTTGAAGCACTCGTGCAGCTCAATCAAATATTTACAAATACATATGTACAGTTTATAGTTCCCACATTCCCTAGACATGGGAATGATCATGACTGGACTAAAACTCAATTTAATGTCTACTCTTGTCTTCCCATTTACTGAAAAAAAAAAACCAATCCATGATAGATGGACAGACTTCATAAAATTATTTCTAGACTGACATCTAGGTTACAAACAATCCCCTCTTCTACATTTCAGTCACTGGCATAAAATTATATGATAATGACACTCACAAATAGGTCTTTTGCTAAAATTTTGAAGTTTACATCAGTAGCAAACTGTGAAATTATAAAAACCAGAGAGGAAATTCTCCTAATCCTTCTTCTTTTTTAAAATGGCCATGTTTCCTGGTTTCAGCTGGGAAAGACACCAGTTGCTGGTGGTCTAAAAGTGAGGGCAGAACTGCCAATCATTGCAATGGACTGTCCCAGGGAATCTCCCACTTTAGCATAACTAGCCAGGGCAGCCCTAGAAAAGACAGGTCTCAGGCATGTTCTGATGACAGCACATCTGGATAATATCGTTCCTCTATCTGTGTTATTGCATCCAACAGTTCCTTATCCACTGGGGGTGCCAGAGAGTGGCACGGTATTTGTAGAGGTCCAGCTGCCTCAGCGATTGCACAAAGAGAAGAAACTTCTTGGAACTGGTGACCAATTACTCACATCTGTCAATAACTTAATAAACTGCAAATAAACCCAGCAGCCAATTATCAGCTCTTTATCAAGGAGCAAATCAGTCAAAAGGAAACTTTAGAATGAGACCCTCTGCAAGGCCAAGAAGAAATGAGGCAAGAAATCGACTGCACATGAGCAGTCAGGGCAGACACTGTGGCCCCAGGTAAAGAGCAGCTGTACCTTGTTTTGTCTTCTTTGCCTTCTTCGAAGCCTCAGAAACTCTTTGTGCTGCCGTGAAACGAAGTTAACTGCTGCATATTCCAGCAAAGCAGCAAAGACAAAGAGAAGACACACGGCCATCCAAATGTCAATAGCTTTTACATAGGAGACCTAGAAAGAAAAAGGACACAGCATGTTATATCTCAAACTACTTCCTAAGCTGTAGATGTCTACGTGAAGAAAATAACCTCATTTTTGCACAGCATGAGTTCCACGAAGTGGGTTTTTCTTGTTCTGTGTTTTGATTTGTTAATTTATTGGCTGATAACAAGTACATATTTCCACTATTAATGAAAACGAATGTCCACGAAGAATGCACAAATGAGCTACTGCCTTTAGGGAAAGATCAGGATTACTCTAAAAATACAAGTATCCTTATATTGCCAAACAAAGTTTGGGAAAAATAATACAAATAGAAGGTGTGATAAAATATCTATTGAAAAACAATTGTAGAAAGTTTACAGGTTTCACCTTGTTAATTTTTTATGAACCAATTATCATATTGCTTAATTAGCTATATTTGGTATCCACAACCACAAAGTAAACTCAGGGTATTCTATTGTAGGGGCTGATGCAACTTTACCAATTAAATATTCAATCCTAGTTGCTTGACCTTTGTCCAACATCTCTATAAGAAAAATAAATCTTCATAGATATTATCTACTAGAAATACCAAAATACCAGCTGCCTCTGTTCTAGTAAAAATCTATTCTGATTTGAATTGGCCGGTCCACAATAAAATCAGATCTATTACAGCACTGCAGTGTCACAAGACTTTTATCATATTACCCACACTGGGCCAAACAGTAGCCAATTAATGAGCTGCACACTATGCATATCAAAAGTACATTCTCCATAGGTGTGTTTGGTCTCTGCCTTTCTTTGTAGTCTAGCAGTTTTTAAGCAGAGATCTTATGATTAGGCAACAGCAGGTTGTCTCTGTTGTTTATCAGGTATTACCTCCTGAGTGGAATTACAATGATCTGACTTAATGTCTACGATGTACATGTGAGCTAGTTGCATAAACTACTTTGACATAAATAAATCAAGGAATGAAGAAGAATGGGCATATCTAGGATGCAAGGCGTTTGAACTGTTTTACATATCTTCTCTACAATGAGATTAATAACACCCAAATAGAGTTTCTTCTTCTTCTTCATGTCTGTAAGGAGGAGCTTAGAACGCCTCTGTAAGCAGAGGTACCCGAGGCTTTACTCAGTTGTCTAAATAACAGCATCACAAATTGACACATCAGGTGCCTAGCGTCCATTTGCTAACTCAGCAGAGCACAAATCTTCAGTACAGCACATTAACCAGTCCTCTGGAGATGTCTCAGATACTCAAGGTCACCTCAGTTTGGCAGAGACCCATGGCACCCCCATAGAGATGAATCAAGATAAGCAAAATGGATCATACCTAAACCCTGAAATATCATAAACATTTGAACAATACCCTGCAGGCCAAACATTTCAATGCAGTCAAAACATACAGTGGTCTGAAAAGGCAGCAGAAAAGGATGTGTTGTGTTCCTAGCACTCATGTTTAGGAGACCAAATCTCCACCTTGGAAAGCTCCACCTCTACTCTTTGCATGCTATTTAAAATGACCTCGCTCTTCTGGCTGGACAACCATTTCATGATGGAAGGAATCACATCTCTATCACTGGGTTTTGCTCCTATTTGCCATGTGCTTGAATAACATCATTTTTCAAAGTCCGTACAACATCTTTTGTTAATGTCAAATGGAATATCCAGCACTGTGTGCTTCAGCAAGCAACACGAGCAGAGGAACTGGCATTTAAAGCACAACAGAAAGGATACAGAGCTTCATCCTGAACACTGAGAAGGACATTTTAGAGGAGCTAAGCACTGCTATTCAGCCTGCATCAGAGGAACGGGCTTTTCAGTAGCAATAGTGCAGCTCCACGAGGTAATGCCCAGCATACAGCTCTCACAGGCTGACATCTAGCTGGCTGAGGTGACACCATCAATCTGTGCCTTTCAATTAGATACACAGCAGGTATGTAGCTCACTCTCCCACACATAAAAAAATGGCACAAGTTACATCTTTACTGAGCAGCTGTGAAACCCAGAGAAAACTCGACAATGTCCCAGACACTGTGTGCCACAGGCTGAGGCGCAGTAGGAATCAAGTCACTGTAATTTGTGTAAAATGCAGCTGAGTTTAGATTGTTTGTTGCTTTCCTTGAAGGGGCAGCTTGTTTTGCTTTACAAATGCCCTTAGGAGATGTATTAGACATGCATAAACAGCTGGACTGTGCTGCCAGAGACAGCACAATGCAGGGAGCTGAAGTCAGAAGAATCAGCATTTCTGACTGTGCAAATCCTGTCCTGGTGGGCTTAAAGCAGGGAAGGCAAAATGATAAAGGAAGCCCTGAGTTAGCCGTCCTGCCACTTACACTGTGCTACCATAAATGGCATCCACAAAGCTGCTGAGCCAGCTGGATTATTTTAACTCCAGCCTGCTGGGCTGGAATCGGAGAATCATGATATACTTGGCAGATACATAGCTTGTTCTATTGTTTGGCCAGTGCCACACCATGGCCCAGCTTTAAATGAGAAAACAGAAAGGAATTGCTTCCAGCACCATATTAAAAGTAAATAAATGGTAAAGTCTTGCAATGCGAGTAAAAGATGACACCTTTGTTTTCAAATCAATTGAGTTTACCTATGAATCTCCAGTATGTACAGAATTGTGCTGCTAAAAGCCTAAAAACATATGGAATTTTCTGATGTGCTCTTAGAAGCTAGAGCCTGCAAAACTGAGTAAATCATGATAGCATAGACACATCCATTGCTCGGGAAGGTTCTTCCATCAAACTCAAAAACAATGCTATCAGCTAGGGGTTTTTTCCCCAGATCATAGTATAGCATGAAAACTCATATATTTGTGCAACTTAAAGGCTTATAGCATCTGCTTTGGTAAGGGTTCATCAAACAGTGCTGTATCTCCAGCTTCCTTAACTACCATGTCCATTCTTCATGCTCTGTGGTCACCACTGGGTACATGTAGGACAGTACAGACTGATGTTTTGTTGGAGGTTTTTTCTCACCCAACTTAAAAAGTACTATGTACATGTGGGGATTTTTTTCAATTAATGCTAAAAACCAAGCCATTTTAGGACAAAATTCTTCTAAACAGAATGTATATATCTACATTATAGTCAAACAAACTGTACCCTAAAAATGCCAGTCTCTCCTTTTTGACCAAGACTGGAGTTCTGGAAGGCTATTTCAGGTATGGATGTATGCTCAACATACACCAGCTTTGGCTAGATAAAGCCTATGAATTATCTCTGTTAGCCAGTACCTTGACGTAATCCTAACCAGAGCAGAGCAGAGTAACAGAAATGACCCCACATAAGCCTTATGCAACACAGACTGTCACCTGAGCATTTGACACCTTTCCCATAATTTCACTTGCAGCACAGAATCCAGCAACAATACAAATTCCAAGTTGACATTATTAAGCTGGCATGTATAAAATGAAAAATAAGTGGGCTTTTTTTTCAAAGGGAGGCCTTGTAAAACTTCCTCTGAAAAGCCTGTAACATCGACAGCACACTGGCTCCATTTACTATAAAATACTTTTAGAAGTGGGTATTTGGAAACTCTGCCTTCTTCAGCATTGTCATGTTCAGAAAGCCCAATAAGATTTTCTTGTCCTTTTCTTTCTTTAAATAGCTGCTCCATTTTTTACTGCATGTTGCCAAGCTTCCTCCCTAATGCTGTTTGGGAGGAGGGGATTTAATGGCTCCCACTAATAAAACCATAAATTATATCAATTATTCAGACGCTTTGTAAATGTTTTAGGGCCAGCTAATGAGAGAACTTTTTCAGAATTAGAGCTGTCTCCATCAAGAGCCAAGTATGGTAAGACTAAGTATAGTAAATGTGACAAAGCTGCTTTTTTCCCTTCATAATTTTCCTCATTTGTCATTTGGCCATACCCACTACACAAAAAAGCCCAGTTTGTTCTGTGCACAGCACTGCTGCAGCATCAGTGACCCCAGTGAAGTTCCTGGAAATGAAAGTACAAGGAGGATTGCACTGTTCGTGAAGGACTTGCAGGGACTGAACCTTCCACCTCTCAAGCTCCTTTTATTTCATCACCATGACTCTCCCACAGCTCTCAGGCCCCCTTTCAGCACATTGCTGTGTGTCACCACCAGAATGAAGAATGCTTTTGTGGAGGGAATCCAGGGGAAAACATGGTCATGGGTCCTGCAGTTCAGCAGCTGTCAGTTGTTGACATTTGTGAATCAACCCAAATGTGAGCTCTGTTTTTGCTACAATGCCAGTCTCACGAGAATCCAGACAACTGCTTTAACTCTCTGAGTCTGTCAAACAAGTGTAAAATGGAAATAAAGACACATCCATCCTCTCCCAGGGTTCTGCATTGTGAAAATAACTTCAATATACAGCGAAAGGGACTCAGTTTGTGTTAAAAAAATATATATCCACTTATTTTGATAGGTGGAATCTTATGAAAAAATATCTTTTACTCATGCTATGAAGCCCCAAACCTCTGTTTTTACACAATACTATATTCTAGGCAAGGTTTTTTGAAAGAATAAAATTTTCAGCTACCATGAAATCTTACAATTTGAAACTAACTTCTCCTATGCATTAAAATAAACCCTTGGGGGAAAAGGTTTCAGAGAATTTTTCAGATTGGAAAGGTGGAAATTGAACAAAATACCATGTTAAATCAAAACTGAAACAAAAGTTACTTTAAATGAAAAGTGGGCAATTTTCAAAACAAAACAAAACAAGAAACAAGCAAGAAATACCTAATTTAAACAGGACAAAAAAAATTCCACTATCCTCCCTCTGTTATTCAGATTCCATGTGAAAGTATCCACCTAACTCAGCAGGGATTCACAAGTTGTTCCAGCCACCCAAAACTGCCTTTTTTTAGTGAATAAACTATTTATCCAAAATTTTTTGCTCTATTTCTATTGCTGGTTCTGCCAAGTCATGAGATGCTAAACCTCCCACTCACTGCTGATGCAGAAATAAATGCTGACTGCATTCAAGCCAGGAAATGTATGGGAAACATTTATGGTTTGTTTTCCCTTCAAAGATAAAGGGAAATTTTCTTCAAGTCTTTGAAGAAGACCAGTGAGTTAAGGTATTTCCAAAGATGTTGGCAGGGCAGGGGCAGGGGCCAGAAGAGGTGATCACAGGCATGTAACAAAATTCAGAAGTAGGGCTAATAGCTATTTTTGTTGTGCTAACCAGGCCAAGATGCCAAAAATACAGGCCTGGTTTGTGAGTGGTCACAGCCACCTCTGTGCCAGTTCCGTCCAACTCCCACTGAAGAGAGAATGCAAGATGCTCCCCAGCTTCAGAGTGGGGCTGGTCCCCAAGAAACTGCAGGAATTATCCAACACTCTGCAGGACATGGCTAACACCTGGTTCAGATGACACAGGAGTGTGTTGTAGTACGTCCTGCTGGATGTGAAAAAGGGAGGACAGAGCAATAACTGCACACCAGAGACTGACATTTCTTTAAATTATCTAATTATATTCTATATGAAACATCACCAAAAAAAGGAGTAAACTTGTCTTCCAGGTAAAGTAAAACCACTTTAAAAAAGCAATAAAATATTTCTTTTTAGCACGGGTAGTGTCTATTGACACATTTTGATCTTTCTTCTCCAATGGCATATTTCCACCTTTGAAAAATGCAATACTATTAATACAAAATCAGTTAGCAGGTTGGTGAAGCCAGTACTGCTTGGGGTTTTTTTCCAAAGCCATATGAAACATTGGCACACTCATCATCTGTCATTTTGTGCAATCATATGGTGTAGTTGCCTTGTATTTCCCATTCCTGACAATTCATTCTTTCTGTACAGTAAATTTAAGACAGGATGCAGCATTTCCACTTCATCTTGCTTGAGCAGGGAGCTTGGACCAGATGACCCCATGTGGTCCCTTCCAATCTCACCCATTTTGTGATTCAGTGATTCAAAAGCCCTCAACTTCCTTAAAAATAGAACGACGATTTTGCAGACAAAGAAAAAGAAGTCTGAGTGATAGCTTAAGGCAGTTTTTCTAACTGAGCAGGTTACAGCTGAGAAAACAAAGACTTGTGATTTGGACAGATAATGGTGCTGGTGCTCAGCGTGGGAGCAAACTGTGAGATTTTCTTATACATTGATGATGCACAGACAAGCTGACCTCTGCCACTGAGCATCAAGTAACACTAATTGAAATCGTAACCAGGGGCAAAAGCCCACTTTTGCACGTTGATAGTCAACTGCATGTTGTAACACTTCTCTGTAAGATGACAATAAAGTGGAAATGTCTCTAATCTCAGGAGTTCAAGTCTAGCTCAGACCTACAGAAATAGTTAACAAGAAGATATAGAAGTGAAATGCTAAATTATTTGGAAACTGGAGGTTCTGGTGGCCCTGTCTGAGAAGTGTGTTGAGTTCATGCCTTGTAAACAATGGTGGAGTGCAACTAAGATTGAACACAGCCTTAACCCCCTGTGGCAACAGATTAAAACTATAAAAAAACGAGAGGGGAAAAAATGCAAATTCCTCTGCTCATTATTTATTAAGACTTTGGCATGCACCAGAGCACTGCCGACTTTTCTCATTGCCCTGATCCTGAAAAACACTGGGGAGGAACAGGATGGTGACACCACCACTCCCACCAGCTCAGCCACATCCTTCACATTATGTGTAAATAGGAATTTGTGGTTTTTGCAGCTCTTCAGCCTGGTTGCCTCTCTCTGCCCTCTTGGTGAAAAAATTCTGGCTTAGCTGGCCAACAAGTATGTGCTCTACAGTAGTGCCAGAGACCAAGAGGCACTTCATCCCACCCAATGCCATGGGCAGAGGCAGCACTGTTTGGTCAGAATTCAGAGGAGCCAGTAAGACCCACGGGCTGTGCCTGAGCTGTCCCAGGAATAAACTTGCAACACCAAACATCAGCTTCTCGCCACTTGTACTCTGCACATCTTTGCTATTTTCCTTGGTCTCACTTTGCATGTTTTGTCTTCTCTGTCTCCAAGAAATTGGTCTTGAATAAGCACTTACAACTATCTGATTAAGTATTTCTCTTTTTTTTTCCCCTTGAAAACCAACCAGACTTCCAATAAAGCTTTCTACAGTCAAACGGAGAAGAAATGTTCCTGCCCCACAAAAACCTTAGGACTCTGTGCTCACATAGCCCCCATAGGTTACTGCTGCCCCACCATTTCAGCACATCTCAGTGCCCTTCATTTGGCTTGTAAATAAAGCAAGCTCACGGTGGCAGAAATAAAATAAATATTACCAATATTTGTGATGTTTCTTGTGTATGAACCAAAGAAAGCAATCAACAGATTGGCGGAGCCATGGTGATCAGTTTACAAAGGTGACAAATAAGGATTGATGTCTCTGCTACAAGGAAGCAGCTTCTTATTGCTAAGTAATTGAAAGACATTTATCACACAGAAACACCCCCACACATGAGCTGATCTCAGTGCAAATTGAGAATTATATGTGGCTGCATTAAGCCACGGATAAAAACATATCCTGTCAGCCCTTGCAGATAGATGACAATGTCAGTCTTAGGTCTCGTTTACAATGAGAAGATTTTGGCTTTTCCTTCCCAGCGAAATCAACAGACAATATTTCTTTAATGTCATTAAAGGCTCACTTGAATACTTGGACTCTAAGAGGTAAATTTTTCAGGGGATGAGAGCTTGGATAAAAACAATCACTAAGGAGAAAAAAATGAGAAAAATTGCATGATTGCTAGCAAGAACCACTAGCAGAGTCTTTGAACAATGTCATTAAATTCATAAAGAGAGTCAAATGCTGATATTGACCAAAGAAGCATTTATATTTAAGATTCACTTGAAATCAGAATTCAATGTGGTATGTATCTGAGCACAGCCACAGTGCCTACTTCTGTAAGGACAGCTTTCCTGCTGTGATTATGCTTTTCTGAATTTTTTTTTTTGTTAACTCAGCTTTAGAAAACTCTTTTTGTTTGTAGATCCAAAAGTTCTTTAACTGCCTCAGGTGAAAAGTAATTTTCATTCAGCTCAGCCACAGCCATTCAGGTTCAGTTATTACCTCTGCCATCCAGTTAGGAAAATTGCACCAAATTGCATTATTCACTGACCTTTGAAGAGTTAACTGACTCAGTGCATGACTGTTATCAAATAACAAGTCAGGATTTCATTTTTGTAGCAATAGGAGCAAATCTCTTCCTTCCAAGTAAAGCAGGTAAGGATCACAGAAATGGCACATGTCAGTGTAGCTACCATGATCAATACCAAGAACATGTGCCTCTATACATACATATTCTGGTATTATTTCTCCATTGGATAGCATAAAAATTATGTTAAATCTCAGGTGACTTCAGAAAATTCTACATCATCTTCTCTGGGCTGTATTTCCTACTGTAGTCACAACTAAGTAAACCACTAAAAGTGATCCAATTCACTGAACCAAACAAAAACCTAAAATTAGAAAAGGATGCCTAGGGCAATACGGCTTTTTTTTCTTCCACTTTTGGTCTCTGCTGTTTGTGAATAGAAAGTTAATTTTCTAATTCTTCTCTAAGATTATACTCCTAAATTCTGGATTTCCTAGGACTTCAATGTAATCTGGTGGGAAAAGGCATTTGTTTATTTTTATGACTGCCAGTCTCTCTAGATCAGAGATGGGGAAATCAAAGTAATCCTTTGGTCAGAGAAAATTGCCTTATCAGTAATAAACATAAGATCAGACTAAAAAAACTGAGAATGGGTCATTACATTACTCAGTAACTCTATATGCTTCTTTCTTGACTATTACTTGATCAGTTAATTACTATTCCTGAGCCACTTATCATTCTTATCTTAGCATATCTTCTGGCTCTGGATTCTGAATTGTTTCTTTTATCTGACTAAACTGGCAGGGGAAAAAATGCTTTGTATGTGGATAATTTAAGCAATTTGTAACTGACAATAATGGTATAATAAATAGATCTCTCTATATACAGTCCATGAAATTTCTATCTTTTTATATTTCTTCTCTATCTTTGAAAAAAATGTTTTAAAATGAAAAATAAAAACATCTGTAAAAACAGATCTTGAAGCTGAGCTGATGTCAAAGAAAACACAGGCTCTGGCAGGATAATATGGTCCAATTCCAATTTTAAGTGTGAGTGAGTCACATTTCATGTACAGTAAAGCATTTAAGGAAATGCAGAATTGAAAGAGGATGTACAATGGGAATAATGGAGTATGGCAAAGGTGAAAATGTACGTTGAAAGAAATTGATGGTCTGAATATTAATAAACAGAAAGAAAGAAAATGGCATAAAGAGGGCAGGTTAGAGGAAAGGAAATGGAATTCAAACAAAGGGGAATGAACAGCAGCATTTAGCAAGATTCACGCAAAGATTTCTTTTTGTAATTTAACTGAATCAGTTTCCACATTCTAAAGGGATCAGAGCTGCCACGTTAATGTAAATGTACCTATCACACCCAAATTAGCTCGAGCCTGTAGGCTCAGGACCTGGGATCAACACTGCCTGTGGTGAAACACAGGTTGCATGCCCAGACCTCTGTTTTGCGAAAGGTCACCTCACTTGGGAGGGGGGAGAAAGCCAAGTGATCCATACTGTCCCATGGGCTCTTCCAGCCAAGGACCTGCCTGACCCACTCTGTGGGTCCCACTAACCAACTACAGACCATCAACCTGCACCACCTCCTGCAGAAAACTCCTGGGCCTGAGGGCTCCTGGAGCACCAGGCTTTGCGGTAGAAGCAGACCTGCACAGTTTGAAACTACTGGTGGGTACCTCCTTCCCTGTTTTTCCTATTCACATTCTTTGAAATGTAATGATTTTTTTGTCCTCTTTTCTGTAGTACTTCCTAACCAAGACCTATCTGTCCTTTCCAGACAGAGATGTCTGACCAATTGGCACCGTTAAGTAAATTATGCTTTCAAATCCCTTCGTGGAAGACCAGCCCTGGAACAAAAAAAGCAGGAAAAACCTGCAGAGGAACACATCATTGTAGGCTCCCTTTTGTCTTCATGTGGAACCACCAGGAACACCTGCAAAGACTCACAAGGCTACTCAAGCACGGAAGAGACAGTCACCTTTCATGCTCATTTTCTGATGCAGATTTTGATTATTGTAATAACTTGGTGATGGGCTGCTGCACAACTGTCTCCTTGGCGATTCAAAAGACAAAAAGAAAATTCTGTTGATTTAGAGTAAAAATCGGGTGTCCCAAATCCTGAACCTCTGCTTCCAAGCAGAGTCTTGTACTAAGGTTTTGTTTGCAGCTATCATGTTTTTCATATAATTTCATTTTCACCTTAGCTATAAATCCAAGCACTTCTTGAATCATACTGTAATGTTAAACTGTCTCCAGGACTCTTATGCCAAGAGCTTTGTTCAAAACAGAGTCATCGCACATTTCACTCAGGCTGAGTGAAATAATTTTCAGTCACAATAGTTAGGAACTTAGTGCAAATATATAATCAAAGCAATAACTAAGAACACCATCGCTTCTCACTGAAAGATGTTTGTGCAGAAGCCTTTCAACCATGCAGTCTCATGTGTGGAGCACATCTATACTCCCTTCTCAACTTAACTTTGAGCCGAAGTACTGGACTTTTGTAACAGGAAAATAGTTTTCTGAGGTTTATTTGATTGCTTAGCCTGAAGGCCAATGTTTATTCCCTATAAACTGCTCTTTTTACCTCATCCCTTTTCTAAAGCCATAGTGGCTATATTCTGTACAGTCTGCATCTGTAGTTAAAGCACCCAGAGACTCTCCAAGGAGCCACACACCACTGAGCACCAGCAGTGCCCACAGCACTCAGTACCAGCGACAGAAGCAGTCTGGAGTGCAGATGGAGAGCTCTTTGAAGGACAGCACAGGCACCTCTCAGAAAGACTGCTGGATGGCCCTCAAGGTTCCAAGCACTGCAGCACAAGTAAAGGGAATGGTTTTCATGTCAGTCTGATGCCACATGCTAAAGGCTTGTTGAACTCTGTTGCCCTGTGGCAAGCAAAATCTTGCTGCCAGAATGACTTCATGATACTGACAGATGAATGTTCACCTTATGAAAAGGCTGGAGACAACCAGGAGGGAGATACCAGTCCTGGAGAGAGCTACTGAGGATATCACCACTGCTCAGTGAAGATTCACAGTGAAGATTGCTCATCTGTGCAGGAATTAAGGACCAGATAACTTCTGGTTTTCTTATTTCTATTTGCAAATTTATAGGGTCTTGCATCTGATGTGTTGGGTTACATCCTTTCTACAAGAATGGCATTATAATTGATGGTATAGTCCCTTTACTTCTCTTTGTATGTGTGTTTGTGTGTGTGTTCCTAGTTTGTGTCACATACTGTGTCTGTAAAACAGTAAATAGATGAGGATGAACCACCTACAAGGAGGAGACACCTCCGCATCCTTGGGGAGCTGCTAATCCTGCTCAGACAGAGAAGGTTCAAAAGCTTAAATGATAAGGGATCCGGAGAAACTGTACTGAGAAACTCTCAGAGATGATGAACAGAACAATTTCCTGAAAGCCCAGAGGGGACCAAACTGAGTTTTCTGCCACTTAAAATCATTGGGATGGCTGTAGCCGAGGACACAGTAGGTGGGAGGAGGGCTGTGCATGAACTTTTGCACTCCTGCTTAGTCTTATCTAGTTGCTCTGACTTCTGTTCATTAAAAAAATAATAATAAAAAATTAACTTTTCTTGTTTTATTCATGTTCTGATGAAACATGGGTAATTTTTAAGTTCAGCTAAAACTTTTAATCTGTTGTGGCATCTCATTGTGAGAAGAAGATAAAGGCACATCCACTCCAAAGCCCTGGCTTGGGATTGTTCCCCTTGCAAAGTCACAGACCTGGTGCCCCAGACAGCCTGTTTTCTGCTGTCTCTCCAGTCGTGGGGACACCTGGCTCAGCCACTGCACAAGCCCAAGCTCCCCAGGCTGGGCACAGCACACATCAGAGGCGGGAGAGGAAGGGAAAAATGGAACAACTTTTCTGACTCTCAGGCAATTCTGGCATGCTCAGCTGACTTGTGTAGCTTAAAAGAAGCTGCAAAACCGAGTCAGCCTACGCAAGAAAAGAAAACAGCCTATATATAAATAACAACCTAGATAGCTTTCCCTCTGTCAGTTCCATAAGTAGCTGGAGAAGAACAAAGCTTTGAAGTGAGTCATGTTACCCCCCACCCCACCCCCAGTCTCTCTCTCTGAAAGTTCTAAGGAAGCTCAGAAAACACGTTGGTCAGAATTTTAAGTCATGAAGATAAGGGTCAAACCATAACTCTTCCAGGAGATTTTAACGAACTGCCTAAGCCAGGAATTCCATCTGCATAACTGGAAATGAACATGTATCTTTCTTGAATCATTCCCTAGGCATTTGCCTTACTGCTAAGTCTGGGGTAGTAATAGCTCCCCACCAGGTTTCTTACCAGCACTAAATATTCTTACAGCATTGGTCTGTTCCTGCTACTAACTTCAGTGTAGGACCGCACACCTACATCATTTATATCCACGTGGTCATTACAACCTCCATTTCCATTGTGACTCAGCACATATTACAAAGATTTGACTCCTTTTAGATCAAAAGATCTGCTGGTCCTGTACAGAAGCCTGGATTGTACTGCCGTGTTACCCAGTATTCATGTTCAGCATAAATAAATGTATCTTTTTAAAAATCCTACCTCTTAATTACTCTAACCTCACTATCAAGTTTCTGAGTAGAGTCACACATGGCTAGAAATACAAAGAGACACACTTCATATTCTGTTTAAGAGCTGTCTTTCAGTTTGATAAGTTATTAATAGATGTCAGAAATTTCAGTGATACTTGCTCCATCATTACTTACAGCTGTGGGGAAGTACTTGCCTGGCTGGTGAACCCTGTGCATGTCTCTCACATCAACTGACATTTAATCACTTGCAATTATAGTGGAGATAGAAAATAAACAAAAAAAATTAGAGAACTGTTTTGCAAGGAACATCACAAGTTAACAGAATAGATTGCATCTAATGAGACTCAAAGACTAAGGAGTATTTCAAATTACAAGTATTTCAAAAAAGGAGTATTTCTCTGCCTCTTTCTTCTGAAAGATCGTAATGAAGAGTCTTAAAGAAGCTAATCCACTTGCTTCTCAATGAGTGTGTGCAATGTAGGGAATATTCTTAGCTCCATTTTACAAACAGGGAAATTAAGGTGTGTATTTGGTAAGTACATTGCCCAGGTTTTCTGGAGGGGCCAGTGGCAGAGCTCTGAATGAAATCTTAATCCATGTTTTAGAGTTCAGATCATCCTTCCCGGATCCACATTGCTGACTGTTCCACAGAACTGCCTAAATCCACAAGAATTTTCCTGAGGAGACTCTGCATCACCAACATATGACAAATGGGATTTTGCAAAAGATGCATATCTGTATCACTGTCAGACACATCAGGAGGAGAACGGGAGATAGACAGGGAAAAAATGTGCAATAATAGTGCCCACTCCTTCTTGGCTGTTGCTGTCAGCTTGGTTTTGGACATAATAAGAAGCAATGAAGAGAAATTAAAACAGATTTAGGTTTTTTTCAGGGTAGGCCATACTCAGGGGTAAGGTGGGGGGAAGGCAAGGGAGATGTTCCAGCATATGCAGCTGCAAGAGAGATTTTTGCTTAAGTTGTCAATACAATGTTTATTTTGTAAACATATTTGTCAATTTTGCAACACT
This sequence comes from Mohoua ochrocephala, assembly GCA_013398855.1. Lineage (NCBI taxonomy): Eukaryota > Metazoa > Chordata > Aves > Passeriformes > Acanthizidae > Mohoua > Mohoua ochrocephala. Next base: position 197,555 of record VZTA01028550.1, read on the forward strand.
TACTCTGCCTAAAGGGTACCTTGGATCTAATGTTATTTCAGCAGCCATGACTTTGATTGATTGCACATCAGGAAGCTTAAGTGAAGAAAACTCCTACACAAAAACACTTTAAAGTATGGAAATTAAAATTTAAAGGCTGCTTTTTTAACATGCTTTGTGTGCCAGAGGAGCCCAGCCCCAGCCCGAACTGTGAGGGCAGCAAGGAGGAAGGGCACCACAGCCACTCAGTCCTACTCACACAGGGCATGTCCCAGGCACAAACATTACATTAAGTGGTGTTAAGGTGGGAGGGGAGCAAAGGAACAGAGCCGACAGAGCCTGCTGTTTCTAACAAACCCACATCTGTTTAACATCCCCAGCTGCCAAATAATTGCAGAAGAGCATAGAAAAAGCAACAAGCAGGACCTGGTTCTCCAACAAATATGCTCACCACATTTCTTTTCATGCACATCCCATCAAAATCCATCAGTGCCATTCAGTCAATATTAATATGCTTTTTTACCAGAGGAAGGGGTGCACAAAGCATCCTCAGGAAAAGCTTCTTATCCTTAGTGAATACCATCGGAGCTGCCCTGCACCTTTGGCAGCAGCCATTGCTGCACAGAATGGTCTCCACAGAGGATCAGCTGAGCTCTTGGGAAGCTCTCTGCATTCTTATCTGAGGGCTGTTGTTTTTTGAGTACTCCTCAATATATCTTCAGAAAGGCTGAAAGTCAACATTCCTCTTGGCACTGGTGTTGCCATGCAGCAGGTGCATTGGCACTGGTTTTCCATTGCTACAATAAAACCTCACAATCTCTTTCCTGAGGAAAATAACCCACTTTTACAGGCCAGGTGATTTCTCATGGCTGCATTAGGTCCAATGGCCTGTAAAGTAATTTGCTGTATCATAGTATATTCTTTCTTTCAACTCGACTCAAGCAATGTTCCCCTCTTGGCCTTAACAGCCCAGTTCTCCTAAGTATTTACTCTTTTCTTTTCCACCCAGTAGCTGTACAAAGGGATAAAAATTAATTGGAGGGGAGTGTTTATTTCATCTTTCCTCTCTATCCAATCCCTTTGATCACAGATACAGAAAAGATCTAAGTGCTTAAGTCCAAACACTTTGCCCTTGTTCAGCTGCTGCTTAGCTCTGGAGATAACTTAAGTTCAGTAGGTCCTTCACTGTTTAACTTCAACATTTTCTGGGCAGCTGAGTTCTGCTCATGCCCAGAATCCCTCCTTCTATGTGCAGGGAGGTATCTAGCTCCAACCTGGGACAAACACGATTCGGGAGCTACGATGAGAACATACAAGGACAGTGCACAGGAGTTTATTCAGAGTCCCCCAAGCACATACTGACAGCCTTGGGTCCTTTAAAGAAACGCCTCAGTAACCGCAGGAATCGTAAAACAAAATCATGCCAATCTTTCTGTTGGAAGCCTTGCGGTACCGGCACTCATCAAGGAAGAGGGAAATACACCTTAAAAGCCTTCCCAAGCCTGACAGGATATTAGCGCATCTCTTCTACCTCCCACAATATGTATAGTAGGCCACGAGCAGGGCTGGGAAGAGAAGGGGTTTTAAAGCTCAAATGGAACTGTTCTGCTGCACAGAAAAGAAAGCAATATTCCTGAATTTTGTTCCAACGAAGAGGAGAAAAGGAGCTATGCCTTAGTTGCCCCTTATATATTGTCACTCACTGGCTAGAATGAAGAAGTAGTTTATTTGATTGGTGAGTTATGTGCTGTCTGTTCAATTTGCAATAATGCTACAGCTGCTGCCCGAGGAAAGGTCCTCAGCCATGTGAATGATGGGGGGAGGATTCAGCTCACCATCTGAACAGATAGGGAGCTCCAGGGGAGGCTTCAATCCATCTGCTTTAGATGTTGATTGGCCATAGGGATGAACTGACTCTCTAGAAGTATCCATTTCTGCCCACTGAAGAGGGCATTATATGATAAAGGACACCTGCTGGCCAAATCGATTTGAGAAACCAGGTCACGCATTCAAAGGAGGAGGAAGCGGGGGATAGAAACATAGGGGAGAAGAATCCAATCAAGTTAACTTGGGGTTCAGTTCAGAAACTACAAAGTCATAGGGTTCCCTGATTCATTCTGCCCTCCTTCTTGCTGTGAACAGTCTTTTAATTGGAAGAGAAGTTCCCATGTTTTATGCTGGTTTGTCTATTTATCTCCAAGGCTTAACAGAGACAAACATTATTAAAACACATTTTGGGAAAGCCTTTCAACACTGCCATTTATTTTAAATATTATTGTTTAATCACTGATTTCCCTCTGGTAATTATGCTATCTTTAGGCTTTGGAGTTTTTTAATCGGTGTTTTCCTGTGGCTTGGGTGTGATTCCTGCAGAAGCCTTGTAATAACCAAATAACTAGGACAGTCTAATCTAATAATTTGTGCATGCATATGATGTTCAGGGGGATTATTAAAGTTATTTTCTCACTAAAATATTATCAGCTTAGAAAGCCGAGGTGTTCCAGGCCGATGGCTTTTTATTGCAAAAATGTTTAATACCGTCGTATGCACCAGACTGCAGTTGCACATGTTAATGTCATTTATTCCATTGATTTCGCCTTTTGAAAGGAACCTTCCTGGTCTCTATTTTTGCTTTAAAATACCCTAACAACCAAACCAATTTTGCTCAAATGGCAAATGTTTTCTTAAACTGAAACCAGAGTATTTGTTTAGACTAAAAGGGTTGGATAGGCTTGAGTTTGACGGGACTTGTTATTAGCTTAGGACATGAAGCCTTGAGAATTTTCTCCTGCTATAATAGCATTTTATTTCAGGCCCCCAGCACAACTAATTTAAATGGCTCCAGGGGCAGAACATAATCAATTTTACAACCAAGATGGAAGTCAGTTCCTTAGTAGTAATTTCCCTGAAGGATAAAAACAGTGATAACAAAACAAACCAGAAAAAAAAAAGACAAAAGGAAAAAAAAAAAAAGAAACTGCATGAATGCAAATAGCATTACTCAGTCTGTTTTGTTCTGCTGGAGTAGTCTAAATTCCAAAGCCACCTCCCACACATATATATATAACATTCAGAAATACAATACTTCCCTAGATGTCGCATTCATTGTCACACAGTTCCTAGATATGGAGTATTTTGCTACAGAAATCAAGACTACATCAGTATTTTTCTGCACTCATGATTCATTCTGGACACTGAGAGAAAGACCTGGTATACAGTAAAACAGGAGCACAAGCAAAGGGAAAGAGATAAAGATATGGGCAGACAAATGTCAAATACTATTCAGTTACTTGGGCCATGATATGCACAATATGTCATGACTCTGCAGTTATACATGCCTCATATTTCACATTTGAATGATAATCCCTCTTGGTGTAATTGTAGCAAATATAGCCATGCTGCAATTAACATTGTATCTATTATTCTTTCAGTGAATTATCTTAAGGTGGTTTTTTTTAAGTTTCAGAACCCGCACTAGGAAGGCTCTATTTAATCAGCTGGAGAGACCACAGCAAACTGTGACAAGCTTTTCTTAGATTCTCTAAGGAGACAAAGGCTTAACCCGCCGTTCATACATCATTGTTACTTAGCTTTGATTATTGCAGAAATAATGATTACTGCAGAAAAGTTCAAATAAAGCATTGCTTTCCAACATTCAGTGGCAGCTGAAATGTTGGCCCATTCTTTTGAGAGTGTATGTTTAACAAAGCCTTCTGTTGAACAAGGTCAGTAGCAAATGTGGTAGGGATTATGAAGATACTGCCTGGTCCCTGGGGGCTCCAGGGAGGTGGGAACTGGTTGCCCTGACCAGTCTCACTTGGGCCCCCAGCCCAGTTTGGGCTGTTTCATACAAAGGCCAGAGTCAGCCAGGTCTCCTGCATGGACCTGTGACCTGTGTTACAGTTGGCCCCGCCGCCAGCCTGGCCTCCAGCTGTCCTTAATCCATCGGCTACACAGATTCATGTATTAGTATGCTCAAAACAATGACATTGAAATCATAATATCCTATAATTAGTTGGTTTTGGTGGCGTTTAAGATGGATTGCATAAAAATCAGAATGAAATTCAAGAGAGGAAAAAAAAGGAGTCGAGATTATATGATTTTGATCCCCTAATATGAAATAAAGAAGGGGTAGTGATGAACATGTATACCACTTGTAACCTTTACAGGAACATTTATTATATATATATACACAATGTGAAATCACTGTTTTTACTGAACAGTTCAACTGTATCACAACAGGGGAATGTCAGCAATTTGTTAAGAATATGAGCATCGTCTTTCTAAAGCAGTCATCGGTCACAAATCTGGGGTAGAACATAAGAAGTTCCAAAATAGGGCTATTTTCAAAACTTATTTGTGCTTTCCAGTGACCGTACGGTCACAGAAATTTCTACTGCCAGGTAGAAACTCTTTTTTTTTTTGCTTCTTTACTGAGCTCCAGCATAGCAGAGATTTTTCCCTTAACTCCTGTGAGCCTGACAGAAATTACATGTGTGAAAAGATGTCTTAACTGCAATTTGTAAGAATCTGGTGCAGCTTCTTTACCTGATCTTACATTTTTTGGCTCACTGAAGCTCACTTTTGATCAATGCCACTGTCATTTCTAGACTCATCTCCATTTACAAGTAATGGCAGAACCTCCTCTCTCAATTTCTATCCTTAAGCAATGGCACAACATCCATGATTTTTGGGTACTATTGTTCTGTACAAGACTAGAGATGACTACTTTGAGAAACACAACATAATATACACATCACTTCTTTGGTCCTGCTCAGGCAAGTGAAACAACATAATGCTACATCTGAGGAGCCTGGTGCTATGGTAACCTGCCTCATGAAGCATCCCTAGGAAGCCCCTTATCTGCAGCAGATGGGAATCAACTGAAGTCTCCAGCAACACACAGTCTCCACATAAACACTCACTGAATCCTTGAGTCTGTGCCCAGCTGCACTGCAGGACTTCACAGTTCACACACTCCAAAATGAAACATGGCCAGATTTGGACAAAGGAGGAATGCTCAGCACCCAACACAATGATTTTAACAAAGCCAGCAAGGTGACTTCTGACAAGTAGAAGTAACTTCAGTTTTCCCTACACTATTTTACGTTTTCATTAAGTAATTTTTAATTCATAGTTGCATATGTATATGAAATTTCAAACCATTATATTTTCCCTGTAAAACATGCAATTTCCCTGCCAAAAGGAGATTTGAAGAGCTTGAATCACTTTTAATCTATATTTGGCCAACATGAGAACATGCTAAAACCCCTAACTACATCTTGTGTCTTACCAGCACCACAGATGAAGAAATCCCGTTTAACTTTCCCCAGCCCCCAGCTGTCTCCTTCCCTTTCAAATGCTGCACTTATGGATAATGATCTCTGAGCTACAGGAAAGCTTTGGTCCACTTTATACTCCTTGCACTGAGACACAGAGGCATGGGGACACAGAAACCACCTGATCTTGGAGACACAGGAACTGACCATGTGGGACTGGATAGTTTGGCCACTCTCAAGCTCACCTGAGCACAGTAAAATTCCTGAGCCATCCTCAAAGGTCTTCGTCTCTCTACCAAAATGAAGTCAAATGCTTAGCAGACTGAGGTACTGTCTTGTGTTGTCGGGGTGTAAAGAGTAGTCAGGGAGCATGGTCTGAGCAGAACCACACCCTGTCTCCCCCATTTGCATACAAATCAAACAGGAGGGTAAACGGGATTCATCTCCCACACCTTTCACCCTTTTTTCCATCACTCAGAGCCAATGACCAGGTGCTTATAAGCCATGAGCCTGTAAACTCTTCTTCCCTGGAGGTGCAGCA
>VZTA01028552.1:0-197734 GCA_013398855.1 Mohoua ochrocephala
CAAAGGTGTTACCTCCCCTATTTCTCGACTATGGAGAGGGTTTGGAAGCTGCTTGGATGAGTTATTTTTTGATGGATTTGAACTGGGAAACACCACTTCAGTTGCCTAGAAGCTAGGCACAAACTTAAGTTATATTCATCAAATATAAGAAACTGTATTTTTAAAAGAGAATGCCTTGGGAGAGAGACGCCATTCAGGGAAGGGCAATAATAATGCCAGCGTGTGCTCTTGTACCACCTTCGCAGGCAGAGACACTTGGGGACACAGCAGAGAGGTGGAATCACATTTGCCTGGTTTAGATCAGAGGCTACAGGGCAGTCTGGAAGAAACATCCCTGTTGCAGCTGTGCTGCTTTGTATGGATGCCAGAGAAATATGAGCAGTAATTAGGCTCTTCACTAGGACAACTTTGTCAGAGCCTGTGCTCTGCATTAGACAGAGAGAAACTGCTGAGACATCTCCAGCGAGTGTCAATTACTGAGCTACGTGGGCAGGGCCACAGAGCTGTTTTCTCAGGTGGTCTGTGCCACTCAAACCTTTGTCTCATTAAACAGGCAAGAACACTCTTGTGATTTGTTAAAAATTTGAAAGAGGAGACGTTTTTAAACTGAAGAGGCTTATTTTCCTTCCTCAAGAGAATGGTATTTTGACCGTGGTGGGAGAATCTGGGTTTGTCTTGAGCTTGCAGGATGTTGGGGAGGATAAAGGAGCTTGTCAACCTCTGGGACAAGTCAGCAGTGTGGTAAGTGACCACTCTTCTCCAGGTGTTTGGGGATGTATGTGCTTCAGATGAAATGGGAACTTCTCCTCGAAGTGTCTCTGAACAATGTCATCGTCCATGTTTTCCCAGGGTCACTGCCCCTTGCTGGGGCAGGGACAGTGTGGCTCTGCCAGGGGATTGCTAGAGATTCTGAATTTGAACAAGGACTTTTGAAGCTGGCACATTGTCCCAAAAGGCAACATCCGCATGTTGAGAATAAGCCTGAGAAGAAGCAGCATGGACATTCTGGTTGCCTTTCAGGACTTGTAGGTAGGAGGATTTTTGACTTGGCCTGGCAGCTGTCTTGCTAGTAATGAAAACAAGAGGTGGCCAGCATAAGAGTAAGGAAGCACAGAAGTGTTGGCCTCTGGTTTATGACAAAGTTAAGAGGGAGAACAGGTGGTCACAGGCTCACTCATTCGGAAGAAAACTGGAGACAAGCTGGGAGAACTTGAAAAATAACAAAGGGAAGATCAGGGACATCTTCAATAGTTTGCAATAAAAGATTAAGGGAAGAAAAGCACTTCCTTAGTTTTTGTCGTTTGACTCCAGGAGGAGTAGTACTTGTTGTTTATTTATAGGACTGTTGATAAAGACATGGCTGGAAATGACAAGACACTGGTTTCATCCCCTAGAATGAAAGGGTTAAATCATTACTGTCATTCACATTTCAAGCAAAACAGAATTGATTTTTTTCTGATGCCCACTCAAGGGAAGTTGGCAGTCAGAAGGACAGGGGATTGTGTTCCCCTGCTACTCTGAAACATGTAATGAGATTTCACTGCAAAATAGCCACGGAAATGTTAATTCTAAAGTATGTGGTGCACTGTGGAAAGAGCAAGTGGGAAATGATAAATGAGCAACATCGATCAAACATCAGCATGTGCTGTGATTGCCAAGGGCTTAGGCAGATCTCTTCACTCCTTAGGGAAGTTCTCCCTAAGAATCACATAAGAGACTCCTCTGTTAGGCAAAAATAATACTGCAGAAATTTGTGAAGTGTTCATTAAGTACAGTTGGAGAAGGAACTTTGTAAGTGACTGAGTGTCACTTTGATGGATAGACTACAGTAGGTTACACTCAATAAATCCTCCCGATCTCTGTGCATTGTCATTCAAAAGGAATTATTATTCCTAACTAAATAGCCACGGAAAGTCTAAAAGGTCTGCATGTTATGCACTGTCATGTCCTCAGTTACTGGGCTGTGTAACCCAAGTCAGTGTGGAGACAAGAGAATCAGCACGCTCTTGGACCCTCACAGGGACGGGTCAGAGGGAAGTGCCCTCCCTGTGTGTGGAGACCAGAGACAGCTGGGTGGCTGTGAGTCGTATCTTACCTTCAGGGCTTCTTAAGGGCTAGACACTAGCTTCTAGACCAATGTTCAGTCATTTTAGCATGTGCGTAGGGAAGAGGGAAAAAAACAGAGAGAAATTATATTTTTTGTAAAAGTGGATTGAAAATGCTATGGGATTAAAGCAGAGCCCAGTTCACATTTGTAAAAGTCCCTGGACTTTCACCGTATTAAAGCTTGGGCACAATTTCAAGACTTTGAAGAACTGCTGGGGAGGTCTTTAGCAGGTGAGAAAGGGTAGGAGGATAACATGGCAAACGTGTAAGTGGAACTGAACTTCTTTAGGTGGGTGATGTCCGAGAACACAGCTAACTTTATTCAGCTTTTGACCGAGTTATTGGGAGTCACACATGATCTCATTTAAACTTCAGCCTTAGATTCCATACCTCATCTGTGCCCACGGACGTGATTAGGATAGAAATAGGCTTACTCATTTTCTAATTGCATTCGTTGGACCATGGGTGGAAAGCAAGCATGACGGATGTGGGTGCAATATTCCAGGGCCAGAACGGGGCATTTGTTGATCATGTCACTGTATAATGTCACATCACATAAAAGCATAGAGTATTGAAAAATATAGCCACATAATTTCCTGGAATCAGTACTAATTAAAAAGCAAATTGGAGTGGGAAGCAGCTGAAGAATATCCAACTATTATCATAATTTTTTGCAGTAAAGGACAGATGAGTAAATGCTGTGTCTGAATCGGTGAACATTAACTGTACAGCTTCAAGGCTGCTGAGAAAATGAAATTTGCCTTTTTTAAAGAAAGATGTGTTTATTCATCTTCCTGCTGTTTAGTACACAATAGCCTTAACAAATACAGTACAACAATAGGGCCGCTGGATCAGGTCCAAATAAACCCTACAGTGACCAGGTCCTATAATGAGAATATCAGAGGTTGACATTTTAGTTTGCTGAATTGTCCTCCTTGCTCTTTTTTTCCAGCACCTGTAGGCAGTGAACCTGAAAAATTCCCACATTTAGAATGTCATTAGCACAAGGTGGGGAAGGAGAGCTCTTGGCTATGGGGAGGTTGGGTTCCTGTCTCCAATGCTAGCATGTGGTACAAGAGATTTGTGGAGGGGTGCAGTGGAAGCCCTCGGTTACAAGCAGTGAGAAGACACTGTGGAATGTGCCTACTCTAAAATGCGTGCTTTTCTGACATCATCCCCTGCTTTAGTTGTTGCTAAAACTGTGTGGAAAAGTATTATCCACCTCTTAATACTTCCTACCTTTGCTGAGGTGAGCAGTGATGGAGAGTATGCACCACAATAGCTGTTTAACCTGGATCTTTGTCTGTGGCTCTGCAGAACTAGATATGTTGTCTTCCTTAATCTGCTTCACTTTATTTTTAGGTTGTGACTGTGAAAAAGCTAGCGGTTTGCTGGAGTCAATTTTCACAAAAAGCCAGTGACAGAGTAAGAATTTCTGCCAATCTTCTTAACTCGCACTGAAAGCCTACAGTTTCTCAGGCTGCGAGAGCACAACATTGAGAAATAAAATGGCAGCCATCAAAGCATGCTCAGAACAGAAATATTCCACTGGCTTTTGTGACTCCTTGTTGCTCACAGAAATTCCCAGATTTAGAAGGCATGACTTGGGCATAGTCCTATACTTTGTCAACCTAACCCGCTCCTTTCCCCCTCAGTCACTTGTCCCAGTCACTGACTTTGTGAAAAGTAATTTTCTTTTGGTGAGTCTCTTGGCATGGTTCTTCCCCTGGTGCTGCTGCTTGTTGCTCCTTCTGGCTGAAGAGGTGTAGAACTGACTGATCATCACAGTAGGACTTCTTCAGGAAGAAGGTCCTTCCTTCTAGATTTAACCTGCAAATGGAAGACATTGGAAGATGAATGTGGCCCTGCACTTCTGGTACCTTTATCCTAAAGGAGAGTGAGGAAGGATCTAGATTTCTTTACGGAAAATTTCTTCTATTTATAGCCCTCTTCAGAAGGATGGAGTTATGCCGGTCCTATGACCATGGAAAATTTGTCCCAGGAAAGCAAGATTCTTATAGGTTCAAAAGTATTTTCTTGCCTTACTAGGAGTTTGTGTAAGGTGTGAACTGTAAGCAAAGGACGGTGCTGCTGTGCCTCTGACATGCCCTGTGTTTAGGGCAGGATTGGCCCTCAGTACGTGCTGAGGGGCCGAAAACAGGAGCCCGTGTATGAGAAGTAACAGCTCTGCAGTAGGATGTGACATAGAGGGGTCAGGTTTGGCCTTCTCTTTACAGAATCTGTACTGAACTCTCTGTGGGTTGACAAGCATTGTTGGTGCTGGGAATTGGCCTTGGCTGGCTGTGAGGCTGCAATGACTCTTGTGCCACAGGGATTTAGACTTCTAGTAGCAGCACAAGGCCCAGGGCTCTGTGCTGTGAGGGCTCCTGCACAGTGCACGTGCTGGCCTTGGAAAAGCTCACTTGGTAACTCAGGACTTGCTTCTCAAGTTGCTATGGCTTCTGCAAGAATTTGCCTGCAGTGTGCCCAGGCTTCATGCTCAAAACATAAAAAATTGGCTGTCGTTTTAACTTGATTCCAATTGTTTTTGGTGCTGTGGAAATGAGATGCTTAGAAATAAATAAGGTGGCCGTTAACGGTGGTTTTTATTCGGTTTTAATGGCCTGTACTAATTAACTGGGTGCTGTCTAGTTTCACTCGAGTGGGAGTGACACGAGCACAAAGATTACAGGTTGGCATTTACATTAGTCTGTTTCATTCAACAGGAAAAGATTCCGCTTAGCAAGAGACACCTCCAAGGGAAACAATGCCAGAGGGAACAAAACTATTTCTGTGCTCGAAGAGAACAGGGCTTCAATACAGTAGCCTAATTAAGATGGTTATCTGCTGGTAAACAAACATAGCTGACTCCTGTACAGTGGACGGGGGAATTTAAAGAGAAAAATTATCGATTGAGTCTGGAAAAAGAGTTGCAGCTCAACAATGCACTGGATAAATACATATGCTCTCTCTGTCTCATTCTTTCACATTGGACAGATCGGATGGTGTTGGGGAAACTTTTTTTTTCTAATTTGTGGTTTTCTTTTTTTTTTTTTCCCCCCATCAGGCTTTTCTGCGTAAGACTTTGCAGGGATGGATTGGCAACATTGGCAACAATTGTCAACCAGTTCAGCTCCTCAGTGAATCCCTCTGTTTAATTCCTTATTCTTGGCTTCTGTCAGCTCTGAAAACACACTGTTGGTGCCACTTTGGTTGAAATTCCTCTGCAAATCCCTGCCGTATGAGTTAAGACTTGTGCAGATGGTGGCAGTGCTGATCAAAATGACACTAAAGAGTTGTTTTCTCTTTTCTAAAGCCAAGCAAGAGCATTTTAAACAAGAAACGGGCAGCTATTATGATTTTGGTGGCTTTTATCACTGCTCTGTAAAAAGGTATAAAAGCCCTTTGCCTGTCTCTTCCACTTTTCTAATTTGAAAAAATAAGAAATAAAACCTCCCCAGAAACCGGTGGTAAAGCAGTTGCTTCTCCTCAAAATCTTTTAGAAATCTTAACTTTACGAAGGGACAGATGCTTTAGTTTCAGTGTGAGGGTCTATTTGGCCCAAAGGCACTCAGGAGTGTGAGGGCTGGGGAGGCTTCACTGAGGGCTGCCCAAGACTGAAAGAGCAGTGTCCAGGCAGCCCTGAGGATGGGCTGGACAAGGATGCTGCAGAGGGCACCTACTGGAACCAGCCTGGTACCGTGCCCTGGGAAACTGTCCCTGGTGGCTTCATTTCATTTTGTTAAGTTCATTGCCCGTTCTGTTTTGAATGAACAAAACACTGCTGCTGTTTTTTTCTCATTTTTGGAATAAACTGAAGATATATCTGCATCATTCATGTGGAGGTATCCAAGCTACATCCAAACGAGGTGAGGTGGACTACAAAGAAAGAGAGCAGTAAAAAAAAATAAATAATAAAAAAGCAATAAACCTTTGTTTAGTCAGGTCTTCCTCTACACATAATTTTGTTATTGACTTGTAAGTTATGGAATAAATCATCTGGGAAGCTGTGGGAAATACCTCTGGTCCGTGAACACAGGGAAGGCAGGCAATTGAGTTGTGCTCTAGCCATGAATTGGGTAGCAAGAACCACCCTCTCTTTCTACTGCTCTGGTTTCCATAAGTGTCTCGTAATGATAACTCATACCTGAAGCTTATTCGATGAGAAGTGTCAGATAAAGCTGAATGGTATTTCTCAGAAAGTCTGGACAGTTTGGAGGAAACATCCAGCCAAGGGATGGGAATGCCATGCTGTTCAATTGACAGCTCACAAGCCATAAATAATAGTTAGTCGAAGAGCTAGAAGAAGTGACTAGCCCACAGACAGAATCCATACGTTGAAATATGCTTGCATTAATTTTTTGCTGAAGGGCCTTGAATAATGAGGAGATTAGTAAAAATCAAAGTCCTTTGCGGGTAATTTATGAACAGGAACAAAACAAGGTAAGTTATGAACTGCAAAGAGTTCTCCCAGTTGTAGTCATTGGCTTGTAGAATTCAATCAATGCCTAACAATTTAGATCTTTTTAAAAAAAAGTAATTTAAATGAATACAGTTAGTCTGGCAGGGTGGACAAGTTCAAAGAGACCAGATGGTTAAAGAAATGCTATGAAATAGCTGGACAAAGGGACCTAGTTGGAGTATGAATAGTGCTCTTTGATGGTGCTGTTTTGTGTATCTGGTATCTCTGTTCTGCAGAGGCTTTCGGACAATATCCACTGAGCATAAAGGACTGCCATGAGGACAAGAACTGCCCATAATTTTGGCTAGGCTGGCAGATCAGGCTATGAGTGAAAGATACAGGCAGAAATTTCATCACATCTCGCAGAGAAACCTGAAGTGTCAAAAGTTTAAAAACAGCTGTTTAAAAACCTGTCTGAGAATTGGCAGTGGGGAGGGAATAGAGAACTGCCAGCTAAAAAGGGCTTAAAAGACGTGATTTGAGCACACTTGTTAAATGCGTTTTTCCCCAAAGCAGCCATCCTGGTGGATTGGAGAAAGGCAACTTGCAAAACTGTGTCCCTTGGTGTGTACAAGGAGAGAGGAATAACTGTTCTGACTTTTTTCCAGAGCCTCCTCTAGCAGCTTTTCTCCCTCCCCGCTGCTTCAGCTCAGGCTTCACATGTCTCTGGTGCATGTGCCAAGCAATCTGCCAGCCTCACGTCGACTCTCCCTCCGCTTGTCACGAGCGCTGACCTCCAGCACTCGCATTAACAAAACTTTTCCTGCAGCTAAGATCATCAGATTACTTTAAGCACGAAATGGCTGAAAAACATTGCAGAGCACAGGGTGATTGGGAAGCATGTTACAGAAGCAGAGAACATCCACTCTGAGTTCCTAAGGGCCGGAGTTTTTAAAGGGCTCACAAACCTGCTCTTGTTAAGGATTCTTTCAGCATTTTCTCAGCAGAGATGAAGTAATTTCTAAAGTACTGCAATCTGCTACATGAAGGCAATGAGTGATTTTCTAAGGCTACTTGAAAATCTTGTGTGAATCTCTTTATTTGCTTTCCAGGCTTTGCCATACAGAACATTTGTTGAAGTTTCTTTGCTTCTCTTCTCATTTCATGGCTCTCCAGTCTGACTTCTCCTTCCCAAATCAAGCTGCACCATACATGAAATCTCCTGGTGGGATATGCTAGGCATGGCATAGATTTCAGGCGGGAAATACATGCCTTTATACATATGATGCAACACTGCTTTCAAATCAAGTATGTAGGATTTCTTGCAAACAATATCTTCAGGCATTTTAATGTTTTGGTGCTTGTGATAACAATTTTAAATTGACCTGAACATATCCTAGCCCTTTTCCCATCAAATGGCAAACATTCAGTGGTACAGGCCTTGAAACCTCCTGCTTTTCTTTGAAGTATGGAGGGGGCAGGAAAGCCCATTTTTCTTTAGCTGCCAGGTGTGCAATCCCTGCCTCTCAGTCCATCTCCTGGGCAGATCTGCACCACGAGTTCACTCTCTCTCTAGCAGCACATGTGGGTGAAGCACAGCAATCTGGTGGCACTAGGTGAGAGCACAGTCAGTTTAATGTGGTTCCTGGCACTAGCAGGTGGTCAGAACGGCATGCTGGTCCCAGGCTGGTAACACTATTTCAACTAGAAAATGGATAGAATAAAAAGACTGCTTCTGAAAAGAAAATCAGAAGTTTCTTCAACCTTGGCTTAAGCAGTAGCATGCAACTCCATCATTCCTAAGCCTTACTGGAAATGCTGAGAAAAGACTTATTTAGAAGGAGTGAGCAATCACTTTTATGATTAGGAAAAAGCATATTGTAAACATTGTTTCTCTTCTGTGTTCTCTTGAAACTTCCCCTTTTATCCATTGCCAGAAGTTGAGCTTCCCACTCTGACCCTTTATTGATAGTGAAGTGCCACCCCGCTGTTCTGATTTGTCTTATCACTCATGGCAGTGGCTAACAGCTCGGGTGATGTGCTGTGGCATGGTGACCTTCCGTGACCACATTTCTGCTCTAAAGCAATCCCCACGGGGCTGGCGCACTCAGTGCCTTCTGCCCCTGGAGGGCAGCTCTGTCCAGAAGGGTCACAAATGTCCTGCAATGTTTTGCAGACTGTGTATGCGCCTCTTTGGGGAAATAATCGTTCTTCCTCAAGCTTCCAGGAGAGTTATACATACATAAAAGGGAGAGAGAATACTAGAAACATACAGGGCCTCCTTTTAATATCTCACTAAGCATATTGTGCACTTTCATGTCTGCTGTGCTCCAGGCTGTATTGCTCTGGCACTGTGATGAAAAGCAGTTCCTTTGATTCATCCTCAGCTTTCTTCTCAATAATACCTGAGTAACACTAATTCGTAGTGGAACCAATCAGTATGAATCCAGGAGCAAGTCCTCCTAAATGGCTTCAGCATCTGCTTTCTTAATAGAAGCCTTATGAAAATACAGGCATGCAACTTGCCTCTTAATTCAGTGCTGGTTGCTCTGACAGTGCTCGTCAGCTTGTTCAGCTGCTTTGGGAACTGGCACTGTGAGCCTGAAAGCTGTTGAGATGCATTGGCCTCCTTCACTGATCCTCTCCTGACTCCTCACACCAGGAGCAGGCATTCATTTATTGTCCATCTCAGTTTGAAAGGAAAACAGAGAGGGTACAGCACAATGCTGTCCAGCCCTGTGGCCTTTCTCAATGCACTCATTGTTTTCTTTGGAAAGAAAGAGAAACAGTGAGCCGTGACAGACAATGACATTTACACGTGTTGACTTGGTAAAGTAAATATATTTATATAGAGTCATTTGAGAAAAGCCAAATGTGATGTGTTTCAGGAAGATAGGCACATGGGTGAATTGCAGTGTAAAAGGCAGGCTAAAAAAAAAAGGGATGAATGCAAGAAGGAAAATAAAAAGGTGGCATTTAAATACCTTGAGTCGGTATTCTTCACCCCTGAATACCAGTGCCTGGAGCAGTGTGGATTACACTGCATGCCTGGTTTTGTCTGGTTTTGAGTGTGGTGTGGGGAACCATGCAGGACCTGCTGTGTGTTTCATTTGCCGCTGTGTGCCTGAAATAATCTGAGATTTCATCAAATGCTTGTCTTTCAGTCTCTGGCTGCACACAGGAAATACGCTCACAGGTATTTAAGGTGGCATTGAACGAGATAAAATCAGGCTTGGAGAGCTTCCTCTGATCAACTGTGTAATAGTGGTCTGGTTCAGGGAGGTCGTCTGTGGGAGCTGGATCCTAGTTTTGTGGCTCCCTGGTTTGGGGTGGAGGCAGAAGGGGGTCAGGATTTGGCTGGTGTCTCTCTGTCCTCCCTGCTGTGGCTGGAGAGAACTGCACATGCAGCAGAGCAAAAGCAGAGCCAGGGTCTGCTGACCTCTGTGACATCATGAGATAATGATAATTTTGTGGCTTGCAGAGGAAATCCTATGCTGCTTTCAAAGCCTGGAAAAAGGGAGGAGAGAGAGGAGTGAGAGATACCAGCTTAAAGAGCAGGAATGGGAGTAGCTCCTCCAGACCCTGCTGGAAACCAGTCTCCATGTGAGTGACACTGGTGGATCAAATCAAAAAAATTAGGAACTAGATCACTTCCATCCAAAACGCTCATGTTCTTACAATAGAGGGGACAGAAAGGAATGTCTGAGATCTGGAGGGAAGGGCAAGGGCAAAGTTAGTTGATCTCAGAGACTGTGAGACCTTGCTATAACCATCAGAGCTCTTTGTCAGGGAGGAGTGATGGACACATGTCTCTAAAGGGCTCTTCAGCTCTGCCAGCCAGTAATTTCTTTTTAATTCCCCCCTTCTTTGTCCTTGAATGCCCCATGAAAATTTCAGAATCAGTTTGGTTGGAACAGTGTGTGAGAGAACGGCCTGATCTGTTCTGAGCTACACAAAGACAGAGCAGTGTGAATACACGTGTTCTCTGGGGAAATGGGAAGAACCTTCATCCAATATTTGCAAGGGGAGAGGTAGATATGACTATTTGGGTTCAGTGCATTTCACATGACAGAGTTATTTGCAGCTATTGGTCTTTGTTTCTGATCTCCCTTCAGTCACGTGTTTGGGGCCGGCTAGTGGTTTGCTTGCGTGCTTTTAGGGCAACAAACATCTGACCTTGTGACAAAGGCACTGCTCCTAGCCTTTGAAAATACCGATGCTGCCCACGTGAGGGAAGCTAAAAGGCTGCCTATGCTCTAGGAAATGACAGGAGGTAATAGCAGGCTCACAAGCAGTGAACAAGGCGCCTGGGTCATTTGCCCATTTCATAAGTGCACAAGGTGCCTCGGTGGATGAGTAACTAGGTTATTCCCTGCATCTTTTCCCCTGGAGCATCAGAGATACCTAAGAGATTAATGGTAGCACCAGCTAAATGGCCTGTTATTCCCATTCCTGTGGAACCCTTCTCAGCACGCTTTGATGTTAGGATCAGTGAGCCAGGCTCAGGTCACAGCAGTCTCCCGCCCCGCTCCTTTTCCAAAAGTAAGTGACAGAGCAGCTGTAGTTTGAAACATTACCTCCACTTAATATCTCTCTTTCCATGTTCTACAGCCTTGAAAAGTATTGTTTTGGCCCTCAGCATGTGTTTTAGGGATGAAGAATGCCTCTTGTTTCAAAAGGTAGGCAACCGCTGAAGTCACAGTCCAGAATTACAAAGTTTTTTGTTTCTCAGTTTGCTTAATACTGTGTTTTAGTTCTAAAATAAACAGTTTTGAAGAAGTAATTCATAAGTACCTCATTTTATAAAGCCAAAATGTAATAAAATTACTGACAGGTTGACTGAACACTGTGTTTGATACAGTATCTCTGAATTGGTGCTTGAACTATGGACACTTAGAAGCATTTCTTATACATTAAATGGGAAAAAAAAAATCTCAATGAGGAAAGTTAAAATGGGAACTTAATGTAAACTTTCATGGAAACAGGGAAGAAACAAACAGATTTGTGTGGGAATGCCAGCCTCTGAGAAGAACAAAGGGGGTAAGCACAGCAACCCCTTAAATTTTGCTAAGGCAAAGCAATGGGGTATTTTTCACCAGCTGCTGGTTTTCATTCGATAAAAGTCTTTTATTGTAAAGAACTGAAGAAAAGAACAGCAGCTTTGTTGCAACCAACCAGAGGCAGGACTGTGGACAAAGATAAATTTTTGCTCTTTTAAAGCAGTATGAGCTCTGAAGAAGCTGGGATAAACATGAGCAAGAGACAGAAAGGTGTAAGAGACAGTTGAGGGCCTGAAATGCAAGCTCAGAGTGTCGATAGAAATGCAGGGCTGTCCTTTCACAGCGAGTTGGTGTCAGCTTAGATGATGTGACACAACTGAATGCAGGAGATCCCAACGGAAAGGCTGAATAGGTCACGTGCCTAGAATAAAGTGTCTCCATTTTTCCAGTCAAGCCATACACGTCTGAGGTCTCGAGCATTTAATGGGCCTCACATGGCAGCTCTTGGACACATCCTTTGTTATCGCTTCTTTTTCCTTATCCCTTCAGTGAAATTGATGGTGATTTCTTCTACAATCTAGCATATAAAAATAACTATTTTATTTTCATTTTTCATACTCCCAAGAAGAGTCCGCAACATTATGAGAGAAAGAAACTTTGCTGCTTCTTTATACTGCCACGAGTAAAAGACTTTTTCTGGGTGTCTCAGGGGAAGAGCCAGCTCAGTTTGAGTTGAGGGACTTTCCTCTGCATCAGTTTCAGCTTCCTTTCCTTTTTTCCAAGTGTCAGCTAGTTTATTCTAAGTCAAACACTGACAAGGAAACGCATATCATAGTTAAAAAAGAAAATCCGTAAGTGATCTAAATGTTTTCTTCTTAAAATGTGCTTCATTAACATGCATCGTTATAGATCGCTTGAAATAATTTGTGAGTGAGTAAATGAAAAGAGGTCTTAGTCTGATAAATGCTTTGCATTAATTCTGTGCTATAACAGACTGACATGTTACATACAAGAGAAAGATTGACAGCTTCATAGTGAAAGAAAATTGTCTGCAACTATTAGACTGAGTTAATGAAAGAGGGAAAAAAGAGGGGGGAATGCTTGTATTAAGCACGATATGATCATTAAACTAATGAGAGGAACATTATTTCACCATTAGCTTAAAGACGAGGAATTTATAGCGAACTAATGTTAGAATTGCATTGAGTTTTGTTTCCATTTCCTGCTGAAGTAGGAAAAATAACCCCAGCCCGCAGGAGCTGGGGTGTTACGTGCACACTCACGCATTTGCATGGTACATGTCACTCTGCAGGTGTAATATATACCTTATTCTTGGGAAGGAGTTGGGGTTTTTTTGCCTCTTCTGAATTGTGTAAATGTGACTGAAGGTAACATTCAGCTGACATAGTGTTTAAACCTCGCATTGTGGATATCTTCATCTGAGCTCCCCACACTCTTCCCTCCATCATGGGAGGTGGGGGACTGGGGGGCTTTAGGACACTCTCTGTTTGATTGAATTTGTTCATGCATGAAGTTAAAATGAGGGGCCTCCACAAGTACCATTTATTTCTCCATCGACTACAAATGGTGTTCATGCTGTCTGCCTTGTGTTTGAATGTAAACATATTTAGTTGGATAAATGCTCTATTAGGGTTTGAATTCAGTTCATATGTGATACTTAGGTGTTGGTATCTGAGTGTAAAAGGAGTGCTTAAGCTCCCATTATAGCTGATGAAGAATTTAGTAAAAAAAATCTGTTTAAGATGTGATACCTGCTTCAGATATTGAGTCTAAACCATGAATATTGTGTGATCAGGAGAGGGAGAAAAATATTGTTATGGTTTTAGATGAAAGTGGAGATTCAAACAACTAAACCCTGATAACCAAAATTGAGCAAAGTTAGCCATTAACACCCTCAGAAAGTATGAATGACTATTTTCCTTGTTGTTTTGTCTCAGCTTCTGACAAACAGTGATTTAAGGACTCTTTAAACCAGAGCCTGCATTAGAAATTCCATCCAAATAGTCACTCAATAGTCACTTAGCCTTTGTGAGCTTGACTAGTCTCTGTAAATTTGTTTAACCACCTCAGTATCTTACTGCTTTGAGTTCTACCACATATTAACACATTGTCCCCCAAAATCAAACAATTCCTTTGTTTAAAACTGGTCCTTTGCCAATCTTCAGAAAACTCGTGTATTGGGGAGAATGATTGCTCCCTATACACCTTTTTGGACAACAGCCAGCACCAGTTTTTTCTTGCCCTCTGTCATATTCCCTCAAACAAACGTGTCTTTGCCATGCTAAAGTTTAATCTACGCGTGTTCCTTTCCAGGTGAACCAATTCAATGTCTTTCTCTGTCATCCTTTTCTCTCTGCTGTTTTAGTTTCTCCCAGTCTTTTGTTGGACATGGTCTGATTGTGGCAACATGCTGTGTGTGGGAAGAACATGTGGGAGCTCAGGGAAACAGCAAAATGCTTTTTCCTCTCAAGTCCTTTTACAGACAGTGCTGATATATGGTTTGCCTTGTGTGGCCTCAGACCACTCTGCTGGCATTTTCTGAAAGGTATCCACAGTGACTGAATTTTTGCTCATAGCTAATGCAAACCCATGCATTATCTACATATAGATAAGGTAGATTATTTTATCTCAAGCACCTTACTTTGCTTTTAAGAACCCTGAGCTTCACCTGCCACTTTATCTTTGGGGTCACTTGAATATTGTAAGCTCTTCCCGAACTACTCACTGATGGTTTTAAGCTTTATTGCCAAGAATTACTTGCTGTTACTGGTAAATATCAGCATTACTAGATTTCCTGCCCCCTAGATTGCTTATGGATGTGTTCAGTGACACAGAACACAGCTCATAGATGGTGTGGGGCCTTGGTGGTGGGTAGCAGGTGGTCACCTCAGGATTCCTCACCTGCTCTACTAAGAAATATGATGAAAGATTTGAATAAAAGCACTGTTAAAAAAGATTCCAGAACCTAGAAGTGCTTTTTTTAATATAAATGTTAGCCCTTAGACCTTGTAAGCAACTGCACATATCGAAGGAGACTTCTCCTGAGGCTCTCACTCAGTTGCGCTTAAACCAGACAAAGAGCTACAACAACACTTTAGGTTCTGCCAACCTAAATATCTCATTGAAATGTTGGGTACAAGATCAAATAAAATAATAGATGCTATCTGCCATCCTAATTAGCTGAATTTAATAAATAATGATCGGGCATTGATAGTACAAGATTACCGATGGAATTAATGAGTGCCTGTAGATCCTCAGATAAATCCCTGCTGCAGGGCTGCCCTGATGAGGAAAAGCCAATTGACAAGATTAGGTTGATTTGGCCCTTTAAGTAGATTTGGCTTGTGCGATCATTTCTCACCTTGATTTTGTTGCTTTATTACAATCCACAATCACTTTGACTTAAAAGGAGGCTAATTGCTTAATTCTTAAAAGTTATGCCAAAGAGCAGCCCCTTTCACTCCTTTTATTTACCACTGTTCTTGAACGGTTGGAAATAAAAATTAGGGTTAATCATAAACTGCAGTGTATGAGATCAGGAACATGTGAGGTTAAACTATTACTTTATGCTGATGAAATACTTTTATTTATATCAGATTGACAAAAATCTTTTCCTTTATTTCATGTATGGAAATGGCATTCAACTCTAGGAAATGTTCCTGGCATAAATCAATTGGACTGAAGTTGGGTTGATGGCAAACTCCCAAAGTATAAGAAAGACAAATCTAATCAATAGCACTTTTCAATGGCATTAGACTAGTTTTAAATAGTCAGATGTTCAGTTTCCTAGGAAAAGTAATGAAATTGTTAGAGCTAATCTTAATCCTTTAATTATGGAACTGACTAATGACTTAAACAGATGGTAGGCTTCCCCCCCCTCTCATTATGGGGGAAGGTTAATACAATTAGAATGAATATATTACCCAGCCTTCTTTCCACCCTGAGTACATTACCAGTTTCTGTTCTATTTTTCTTACTTTTTTGAAACTTAATATGTTTCAAGTTCTTGGGGATTAAGAAAGAAACAAACAAAAAAAAAGTCATTAAGGAAATTTAGGAACCTTATACTATCCAACATTATGTTGCATTATGTGCCTACTATCGTGGGGGCAGGTGGCTTGATTTCTAAATTATTATTTTTAGGGTCCTCAGTGTGGTAATAGAGAGAAAATTACTATCTTCCCTGCATTTATGGGGCATTTTGCATTCTGATAACTTGCCTCCTCCAGGACATTTGCCATGGTTGGAGGCAGCTGGAAATGTCCTCTCTCACCGGTAGAATTTTCAGCTTGGTTAAGCTGCAAATATCTGCTGCTCAGCCACCTCTGCTGTGGGAAAACTGGCACAGAAACTCCTAGAAGCCGTATGGAAGTGGATGAATATATGGCTTTTGTACATCTTGGGGAGAAACATGCACTGAAGACCAACAGGAAATTGATACATGAGAGAAACTCAAGCATTTAATTAGAGAACAATTTGGGATCAAATATGGCCACTGTGCTGAGTCCTCCAGAACCCTTTTTGCTGGAGTGCTGTGACCCCATTCAGCAGGATTAGAAGTGCAATGAGCAGCCAGAACCTACACAAAAATCCAGTCACCGGTGTAGCTACCAACTGCTGGCATCTCCCATTATTCGATCTAAAACTACATGATATATCTCTTATGACTTAGTCATCTGATTGCCTTCATGGAAAACTACCAGAAGTGTGTATTAGACCCATGGAAATAATTTTAATTTGATTCTGTATGTAGCCTTGATCATTGATGTTGTCTGTGAGGATACAGGGATGGCTCGTGGGGTAGTGCTGCGAATCTTTCTCTCATGGATCCCTCTTCCTCCTAGTTGTTTATTTTCCCCTGCTTCATCTCCTCTCCATTTTTATTACTCCTTCTGTCAGCTAAATTTTATGTGGTGTGTTTAAGTTAGTATGATTGGTAGTTTTACTTTTTGTATGGTAATATCTGTTGCCATAAAAGAAATCCAAGAAAAACTGGAGAAACTGAAAATATTATTGGACTTATTTCTGAAAATGTTTGCATGATGCAGAGAACAATTTGGGAAAAAGACAGCAGTGTCAGCAAACTGCCAAATGACAGCCTTCATACTGTATTTCTGTCTTCCTGTCAGGAGATTATGCAGTATCTTTTTATTACAGACCACATTTTAATAGGCAGTTCTGATAATCTCATTTACAAATTCACCCATTATAAAGGGACATTGATTTTACATTTGCTTCCAAAATATTGCTGTTTTGTATAAGCAAGTGCTGCCCATATTCTGCAAAAGCTATTGGGAAGATCATGTGCTGTAGATGTTTGGGACTTGTAAAATATATTTGTGCACACTTGCGTGGCAGCTGTCTTACTCTCACTTCTGCATTCAAATGTGAACAGAAGTGTTTTTTTGGATGGCCATAACATTTGGTATGCATCTTGTCTCTTTTCTGCCTTGTCCCTTTGGTTATCAGTGGTTTCTTTGGTTTTTTTTCTGTTTCTTTTTCTAATTACCCTGCAGTGAGTTTTGAGAACACACCTCTAACCTTTCCCAGTGTAGTAAGAACTAAGGTGACCGTTTTCTGCCACAAATGTGATTAGATGCAGTATGGAAGAAGAAATTAAAGAAGAAATATCAAGGGATAAGTACAGCATTCCTGATGAGAGGGAATTTTTTTTTCCTCATGTGGGCAAGGCAGGGAAAATCTTTTGGAGAGAAAGAAATTCTAGAGTAGGGGAATTTGATAAACATCAGATGAAATGGGATGAATGGTTTTTGGGTAGACAGACCATAGCAGCCTCACTGAAACACAGCGATTTCAGCAGTTCACCTCTGTTAGACAGAGAACTGCTTCCGAAGGACTTTGACACATGGATGAAATCTGGGGTCAGTTGAAGTCAGTGGGAGTTTTGCAGGATTTTCATGGAATCTAGTTTGGTTTCTGATTTCTATCTGTGCCCTAAATTAATTTTTAAAGCAAAAAAAAAAAAAAAAAAAAAAAAAAGAGATACATGCTTCAGAAAGAATTTTCAGGTAGAATGTAAAATCACAACTTTAAAGATGGAATATATGTATTTTAAAGATGGTTTTATATGTGTGTTTTTTTCGTGGAGAACCACACATGGAAAGGAAATAAGGATTCATAGCTCAATGGGAAGAATCACTGAATATTGATGAATCATATTTTTCTATCACACTAGGATAAGACTAGCAAAAATACTATGTGGGAGTTGGGTAGTTATAGACAAAAATGAATACTTTAAAAATTTTTTTTAGGGAATTGAATTGAAGCCTACATTAAAACTGTAGTCTTGGAAAGATAAACATTGCTTTTCAAGTTTGGGTCATATTCAGGTCATGTAGAAAAGAAGTGGAGGAAGCACTTGAAAAAGTTCTAAAATTTTTGACAATTTTCTCTTAATGATAGAAGAAACAAGATCAAGAATTCAGCTGCAAATGGAATTTATTTTTCTTTTGAGTTTAAACCCGCATTCTCTTTCTGCTACACAAATACATTTTAATCAGGTGAAAACTGCCAAACAGTGTTATTTCTGCAGTGTCATAGCAAATGGGTACAGATGGTACCTGAGCAGAGGGAGAAGCTATCAAGGTCGGAGGTTCAAAAAAACAAAAAGGCAGGCAAATTTTACAAGACTTAAACAGGAATATTTTCACCACATTCACTGCTCCATAGAGCTTCGTGGCCAACCTGAAGAAGGCAGTCCTGTGTCAGCGGTAAAGGTCACTAACCACTGACAGAACAAAAGATTGTGATTTTGGATTTGGATTTCTGCTGCTGGATTTTCCTGGTCATTTTTGGCCAAAGAAAGCAGCACAGGTAGGTGGGCATAACACTATAATCCCCACAACTTCACACTTTTCCAAGAGTAAAATGTGAGGTGCCATCTGTGTTCAGTGTTTGCTTTTTTCCTCAGGTGTGCAAGCGTTAACTAGAGGAAAAAGAAATTATCCTCCTTTTGGTGCCAGATGTTTCCCCATGAGAGGCAAGATTTGGGTGCTTACAAATTGACTTGCTGGTGAGATGAGTTCCTTCATGCACTAGTTAAGAGGTTGTTTATGCTCCAACACCTGAGTGTTCAAATTCTCCTCAGAATTCCACATTTTCAGGTGTTTATACTCAATCTTTATCCAATAAAGGAATAATTAGGCCATAAAATTGTCGGCAACAATATTGGGAGGAACCCCTTAGATTATTCTGTCCATCCCTCCTCTCTCTGCTATGTGATACGATGTAGACTTTCATGGCGGATAAGGGAAGAGCACCAGACATCATCTGCCTGGACGTTCACAAAACATTTCTGACTTTCCCACGTGATATCCTTGTCTGTAAGCTGGAGAGACATGGATTTGATGGATTCACCACTCGGCGGGTAAGGAATTGCCTGGATGGTCACACCCAAAGAGCTGTGGCTTGATGTCAAGGTGGAGAGCAGTGAGGAGCGGCATTCCTAAGGGATCAGTGTTGGGACTGGCACAGTTTAACATCTTTGTGCTCCCACCTGTTGCATCCAGCTCTGGGGCCCCAACAGAAGGAGGATATGGACCTGCTGGAGTGAGTCCAGAGGAGAGCTACAAAGATGACCAGAGAGATGGAGCTTCTCTCCCATGAAGACAGGCTGAGAGCGTTGTTCTGCCTGGAGAAGAGAAGGCTCTGAGGAGACCTTAGAGTGGTCTCCCAGGACACACAGGGGCTACAGGAGAGCTGGAGAGGGATGTTTTATAAGGGCATGGAGTGATAGGACAAGGAGGAATGGCTTCAGACTGAAAAAGGAGAGGTTTATGTTAGATGTTAGGAAGAAATTCTTTACTGTGACAGTGGTGAGGCTCTGAAACACGTTGCCAGAAGGACCTGTGGATGCCCCATCCCTGGAAATGTTCAAGACCAGGCTGGATGGGGCTCTGAACAACCTAGTCTGGTGGGACGTGTCCCTGCCCATGGCAGGGGGTTGGAAAAAGATGATCTTTAAGGGCCCTGCCAACCCAAACCGTTCTGACATTCTATTGTATTTCTGAGACAAATTGGTATTTCTTGTTTTTAACTGACCATGTCTGTCTGAGTCCGTCCTCTATAATGCAATGTGTGTTTGTGTTTATCACCCACAAATTTAGCAGTATTTTTAGATGTCTGTATTATTTACCTGAAGTATGTAAAATATTTATGTTTGCAAAGCATTTTATGAAAGATGCCAGAACAACAACAGAGATTGCTTGACCTTGGTATATTCTGATTTATTGTAGGTCTGCATTAATTCAGTGTCTGGAGCCAAACACCTATAATTTGTTTTTGCTTGCACTTTTCAATTTCATAATGTATTAGACAACATATTATATTATATACATCTCTCGAGTTAGTGGAGAGTTAGGGAAGTAATTAGTCTTCCTTCAAAGTTTGTTTTAGTCCCCCATCTAACACTCTAAATCAAATCTCAAAACCAGCCTTGTGATTACTTGGTTGTGGGACAATTATAGTTTTGTTTTGGGTATCAACAGATGTCAGGAGTCAGCAGCAGCCATCTTGTACTCTGTTCATTTGCTACTCATAGGCCTATTTATAATGGTGATATCTATTTTTCTTTTATGAAATGGGAAGAAACAGGGAACTCTCCTTACATATCATTCAATGTTCTGCTTCCTTTATTTAGTCTTTTAAATGTAAAAGTGCAGTCTTCATACTTAGAAGCACATCTCCCAAGACGGGAAAATGGCAGAAAGTTAAAATGTCAGTGAAAAATGGCGTAAAAACTCCAAACAGAAATTAAATGCACGGTTACACGCAGTTACACAACTGTTCAACATTCCAAGATGAGACACCAAGTTGATAATTTTATAGCTCCTTATTGTAGGTTTGATTTTTTCCTTTAATTGCGTTTATCTTGCAGGCTAGAAAAACAGTTCTTATTTTGAGTTGAAAAACTCAACGAAGGCCTCCTAAAAACTCTTCTTGTTAAGGTCAGTAGTAATAATCTTAAGAATATACAAAGAACCACAAGAGCAGAAAGATTCTGCTGCACTCTGTTAAATGAGGAGCAAGGTTGCTAGTCCTTTCATAATCTCTACACAGTGCTTTTGCATCTACTTGTCCTTTTGCATAGGCTAAGTCGGTAGAAAGACCTTTCTTGCTGCAAAGGTTGACTGAAGATTGGACTAGTGCACTCCACTTCTGTGCCCTCAGCAGCATCTTCCAATTTTAAAATCCTGGTTAACACTGGAGGATGTTTTTCTCCTCAGATTTGTCATTGCGAGATGTATAATAGTATTCTGAATAAGCAGGTTTTTCTCAATATGAATATAGTTAGTGTACGCGCCATAGCAACAGCATGCGAGTACAGAGGCTATATAGGACAGGCTAAATGTTCTGAAAGAATAAATTTAGAAGGTGCACGAGCACCTCTGGACCTCCTTAAATTGCACGATCTATTGCTGTGCAGTGGGTGCTTGAAGCATAGAAAAATTTTAGAAACGTTTGCTTCATAACTTCGGCCAAACATATTTTGAGACGCAGTGCAAAATCATTCCAGTCTTTGTGTAGATCTAGAAAAGGCATACTAGTCTGTTTTGGTATTAGAGGCAAAGTCTCTTCTTTGCAGAGCAGCTACAGAGTTTTAACCAATACAAAACAATGCCATGTGAATCAAATATTCTAGACCTTGGAATGAAAGGGCCTTTTCTGTCTAGGCAGAGACTTGAGCAAAGACACAGAGTTACATATCAACTCAATTTAGTTTTACAGCCAAGACATCATTTTCCTACCTTTTCTCTACCTTTCCCTAGTCGGTCTTTTTGAAGATAAATAATTTTCTGTCAGGTCTTAGAAGAGAATAAAAAAAGGTTATTTTGATGTCACGTTCATGATTAGAGCCAAGAGACAAGAAAAGGAGAGCTGCTCTTGGAGACAGCTTCCTAGAGCAGAAGCATTGAAACAGGCTGCCCAGGAAAGTGGCTGAGACACCATCCCAGGAGGTATTTCAAAGATATGTAGATACAGCACTTAGGGACATAGTTTCATGGTGGACTTGGCAGAGGGAGGTTAACAGTTGGACTTGATGTTCTTAGAGGCCTTTTCCAACCTAAATTATCCTATGAGTCCGTGATTACGGGTGCCCATCACTCCGATGGGGAAAAAAAAGCATTAGGAGTAGGGCTCAGATGTGCAATAGCCTACAGATCAAGCTCCATGTGGAAAACAGCTTCAGCCCAAGTTGCTGTGGTTTAAAATCACTGAAAAAATGACCAAGCTGATGGCTAAAGCTGTCTAGTGTCTTCTCTTGAAATATAAAGTCATTATTAAACGAGTGTGTAAGAGGCTGGGAATTTCAAAGCAAAGAGACAAAAACATACAAGATGGAAATTGTTTCTTGAGCACAAGGTAAACAAGTTTTGGAAAGAGTTCCAGACTTGACCAAATGAATAAATGCTTCAGAGGAGATATCAGAGAAATGCAGGAAGTTTATAAGCAATGGAAAAACTTTTAGATCAATGAGAAACACAAGACTGTCTTGAGAATTGATGAGCTCAAAAGGAGCTTGCTCAGGATAAAAATCAGAAAGCATTCTTCAACCACTTAAAAAATATAAGAGAGGTGTGATAGAAACACATAGCCCATATTTCCCTCATAAAATACTGGGATGACACAGACTTCAAAAAAAAAAAAAATCAGAAGTGCCCTTCTCCTCCTTTCCTCCCCAAATACACTGCTACATTTTTAAAGAAGGGAAATGTTAGGCTATATGGGCAAAAGACAACAATTCCGGTCTCAACATTTTCTCTGTGACACTGAAAGAAAAGCACAAGAGCAAGGTTATAGCTCTAGAGAGTATAAGACCACATTTTAGAACAAAGTATTTAAAGGAATCTGAACAACCATTCGTCCTGTCACGTGACCTCAAATATAGGCAAGACTATTTCAACTGAGTCTGGAAATCTTTAAGACCAAGTATGGAAAAAAAATTCCATGGGAAAAGGGGCATGGTGGGCAGTCAGCTTGGGTTGTACCGGTTGATTATTCTGGCATTTCTGTTAAGGTGTCTAGAAGATAAGTTGAAAAAAATGTAGTAGATCGAATCATTTGGACATTGAAAATGTTTGCTACTGTCTGTTTGCTGGGGAAAAAAATCCACCTGTATTTGGAGAGGTGTGATTACCCCAAGAACCATATGGCATGTAAAAGCTAATAGAAAGGAAAGCAGTCGGGGTGAGGATTAAACTTTCTCTAGCTTCAGCACTTTCCTTTCAATAAATAATATGTCTTGAAGCAGATACATTTTAATATTTTCACTAGGCCCTTAATTTAAAAAGTTTGGGGTATGTCATTAAAGGCAACAAAATTTGGGTATGGAAAAGCTGAATGGCCTTGATGGTTTTGGGGTCTGGGAGAACAAAGAGAGGGGGTCAGATTTAGTGGTGCAGAGTGTAAGACATTTAGCACTTGGGATTAAATAAGATTTTTGTCTCTAAACTGGGGCTCATCAGCTAGAGGTGACAAAAATCAAAATGGATAGAGGATGCCTGTGTTCCATAGCATGATGGGAAAGTCTAAAACAGTCCCACAGTCTGCCAGAACATTAAAGGGGGACAGTTGTAGTAGAAGAACAAATCCTGATGACACTGTATGCTAATATTATGTTACCTAGATGTCCTGAAATATTGGTGGCTCATGTTTAAAAGAGTAACTCGGGCTGGAGCATGAGTGTAGAAAGGCCACCAGTGCTAGCCAAAGACGTGATGAGCTAGCATGGTACGTGGGAATGTGGGATCATGGAGCAAGCCTTCCCCAAGGAGTAGTAAAGGCAAGACATCTGCTGGTTCATTAGACGGATCTTGGTACATTCATGAGTGTGATTATGATATGTCTGCCTGCAAAAGCAAGCAACAGACTTGATCTCTCAAATTCTGCTCCAGCAATGTGTTTCTAGGCAACCCAGCAGAGAGGGGTGGGAGAGGCCACCGTTTATTGTTATTGGAGCACGATCAAAGGCAGAGCCTAAATGGACCCTTATTTCACGGAGAAATGTTCCAAAGGTATGAAAGTCCACAAACCTCTTGCCACAGACACAGGTCATCACCACATATTACCATCACAGACAGTGCGGCTGTAGGCTGTAGGCGCAGCGATCTAACCTGCTGCTGAAGGCTGTAGAGTTGTCAGTGTCTTCTCCTTTTATGTTTGTTTCTGATTCTTCAAAATAAAAAGTTCAAACAGACTAGTATCTTAGCCAGCAAAAAAACCACCCAAGGAACAACCTTCTCTGAGGATGTGTCAGAACTTTAAATGATAAACCAAAGAGGAACAAGAGCATAAATACTTAAACTTAAGTTTGGACTGCAACCAAGCAATGTTCTCCCGTATGTAAGCACATGTTGTGCTGTACCAGGACTTCAGCAGTTTGTGTTCAGTAGGTGTCAGTGTTGTTGAATCTTATAAATCATAATAACGCTCTCAGAAAGTTAAACTGTTAATGAATGCAACTGCGGAATGAACTACTTGGCATTTTCATGCGCTCTTGGAAGTAAGTTTTTATGGCTACTGCCCAAGATCACAGGCATTAAAAAACAGGTTTAGTGGGTGTCATGACCATCCAGTTGAAAATTTTTAGGGGTTACTAGAACAAAACATATGAATGATGAGCCCATCTTTCTGCTTTCCAACGCATGTGGAAACTTCCAAGCAAAGCAGGTAACAAACTTTAACAATAGCTTTAGATCATCCCTTTTTCAGGCCAGAAGACTAGAGGCAAAGCTGCTGGACAACACCATCTTTCCATCTCCATCTCACCCAGCCATTTATCCAATTCAGGACTGTGAGTTTTCAAGGTTTTGTTCCTCAAATAGTACAATTCACTGATTTTGTTACCTCTTTTCTTTTTTTGGTCTCTGCTTCTCTTTTCCAGAAAATTGCTGCTCAGGGTCATATAGCTTCATTTTTCAAAAAACTCTGAAAGACTTCTCATGGTGAATTTACTATTAGTGTATTAAAAGTGGGTAGAAGCACTTGAGAAAGCTCAACATTCATATACAAAATTTGGGGTCAGCCAATTTTAAGAAACTGCCATCTGCAGTCCAAGAAATTGGAATGAAGAATCAAATTCAAGGGAAAAAAAGCAACACTAATGATTTTTGCTATTGATGTGGGTTTTTCAGATTATCAGTAGCCCCTTATAGGGAAAGTTGTTTTCATTCTTGAAGCAATGCAGTGCACACATTGGGGTCTGGAGACCCCAAACTTTAGTATGGGATTGAAAAACTGTAGAAAGGTTCATAGAATCTGTGTCTGACATAGCCATAACTAAACAGTCTGTGAAATAACCTGGAATATAAAAGACAAGAAATAGGCAATTCTTACTCTCTCATTTGGACCTTAGGTTTCCCACTGATGCCACTGGCACCCGGTGTGCTTTGCTGGGTGCAGTGGCACCTTTCCTTCAAGCCATCCCTGCCAGTAAGTGCTCTGTGCCCCATTGCGTTGATTCTTAAATCCCTGCAATAAGCAAGTGTGGAGAAGAAAACATTGACCCAATTTGTGTCCTTTACAGTAACGATTATCAGCATTGTGTCTCCCTGTCAAGCAACATCCTCTTTAGAGTCACTCTTCTTTTTGAGTAGTAAAAGCAAAGCTTTTCTCTGGCATCGTTAAGTAGACTTCCTAACCTACTTCTTTCCTTAACAAGTACTGCTGTGTAGTTTTGATTGAATCTTGTGTTTTTCCTGTGCTCCCTCTGTGTGCTTTTTCTCCTTAGCTAGGAAATTTCCACGCAGGCCTGTTTCTCTCATTGCTTTGCTTTCTTCTCTATTCCCTTTATGATGCCTCTCTTCTAGAAAAACATTTTAATATCTTTAAGAGGTGTCTGCTTTAGGAAGTCTTGACAACTGTGTTTCCCCATTCATTCGTAGTATCTGCACTTCATATTCCTACCAATCCACCTTTGCCAGCATGGGGGTTGACCAAGCTCATCACAACACAATAAAATAAATGAGCAAAGGCCATTACGCTTCTGTTTTGTAAGCACAGTGTGGTTGGCAGGCTCTTAACAACAAACACATGTTCTCCTGCTGGCTTTTATGTGTCTTCATTAAACTCATCATACCTACACCAGAAACTAGCTGGCACTGTTACCCTGCTTTGCTGTGCCTTCCTGCTTGTCTCTTACCCGTTTGGATATTTTTAAGGCTGTGTAATTCTACAAGATGTTTATCACATGCCTCCTGCACATGTGCTCCCTGTGCCAGAACTCCTTCTTTCTCGCCACATCATTGCCTGCCACAGTGTAATGTCATGGAAAGGAAATTAATGCTGGTAATATAGAACTTATTTTTGCAGGGAAATACCCTCCATTAAAGAAGAGGCAGCACCTGGCTAAAGTGAATAAAAAAAAGGATTTTGTTCTGAGGCTGGAGAATGCAGACAGAATTCAGCCTTCATTGTGAGCCACCTTGGGTCCCAGATGAATAAATAGTCAATGAATTAGTGACAAAACTGCACACTGCACAGATCCATAAAATCAGGTACGTGACCGTGTCCTTGCTTGGTCTAAACACTACAAAAATTTGGATTAAGTGTATCATTTGATATATAGAATACTTTGATGCACATGAATTAACAAAGACAAGCATGTTGACAGCCAAGATTTATTACCAAAGTATGTTGAGTCTTTACAGCTTTGATAGTGGTTTCTCTTTTTTTCCACAGTGTATCAAGCCTTTTAAAAATCTCTGTCCTTTCCAAAATGCTGGATTGAAAAGATTTAAGCCTTTAGGAAGTATATGAACTTTTCTTTACAAACCATTTATCTTCCTATTCTTCCTGTATAAATCTGGAATCGGAGAATCATAGAACGGTCTGTGTTGGAAGGGACCTTTAAGATTATCTCATCCCAACCCGCCTGCTGTGGGTTGCACCTCCCATGAGACCAGGTTGCTCAAAGCCCCATCCCACCTGCCATTGAACACTTCCCGGGATGGGGCATCCTCAGCTTCTCTGAGCAACCTGTTCCAGTGTTTCACCACTCTCACAGAAAAGAATTTCTTCCTAATAGCTAATCTAAATCTACTATCTTCCAGTTTGATGCCATTCCCTTTTTTCCTATCACTCCGTGCCCTTGTAAAAAGTCCCTCTCCAGCACTCTTGTAGGTTCCCTTCATGTACTGGCAGGGTCTCTAAAGTCTCCTTGGAGCCTTCTCTTCTTTAGGCTGAACAACCACAGCTCTCAGCCTGTCTTCATATTAGAGGTCCTCCAGCCCTCTGCTCATCTTTGTAGCCTCCTCTGGACTCAACCCAACAGGTCCATGGCCCTCTTACTTTGGGGGCTCCAGAAGTGGAAGCAGCGTTCCAGGTGAGGTCTCACCAGAGCAGAGCAGAGGGGCAGGATACCGTCCCTAGCCCTGCTGGCCACACTGCTTTAGATGCATCCCAGGATATCTTTGGCTTTCTGGGCTGCAGAGGCACATGGCCAGCTCATGGGAAGCTTCATGTCCACCAGCATCCAAAGTCCTCCTCAGGGCCGCTCTCAATCCATTTTCTGCCCAGCCTGTGTTTGTGCTAGGGAATGCCCTGATTTCCATGAAGTTGTAAAAAGTCTTTGATAAGAAGATAATTGCTTTCAAAGACCTCGTCAAAAGTGGTGAAAAGGATAAATGTGTAATGCAAGGGCATCTGATATCTGTTAATATTGAGAGAGTATTTACATATTTTAACTGGCACAGCGAAGTTGCCTGAAGCACGAGTCAGAGATCACTCTATAGATTGAAGTCACGAATATTGCTCAATAAATGCCAATTAGCACCTTAAGCTAGACCCCTCCAAAGCAGATGTCACCTTTGACACTATGCAATGCTCACAGTGACAAAGTCCAAATATTTCCTAACATTTTCAATAGTTCGTAATGCCACCAGCTCACATTTATGACAATTATTATTTGATGAGCTCTCATTTCTATCCAGAGAAGCAAAGGGCAAGGTTGTGAGAATGGTTAAAACAGAGAAGAGACAAAAAACCCCCCAACAAACCCCAAACCCTTTTACTTTCATCTTGTGCAGGCTTTCCTTGAGGCCAGACAGAGAGCCAGAGTTTAATGCAACAACACTGAACCTCAGACCCAGCAGGTCTCCTCAGTTAGCTTTTGTGGGCAAGGTCTCTGTCACTGCATTTGTCCTGGATCGTATAGTGCAGGAAATGCAGACAACACCCTGAACTGCCAGCACAGATGCACCTTGCAGGTAAGGATGGAATGGAACCCAGCACCCCATAAATAGCCCTGATATTCCAGATGAAGGGCACGTTCATGGCAGGGATGGAAGAGATAGGGTTAATGTGCAGCATCATGCTCTAAGCTGCGATTTTATTTGCCTGTTTTCATGTCTTGTCACACCTTGGAGTAGTGGGAAGCATTGTTTGTCCTTTGTTTGTTTGACAACAATTTATGTAAAGGCAGTTTCCCTTAATGTTTGTCCAGACCTTTAGCTCAGCAGTGGGGAATCTAATTTATTGCAGAACAAAAAGAGAACAAAGTAGAAGGTGATTGTAAAACCAAAATTATTGGCAGGGGACAGTCTCGTACCTGAAAGCACTCAGACTTTTTAAGGTACGGAATTTCAGGCTGCGTCAGTGTCTTTCCAGTAAAACAAAACTGCATTATACTTTTTCTGTGAAATAAAAACCAAAAATAGCTTTCATGGACTACTGTCCTGACAGGATGAATCAGAGACCCTTCAGGAGGGCTTTGCACAGAGCGCAGGCTCTCTAAATGAGCAAGGTGAAGTTAAATGGATCCAAAACCTGCATGGACGCAGAAGCGACAGTGCTGCAGTAAAGGAACTGCATTTCATAACATGTGAACTCTGCCCTTTTTTAAAGCCCACATCTCTTTGTTTTGGTGACACAGGAGGACCTTTCAGGCTGCCCATTAGGTACATGAAGAAATTGTGGGAGTTGCAAGGATATCCTTTTGAGTGGCTAAAGGGAGAGCTGTGCAGTCCTTTCGATGACACCTTAGGACAGGAAAAGCACCCTGCTGTGCAGTGCAGCCACTGTGCTGCGCCCAGAGTATGAAACATCTGTCAAACAAACCAGAACGCTGCAGAAGGGCCAGGGTGCAAGTCCACACCTGAGCAAGCACCTTCAAATCAAATGAAATGAAATGGTATGAAATAGACCAAAGCCCTGCAGTGGAGATTGGAGGAGTGGAGGTGCTCACCTGCAGTCAGACACTGCATTTTCCCTCGGTATGAAGTAGCTAAGAGATGAGAGGTAGTAGCTTTCCCAGCTGCCTGGGAACACCCTTGCAGTGTACAGACAAAGGGGTGAATTTTTTGGGTCCCACTCTCTCCCCTACTCAGGCGTATGTTTAAGACTATCCCAGTGAAGGCGGCTTGCCCTATGCCGTTTCACAGAAGCAAACTGTGAACACTTCTGCGATGACTTACAGCATGGTTGTACTTTAGGAAGCTACAGATATTTTGGGCATTTCTCCTCTCCGCTGAGGATTCACAGCTGAGTGGGATAGCATGGACCAAATTGGTATGAATTAATGCAGTAGAGATAAGTGCTCATTAGGTATGTTGGCAGATTCTCTGTGAGTAAGCTTAGGGTTCAGAGATCAGTTGTATAGGCAGTGTTTTACAAGTGTGGGATGTTGTCAGTGAGGCTCTAACAAAACTCCCTGCAAGGCATGCTTATAAAACCTTTAAAAGCCATCGAGGATATGTTGCTGATGGGGAGACTTTTTCATGAAATACGATAAACTTTGAGGAGAAGAGGGTAGACTCGCCTTTATTTTCTTTTTAAACTGAGATTGACAAAAGTTTTAATTTATTTTATAAATATGTATGTAATTGGTGGCATGGCAGCCTGCCATGCGCTGTTTTACCTTGAGCACAGATAACAGAAAGCATGTTACACAGGAGATTAACATTATCTTTTCAGTTCCAGGAAAGAATAGTACTACCTTTTTTTTTGTGTTTAAAGTCTGTACTGATGGCAATATCTGTGGCAGGTGGTCTCCCAAACACATGGCTCAGAATCTCACAGTTTTCATGCCACAGTAGTCAAAAAGTGTCCTCAAGACTGCGGGTCTTCTCACACAGAAGAAAGTTTGCTCCTTCTCTTTCTGGCAACAAAGCCATGCTTCATTAACTGTTTGATTGTTTAGTTTTCTCCTGTGGAGGAGGCTTTGGGAAGGGGCTTGAACCGAGTAGCTGCTGACATCTAAACACAAAGGCCTAACTGAGATAAATCACTGATACACACTTCTGGCTAGGGCAATTTAAAGGATGATTCAGGAGCTCCTGATCTTGGCTGCTGCACAGGTAAAAGTCTGTATGAGGTAGACTTCTGACTCACTCTATCCCAATATCACTCAGAATCTTTAATCTGAAAAAGCCTACTATTTAATTAGCCAAGTAATGATAACGCCATAGGGGCTTCATGGTGTCACGACTGAACACACTCACATTCAAGACAGTGGGACTGCAGCTACTTCTTCCATGTTTAACAAAACACCAAGAAACAAGCCACACTTATCAAATATATGTCTCATGAAGCATTTTAGCCTTGATGAGAAGCTTGATTCTGAAGTGCAGCTCTCCACCCTCACTTACCACACCTTGGCCTGCCTGTTGGAGTGGTTTTGGGTCCCACAAAGCAGGCACCTCTCACGTGAATAAAACCCAGAATGTCACTCCTGCAGCACTGCAGGAGCTATGGTATTCAGTCCATGGGAACAGACCGTAAATGTTTTGCACTAAACCCTTCACCCCAAAGAGGTAGGAAGTGTTGGTACAAACTTTCTCTCTATAGGTCTGCTCCTCAGTAAACTTGCTAACACAGACATCGTCTGTCTGTCACCTCTGTGGTTCTGGGTCCAGCCACATCCAAGTAATTACAAATCTTTTCCACTTCCCTGAGGTCTGGATCAGGTGCCATATTCACAGCCTTCTGTAAGTAAGCTCTTTGAGTGACTTTGGAATACACACAGTAGGTTGAGAAAGAGAGGACAGAATTGCTGAAGCCTGAAAGGCTAGATCCATCAATATTTTGAAAGCTTTCTTTACCTTAAGATCAGCTATCAGCTGAAATGGCTACCTGAGATCTGTTGAATGAGAACTCATAAATCACATAGAAGCAGGAAACTTTTTCCTGACAGCTGATCTGCTGTGCTTTGGAGCACGAGTATGAGAAGGCCTCTAACATATATCTGCCAGTATAACTTGGCAGTCCATCTGGAGCTGCTTTCAGAGGAAAGACTGCCATGCTAACTGCAATCAATTTAGACTGATACACAGCAAATGAATGTGTTTACCTGGCATTTTTGGCACAAACATAAACTTTTTGTTAAGTGCATTCAATATAATTGTATAATGGCATACAGCATGCAGTTTCGATGACTTATTGGAAGTAATCCTAGTTCTGTTTTTTGTCCTTAAAAATAGATATAACTTTGTAGCTTTAAAGTAAAAGTCACCTGCAAGTTACTTTGTCTGTTGTGGATGTGTGATGAAAATCCTGAGAGCCCCAGAAATTGAATGTTGGCAGCTGTGAGATTTCATTTTACTCATTGACGATTGGATGCAAATGTGAGCCAAAGCAACTGACACAGTATTGCTCATAGCTCACATGCCACTGCTGAAAAAGTGTCATAAAAATGAATCACCTCTGCCCTGACATTATGCATGTTGTCTATAGTATCCATGCACACAAAAAATAAAATCAAAACCCACAGAGAGTGAAACCAAATGAAAAGGCAACATTGCCACTGCTCTGGACTGCTTCTTTCTAATGCCAGTGGGCAAGAAACTCCTAATAAATGTGATGGGGACTACCTGAGCCCTCAGGTGACTTTTTATGAAGACTTTGCTTAAGCTGAACTCCTGCTAATGTTCCATGTAATTTTCATCCATGTGCATCTGGAATGACCTTCATTCCCCAGCAGGAGGTTTTAGCAGTAGAGAGGGAATAAAGACTGCCCATGGACAGCTGCAGTTAAAATACTTCACATGGCCCAAGGTAACGCTCCATCCCATGTTTGCATAGACGTGACTTAAAATACATGGTGGAGCCTGATAAAGGACAATTTTCAGAAGAGGGTCTATTTTATGCCAGTGAAGTATTTTAACTCTTCCAGGGGTGACTGATGACTTGTGCTGAGTTTCTTCTCCAGCTCATCCTAGGGAGGAGTATGTTTTTTCACGATTACAGTGGGTGTGTAGAGCTAGACATCCTTAAGTTGAAGACACCCGTCGCAAGCGGGCATTGCCACATGTATTCCACAGTAAAGGGAAGGTGCAGCGCAGAAATGGTGAGGCTTGGGAGAAGGAAAAGCTTGTGGGGCAAGGAATGTGCTGGTGATACTCACCCAGCCCCGATGCAAATACGCTGTCATTCATAACAGTGGAACTCCTCTTAAAGGAGACCTCCAAATAGAAAAGACCTTGTCTGCCTTATTTTTCAGTAGAATTCTTGGCTGATCAGTTCACACAGGCACTATACTCTTACTCAAGAGATTACTTCATGCCTAGAGGCACAAAGCTGCTCTGTGTGCCTCTCTGAGCCCTCAGACAAAATGTTCCTGAAATGCCACTTGTGCTATGGTTGCAAATCTGAGTCCTCCACAGCTGGCAGCAGCTCTGCCAGCTGCGGGTGGATGGGATAACAAAGAGACTTGCTTCTGAGGCTGGAACCTCAATTGCTCAATTGCCCTTTCTTCTTTTGTCTTGTGGTTGGATACCCACCGGTTTGCTCAGCACCGCTAGGAGCCTGGATGGTTTAAGCCTGTGGCATAGCTTTTCAAGTTTCGATAACATCATTTTGGTGTGTCAAATCTCACCTTGCAGGGACTTTCCTCTGTGCCGGAGGATGCTGTTCTGTGTGCTGACGTGCTGCATAAATATTATTGTTCACTTCCCTGCTGGTAGTTTTAATATGCATTTCTTTAATCCTGCAAACAAACTTTAAGACAATATAACTAAAAATGGATGAAGTGCTCCATTTTGAAGACGCATTCAATGTTTTTCTCAGCTGTATGTAGCCTACGTACAACAGAGGACCAATCTGTAGTGTCACTGACACAACAGACACACTTATCTGTCCTTCCACATTATTACAACTTTTTGAACAAGCTGGCAGATTTTTTGTTGTGAGTTCTGGGTTTATGGCAGCTAGTTCAAGCACGATTAGTCATAGCATGCAGCCTAATAATTCACCCTCCCTCTACAAAGACCTACTGCATCATTATCAGTTTCAAGCTTTGGCTGCCTAATAGTTTTCTATCCTAAACTATCAGCCTTTTCATTGCAATCAATTGACAACTGTACGTTGGTAGCCATTCAAATTTTCCATCAGAGCCCTTAAAGGTCAGTTCCAACACTAAGTGAACAACCTTGTCGTACACGAGCTCTTGGTGTAACTCGACCTTCCTGTTGTAATCCTGCACTGAGTATTGAAAAGCCTACTCGGGCATGCATTGTTAATTCATTAAAGAAATATAATATTTTAAATAATTTAAAATCCTATTTTAGAGCTCTGAATCTGGTGTTTCTCTGCAAATAGTGTCAGACTGGATTTTTTTGCTTCTAATGTTTAGGATGTTAACAACAAAATTTCTTCTCTTGTTAACTGTCATCAAATTGTAATGGGCTCAGGCTTTCTAAATGCTTAACAGTAATGATAATTGTGGTGAATACAGTCCATCTTCTTCATGTGCATTTTTAATGCCAATAGAGTAGATTCCTTTATGATAACAGAAATTATTATAATGGTGGCTGAAAATGAATACATTTTTGCTACAGTATTATGTGCTAATACATTCCTAAAATTAAATTGCGTGCATTTCAGTCTTTAAAAAACTTTTCAAAGATTGAAATATACTGCATAATACAGTATCTCTTATGCATTATAGCATACTAAAAATGCTCAAGCAGTCAGACTGCTCAATAAAATGAATTTACTAGCCTTACAGAAAAGCACTACAGGGTTTAATAGAAAAAGGTAACTGTTTTTTACATGCTTTTGAACCTTTCCATGTGATGTAGCAAAGAATGAATGCTTGTGGGAGGATGGCTCATAGCTAGAGATAGGATAGAGCAGTGCCTGGAGTTTAACTCAGCAAAGCATTTAAACATGTGCTTGTACTGGAGTGAGAGTTGTCCCACTGAGCTTGAATGGGAGACACAGAAGTGTCTGACTTTCAGGAGAGAGAGTCATGGTATGCACTCCTTCCCACACAGCAAAACTTGGAGCAGAAGATATTCTGGCACTGTGATGGGTTCAATGTGAAAAATTGGGATTTTGGAAGCTGCAGATTTTCTATTGTCCCGTTGTGTGGCTTTAATTTCCAAGCTGTCTGAAGTTAGGCTGGTTCTCTTTCCCTGCATCGTCTGCTGAGGGAGCAGTCCCGGCTCAGTAGGGCTGTCTGTGACCACAGAGATTCCCAGCTCAGTAGGGCTGTCTGTGACCGCAGAGATTCCTCTCCAATTGCATCGTACAAATGCAGAATAATTTAGGTTGGCCTGGTCCAATCTCTGGCTTCAAGCAGGGCCAGCTTCAGAGTCAGATGAGATGGCTAAGGAATCAATACAAAATGCAAAATCAAGCTGACAGTGTTTTTAGTTCACAGGCAGTGCAAAAGGAAAGCCACTGCTGGAGCTCATTCTCAGACAACTGGAAACTTGCACAAAGGCTGCCAATGGTGGAGCCAAGAGTTAACAGTTACTGCCATGGGCTACTGAAGCCTAATCTTCAAAGATTACCACTGCCAGGAGGCTTTTTTTCCCTAAGGAAAATGTGCAGTTGTTTTTAAAAACAGTGTTTGGTGGAAGGGTTTTTGCCACAATTAATTGCTAGAAAAATGTGCTTCAGCAAAGGCCACCTTTGTCTTAGACAACTGAATCCTCTGTGGAAATTGCTGTGTGTGTGAATGTCTGATATAATGCTTCCCCTGCAGCCTCTCTGGTCGAGGGCCTGGCTGTCCTAAAGGTGTGTTAAAACAATGGCTGGCTATACAAATGTATATATTGAAGGTGAAGAATAGAGGAAAAGTCTAACCTTGCCTTTTTAGGTGTTTCTCTGTCTTCTCTCACCTTACAATTCTTCCCGTACTCACAATAACACGAGCTTGGATGTCATCGTGCAAAGTGCCAAATTGCCTGTCCTTCCTGTAGTTTCACCTTGGCTGCCTTTTGAGGCAGCTTCTCAGCCACTTGGAGCCACACAAACTGCACAGTGGGGTGACACCAGGAGCCCCGTTGAAGATCCGAGAGCAGGAACGTGCTGAAAATGCTGTGCTGTGGGAAACACTGCACACGCCTGATTGGAGAGGTCAGTGCTCACTGGTGCAAGGAACAAGCCTCCCTGCCTAATTATGGGCCCCAGTGCAGGAGGCAGAAGAAGGACAAGAGAATACATTTTATTCAGGACAAGTGCTGGACAAGTCAATACGAGCAGAAGTATTTATGCACAGGTGTTTTCTCTCTCTAGGGCTGACCCGGTGCAGAAGTTTGCCTTCACAAGCTTCTATAGAGGCTCTATCGATTAACTTGCTGAAATGCAGGCTTAGCAATATTATAATGGCAGAACACTGTTGTTTACTAACAGGAAAAAATTAACTCCTGTCACTCCTGAAGAGCTACAGCCAGATGGGAGTGAAGGATGTATGGAAGCAGCTGCCTTGCTCAATGGGACAGCAAAGGGGAGGCAGGAGCAGATCTGGAGCAGAGGAAGGATTTTTGAAGCAGCCATCACAAAGGAAATTATGCTCTTTTGACTCACTAATTCCAGGAATGATTTTACTTTTTCTCTGGCTGACTTCCTGATCAGATCATCCTAGCGAAGTTTAGCCTCAGGCTTGAAATTAAGTGCAGTTGCTTAAGTGCTTTTCTGAATTGCATCAGTAGAAGGGCTGATCCCAGGTCCATTGAAGTCAACAGAAAGGTCTCAATTCAGCCCTGATGAAGCCGAAGCAGAGATGATTAGTAGCCTTAATGGATGCTGCTACCCAAACACACAGCGTTTTGGCTTGTGTCCTCAATCATAATGCTGAAACTGTTATTCACTGTGGGGAAAAAGGTAAACCCAAGACTTCATCCTGTATTTTAGGCATTCAGCTTGTATTAGTTACTGATAAAGATCATGCATTCGGATAGAAATTCTTCAGAATGGTTTTTTAAAGATTTTTTTTTCCTAAGGAACACAGATTACTATGTGCTTATCTGGCAGCATAGCTTGTGTGCAGAAGCCAAAAATAATTGTATTGACTCCTCCTGGCTCCCCTTAAGAAACAAAAAGCAGCAGCCTATTGTCTGTTCTTTCTCAGAAGTCAGGGAGAAAACTTTTTGAGATGAGGTGTGTGGTATGCACCAGCACACTGCTGGTCACAGCTAACAAATACAGGATTCCTGCTTTTCAATTTTGGTTTCAGGAGCAACTCCTTTTCGAATAGCCTTATTTAAATGTGCCCATCGTGGTAAGCACAGCATAGATAGCAAGATCTCATAATATTTTAATTTGTCCAACCCGGCAACAGGTAGCGTAGATAACAGCCTAGGATTACATGTGAAGCAAGCGTGTTTCAGAGTGACTTTATTGTGCCACAGTTTCAATTATTTTTAGAGCAAACAGTTGTCTTAATTCCTGCTTCCTAGCTGGTACATGTATGCTAAGTACTCTGAGAAAACAGAAGTCTCTATGAGAGCTTTTCTGAGATGCCAAATATTTGTAGTGTTTGTAAATATACTTACTGTGTAAGTATATATATTGAAGATTTGTGTGTGGGAATGGAGATGACTCTTAAATGGTTAGCCAGGGCACTGAGGTATGTCAGCAAGAAAGCCCATTCCTGATTTCCTCCCTGGCAAAGAAGGTCTGTCAATTAGCCAGTGCAATGGAGCTGTGCAAAAATACCCTTGTCAACGTAAGCTGCTGCTAATTACTAAGCTGCTTTCAGAGGCAAGTTTTTAAACATTCAAAATCCATAGCAAATATGGTGTTCCTGCTCCTAGCCCTCTCCTTATCCTTCTTCTCCACTGCTCTCCCTGCAAAGGGAACTACTTTCATGTTTTATTTATTTGTCAAAGAGCTTTGCAGTAATGGGTTCTTTAAGTCCCCTCGATGCTGACATCTTTGCATCACTTCAAAATAGCACGGAAAAAATGATAGTGTCCTCCTGGTGCTGGGGCTCAGCATGAAATTCCTGTCACAGTGTTTGTTGTTGCAGCATTTCTCTGAGCTCAGGGATATTAGCTGGCAGGAGATTTCCTCTCTTAACAGAATTTTTAATTTTGGTTCGATGCAGAGGTATGCAGACAAGGAGCCCCACTGGAGTCCGCATGGGGAGGAGGGCCCAGCTCAAATTCTAGTCTACTTCAGCTGCTGTCACCACAAACTACTCAGGAACCATCCACTTTTTGGGAGACAGGGGAACGGGAAGGAGGAGGAAAGCACACTGGCTTTCTGAAAAAGTTACTTCTCCTTCCACTGAAGCTTCTCTTCTGGATGTCTGATGGTTTGTGTGAACTGATGTGCCTCTGTTTCCTGTCTTCTCTCATTCCCATCAGTATTAGCTTCCCATTGTTATGCTTATTGGCGTTGGTGTGGAATTAGCACAGGTAACAGGGAGTTCCCTACACCTGCTTTCCAGTTGTGAAGTATCGGCACTCTATGGCAGGCAGCTGGGGTAGGGATTCTCATTTACTTTTATTTCATGGAAGCTTTACTCCATCACATCAGGCTGCCCTTCAGGGATAATTAAGGAAAAGTATTTCTTATTCTTCCTCCATTAAAGGAGTAGCTTTGATTTGGCAGCCAGGCCTTCAGGGTAGGTTTCTTGTATGGAGTCCATACATTTTCAGTCATCCTCAGAGACCTCCCTCAGTTACACTGCTGTTACACCATTGCATCTGACGCAGTTCCTGGTGATTTACCCACCATGAGAGGTGTGTGTCCTGGGCTCTCCTTTCTCTCTGCTGCTTTCCAAACAATGAGCCACACAAATGCTTGAAAGCAGAAGCAGTAGCCATTTGTTCATCAAGAGTGCCTATCAGTTTCTTGCAACGATGCCCATGGGTGTTGTTATTTTTTTCTTTCTTTTCTTTTTTTT
This sequence comes from Mohoua ochrocephala, assembly GCA_013398855.1. Lineage (NCBI taxonomy): Eukaryota > Metazoa > Chordata > Aves > Passeriformes > Acanthizidae > Mohoua > Mohoua ochrocephala. Next base: position 37,625 of record VZTA01028552.1, read on the forward strand.
TTTTTCTTCTTTGAGCAGCCCCAGATCTTCCCATACCAATAAATGTGAGTTATACACCCATCTAGGACTGGGAGAATATCAAAAGCGCCTGGTTCCTTATTTGTTGTATCTGGCTCTGTTCCAGGCAGCTGATTAATTTTGATGATTCAGAATCTTTGGCAATAGAGCACTGAAAATATGAAAAAATATACAATAAAATATATTGAAAGCAACTTGAAATGTCAGGTAGAATTCAGTGGAAATAATGTACCCATCAAGGGAGATTAATGGCATTTCTACACAACACTTCACTTCTTCTGCATTCTAGATGGGCAAATAACCTGTTATTCTCACAATTAATCATGTCTATAGATGTGGGTATTCTTTGCATCTGACAACCTCTGCTCTCATGCATTTTCCACCAGATGTGTGCTTCTCTTCCCTTTTAATTATTTCCTCGTATCATTCAAACTGCCCTTTGGCCATCTCCTGCTTGCTAGCACCTCTCTTTTGCAGGTGACCATTCCCTTCCTTCAGTCCTTTATTTTGTGGTGTGGAACATGCTTATTTCTGAAAAGGATTTCTTTTTTTTAGGCAGGATTATTTGTTTTGACTAGTTTGGGAAAGAAATTGTGCTTTTCCCTTAGATATGAGGTTTTTCAACTGACCTTTACGTGAGGGTCACCTTTGCTGAAAGAAGAGGAATCAGAAATTACTACTTCATGGTGTGGTGAGGATGTCAGGCACGGGTGGTGGTGCCATGTCTTCACTTGGTCTCTAAGCCTACCTAAACCAGATGAAAAGCAGGAGACTATCTCCTTCCCAGTTGGTGGGTTTTGGTAAAAAAACTTCTCACTCCAGTCTTGGATGCTGCTTCCAGGTGGTGAAAGCGGCCAAGCAGAGCTGAGGACTAACAGACCGGTGTTGCAATAATAGGTGATTTTCACAAGGGAGATCCTTGAAAAACTATAGCATTGTTGACAACAAGTGGTTTTGTCAGAAAATGCTTGAATAATTTTCTGTTCTTTTCCCTCAGAGATGTAGAAAAAGGACTATGGAAGTGTTTCAGACTTGCCATAATGCAAATGTAATGACCCTCAAAGTAAGGTAAGATTACGTCTGAAATGGCTGTCACGTAGGTACCAGTATTAATCTGGTTTTATTGGGGAAAATGTAGGTCATCAGGGAGAACTGAGCTTGTAGCCTCACAATTGAAAAGCAGGACTTTCAGGTCAGGGACAAAGTGATTTTGCCCTTTGTTTTATTGGCTGCTAGTTCGGAAACGCTGTCAGGCTTGCATGTGGCTGGGGCAAGAACAGAAAGCAGGAGTGCTGCCCTACAGTGCACCTGCTATCAGCCCTGCCAGCCACGGCACCCTGCTCTTGGCATACAGGGGGAGCATCTCCTGCTTGGACTTACTCGTCTCACCAGCACTCTCGAGGGAAACAGCAAGTCCCAAAGGAGAGCTCTGCATTGCTTATACACCCGTTTGTGCTGAAAATAGGTCCCTTCCTTTCATTTAAGGTCCTGCTTTTAGCTTTAGCAGAAACCTGACCTGCTTTGGCATTACCTGTCCTTACTGCCTGTTGCCTCATGGATTTTTAATCACATTTTCCCCACTTCCCTTTCCTGTATTTTCCCTTCCCTCACCTTAAAATTGTACTTTTTGCTAATTTTCTTGTCCCTTTCCTTTCCTGTGATGTACCAATATGTATTTGTTGGTCAGTGCCCTTTTCTTTTACACGTTACTTTGACTTGCTCTGGGGTTTTCTTTGGCTTAGCATGTCTATGCTTCTTTTTCTCATCCCTCCTTTTAATTGCTCCTTCTGTTCTCAGCAACAGTCACACTATTTTGTTAACATACTTTTTATTTATTTGCTCCTTACAGTCTCCCCAAGTCCCTTCATTCTCTCACCTACGACCCTTCTAGTTTACTTTACTGGAAGCTTCACTTTAATATTCCAGAGCTTCCTTTAAATATTTCATTTCCAGGAGAATTTGAGGATGCTGTCATGTCTTATGATTTATTGCAGGTCTGAATAGTTTCAAAGAGCAATATTTCTGGATTGTAGCCAAAGCACCAAACCCTTCATTGCATTATGTAGTCTGGTTAGATGAGGAGATGAGTGCGAGAACCAGCTCCATGCCTCAGGCATGAAGCTTGAGCCTGGATCTCCCCGGAGAGAGTTTTTAGCTCAAACCCAGCCAGAGAGATACACTAAAAGTTGGTAGAGCTGGTGGTGTGGGAACACATCAGCAGCTGGTTCCTGGTTTGTCTGTGCACGGAGTGTCAGGGGCACGCAGCTGTGCTGCTGTGACAGCTCTCCGCACCGTGTGCTGCTGTTTCCTCCGGCTTCCAGGGGGGCTCGGCTCCGGGGCCGGCACATCCAAATAATGAAGCACCTCCGCCACACCTGCTCTGCAGAGGAGGCTTGAATCAGGGCTGTCCTGCTCTCTGGGGAGCTGCGGTACCGAGGAGGATGAGGGAGCTGCTTTCTCCTTCGTGAGCAGCCTGTCCTAGCTGCTCTCAGGCGGGGGTCTAGCTTGCAGGGCCAGGAGGAGTTTGTACAGGCGCCGGTGCCTTGCCAACAGATCTCGCATGAGCAGAGCTCTGCCTGCGGGGAGCCTGAGCGATGACGAGATGAGAGCCGAGCGCTGCCATCCGCTCCGGTGTTCCATTAAATCCCCGCTTGCCCGTGCCGGGGAGTGGAGGCGGCGGAGCCCCCTCCCCGCTCCCTCCGGGATGCTGGGGAAGCAAGGGCAGGCAGGACAGCCTCCTGCTGCTGAGAAATGCTTCTGGACCGACGAGGTGGCATGCGGGAAGGGTGGGAATAGCAGGGGCAGGACGAGGGTAGTGGTGATCGGGGGACTGAAGGTTTGTGCCAGCGTGTGTTGGGCCTGGGGCCTGGGCACCGCGGGCAGCCTCCTCTCCTGAGCCACGGCAGCCGCTGGGCCCGCAGCAGCACCTTCACCGATCTCTGCTGAAGCTGTCAAGCAGAGCGGGTTTAACTGAGCGAGGGCTGGGGACGGCGAGTAAAAGCTTGGCGAGGACAGAGGCACTTCCTCAGCGTGGACCTTTATTCCCGTTTGGCTGCCTTCCCACCTGCTTCTACCACCAAGGCTGTCCGCACCCCGAGGGAACCTGCGTTCCCTCCCGGTTCTGCCCCTCTCATTTCCTTCTCCTCCTGCCCACACACTGATGGCAGGACTGGGAGTGCTCAGAGCCGCAGTGTGTGGCGCCTGGCCCAGGGGATAAGTCTCCTCAGACTCTGTTAATAAGAAATCAGTAAGAAAATTCTTCTTTGGACGCTTCCCTGCCCACCGCCCTCAGCAGGGGGGCGGATGGTCTCCGTCTCTGCCTCTGCAGCCCTGAGCACCATCTTCTGCACTGCCTCTTTCCCCAGTCTCCAAATTTCTCGCTTTCAGGGCCACTCGCTACCTCCCTTTCCTTCAAGTATGCCTCTTTCAGAAATCCTTCTGATAGCTTGTTCTCATTATCTTAATGAACAATTAGAGAGTGAATCCGTCAATGTAATTTCTATGTTCCTTCTCCTTGCCTTTGAGCAGCATGAGTTACACCCCTGCTCTGTGACTGCAGCATGCCCCAGCTTTTCACAGGATGGGGAAATATTCGGAGGTGCCTAAAAACTTCCATCCTTCTGTCTTTGAGACTATTTAATTTTTTAGAGGAGATTATTAAGGCTGGCTGCAAAAGAGGGTAAAGTAATCAATTTTAAAAAAAAGAGAACTGAGGAGGAGGAAAGCAAACAGGGGCACTGAAACCTGAAACATCTGAATTTTCAGCTGGTATATAGAGCTTGCTGGATGCCTCAGTCCACCCCTGGTGAGGAAGGATTGTCTGCCTGTAAGCTTCATCTCCAGCAGAGCTCTGCTTGACTGAGGCACCAAAACTACCTGCGATGCTAGTGTGCATTGAACAAATGTTTAAAACAGGGTAATGCTGGCTCTGCTGACACTCACTGAGGTTCTGGCTAGGCTTCTTTCCAGTGAGGCTGAAAAGGATGCCACCTTGCACAAAAGGCATAAACATATATTTGTATGCAGAGTCTTGGATAGTTCTGTGATGATATTTGAATTTAAACATTCATTAAAACTGAAATAGCTTCAAGTCAGTGGGTGAGCTGGGAGAGACAGACAGATAATGCTACTGTGAATGGGGCCATAGAGTGATGCTTTGCTCCCAGCAGATTATGCAGATTCCAGTAATGTTTTGTCTTTATGTGTTTCTCACCTTCTGTCTTACCTCTTTAACTTCCTGAAGGAGCGGGGAAATAATTGAAGGCTGTGCTGGCTTTCTAAGTTGTTGTAAATAGCCAGGAGAGCCACTGTTTCAGGGTAGTAAAGTCGATTTCTTGCCACTCTCAGAGCTATTGACGCAGGCTCTCAGGAGGCTGCTGCGCACAGCACCAGGGGTCCCGTGCCCTGCTCTCCTGACTCCTCCTTTCTGTTTGGAAGGTGAAGATCCTGGAGGTCCAGGAGGACCGCGCCTACCACCCCAAGGCAATCTGGCTCCACTCAAACCCCACGGCAGCAGGAGCCTGCTCAGCTTTCCATAAGGATTCGCTGTTTCATCAGCTGCGATCTCCTTGCAGTTTAATAATAGGCATCTGGTACCTGTCACTGCCAGCTCCCAGGTGCTATATTTAGACAGATCAGTATGGTGATCCCGGTGTTCGTGTCAGTGGGCCACACTAGAAATAGCACTGAAGTAACACGCTAAATAAAGCAGCACTTATGGTAACATAAATAGAGAATTTTTTTCAGTTACTTCCAGTAAAGAAATTAGAACATCTTTGCATTTCATGTTTTAGTACAGAATTAAATTTATTCTCTACCCCTATTCCTCACCCCATTTTTCATTCTCTCTCTTTTTCTTTGCCCCATAGATACCACCTGTGGAAAATGCTGTAGGTAGAATGGTAAGAGGGAAGCTCTGAAACTTGAAATTGAAACAATAGAGATAATTTTGTATCTGAAAAGAGATAAAAATAGAAGGGTGTGGCAACCACAGTATTCAGATATTCCTATTAAACGATGAAAAGTGAAGTAACTTTTAGAAGAAATGAGAATGTATCCTTTGCAGATTCTCAAACCTACCAAGGTCCAATTTTCTTTTATTTTTTTTCCCCAGAAAACAAGTAGAATGCAGTGTTTTAGTTGACATTTCATTTATATTTCTGACATTTTTTTAGAGCCAGGAATGGTAAAGCAATTAATTAAAAATCATGAGTATCTGGATGACTGGAATCTGCGGCAAACTGGATCCAAAAAACCCATAAATCACAAAATATGTAGTCCTAACTGAGTAAGTTAGAAAAACCCAAAAGCCTAAGAAAGTTGTTTAAAGTGTCAGTATTTTGGAAAAAAAAATCTGTTTGGAATGACCTCTTAAGAATGTTTTTCAGCAAATTGGCAATGTGAAAAATGTCTCATTTGTCACATGGGATTGTAAAAATATCAAAAGATTTCTTTCCAGTGTTCAGTTTTTCTCATTTTTAAAAGGGAAATTGCATTTCAAAGCTGAAAGCTCTTCCAGAGTCAAGACTGAAATGTTTTATGAAAAATGTCATTGCTTTTAAACATTTTTAATGAAAATTTTGCAAAGTTCATGGCTTCACAAAATGTTTTGCTGTGTTCAGCTCCTCATTTTCTGGTAAGGCAAGTTAATCGTGAAAAGCTTTCGGAGGAAGGTGCAACAGAGCAGCTTCCTACTCAAAATCTTCCATAACCCAAGATGACAGTCAGTATTTTTGTGATAATTTTCAACAACAGTTCCTCACATTTGCACATTTAATGAGCTTATTCCTTAACTTCAGAGGTTTTGTTTCCACTGTGGATTCGTGGGTAAACTGCAGAATAACCCCAGATACCAGTTTTGTGCTTGGATAGGACAGAGAAAGACTTTTGTGTTTCCAAGGTATGTGGAGTTGTGTTTCTTTCTCATTCTCTTGGCAAGGAGAGTGAGCACCTCTTGCTCCCCAGGTGGAAAGGGCAGTCACCTTCCTCTGCTGTTGAATCTGCAAGAAATTGGGTGGGTTTCTGGGCTTTTTTGACTGTGCTGGTATTCCTAGCTCATGAAGAGGGAGGGAGGGAGGGAGAGACAAAAGGAAGGGAGGAAGGGAGGACGGGAGGAAGGAAGGGAGAGAGGAAGGGAGGAAGGAAGGGAGGAAGGAAGGGAGGAAGGGAGGAAGGGAGGAAGGGAGGAAGGAAGGAAGGAAGGAAGGAAGGAAGGAAGGAAGGAAGGAAACATGCATCATCTCCCATGAGTTTCACATAGAAAATGCACTCCTGTCTTCTCCTGCTGAACCTCCTAAACTCTCCCGATGGAGCAGCCTCCATGTGGCCATGGCAGCGTGTAAACTAAACCTCCTTTTTCTCCCTTGGCCCCACTCCCTTAATAAAGAGGCTCTTCCCTGTTTGACTGTGTTGGTCTCTCAAGACAAGCCCCTGCTGGGAGCTTGTGGACAGCATTTCTAGCAACTCTGACCCTGTGCTCCTTCTGGCCACCCCACATCTCCCAGTGAAGACCCCCTTTAGTCCCAGTCCTGGTGCCCTAGGCCCTGGGAGATGAGGCTAGAAGCTTCCAGCTTCTGCCAGAGAGACAAGGTCATGGGTAATGGAGCGTGTGTGAGGCTAATGTGACCTCAGAGCACTTTAAGGGGCCGTATTCTTTCCTTCCATGCCAAAGGAAGAGCTATTGCAGGCAATTTGGCAGGAACCAGCCAGCAATTAATTGAGCAACAATTTCAACCATTGCGAGGCCCTATTGTGAGGGTATTGACGGCAAAGTGACTGATGCCTCCCAGGCCGCAGGTAAATGGGATTCCTCGTGCTGGAGTCAAGCTGACCGAGGGGGAGTCAGTAAGGACAGACTTCTGCTCAAGAAACAGCCTTTTGTAAGAATGAGTAACGCCAATATACTATATTACATGTAATGTTACACATATCTGTATGTTTCTTGATTTTTACTATGAAACAGTCTTGTTCAAGCCGAGACAAACAGAAACTAGCTGACTGTGGATTTTGGCTGCTGATGTTGTTAAGGCAGGCCAGGCTGAAAAAGTTTGACTCTTCCCCCTTCTGTGCCTTGGTTGATGTATCTGGAAGTGGATATTCACGGGGGTGACGTGAGGAGCAGTGCTTTTAGGGGGGACCAAGGAGAGGAGAATACCTTTTTTGCTGTGCTGGGCATCTCTGTGCCTCAGGGCTCCTTTGTAGTCCTGCTTCTCAAGTGGGGCTGGTTCCTCCATGGCCAGTTTTAGGGATAAAGCCCCCCAAACATGGAAAAGCGGGCTGCAGTGTGTGAGAAGGCTGCCAGGGTACACTGCTGAGCCTGTCTTCCGTGATGGCGTGGGATTTGTTCAGCTGTCAGTGCTTGTGCCTCTCCAGTCATGCCGCAAGCCTAGGCGGGGGAAACAGTTACACAGAGCAAACGATGAACATTATTCATTATCCTGATTTTGTTGGGAGGGCTCAGCAGTTCAAGAGCTCTGAGGGAGTAATTGAAGCACTAAAAACAAAGAGCTGACTTGTTACGGCGCTTGAGAGAGGAATGAAAAAATAAATGGGAGAAGGGAGTTCAGATGTGTGGGAGAATGCTGGTGGCTGAAATTTCAGCCTGCTTGAGAAATTGTCTCTCTTCTTGTATTACTGTCTCAGCTAGAGTACTTGTGGGGCTGCTGCAGCTAAATTTCAAGCTGGATGAAGTTGACAGAAGCACAAAAGGGAGTGTTCCTTGCTCCTGCCCCAACATAAGAGGGGAGGGAGCGTGGGAGGTGTTGCTCTAACAGGGCATGGTTTCCCGCTGCTTTCAGATACATCTTTACTCCTCGGGGGTCCTTCTTTCAGCATGCAAGGGTGGAATCTGTTCTCAGTGTAGTCTCCTCAACGCTGAGATTCACCTCAGTTTTCTATTCACCAAACCTAGATACAATAATTTTGAGGTCGAGCGGTAAAACCCACTTGTTCTCCAGACCTTTCTCTGGTGATGGGAGTTCACGAGGCACTGTAGTGCACGGTGCTTTGCTTAACTTTCCCACTAGTGGAAGACATGAAGTGGTAAGTTATTAATCTTTCAAATGAGATATAAATCCTAAATCCTTGCTAATCCTTATATCCATAGCACAAAACCATACAAATGACAAGATGTGCAGAGCCTCAGCTCATAAGGAAGCGGCAATTATGTAGCCAACTGCAGCACTGGGCAGTGGTGGGGAAAACTCAGATGCTTAATTTGGTGTGGAAAAAGTGAGGTTCAGAACTTGTATTGTCTATCTCCCAAATTTACAAGCCAAATATATCAGGGTACTGATAGAATGAATAACTTCTGGTTTTAGCAAGAAGAGATTGTCTCTGTATTAGTACAGCTCTCTCATTTCCAGTCCCGAGTGGGTTTCAAGTGAGGCAAAGGAGAATTTTAAGATAAGCTGGAAGAATCATAGCAGGAAGGCGAGGAAATTGTATGATCACTTCTGGCTCCATCAAGCAACCAGCTCCAGGTGCATCTGGGCTATGGTTATAATCTAATTCCCATAGTCCTGTTTCTTCGTGTGTAATTTTTCCATATCACAAAATACTTCTGTAGGGTGAATGGCTGTACCGGAATGGGTGGGGAAAATTAGGCACAGCCGAAAAACAAAGAAAAGCTCGATACATTCAAACCATCTTTCATGATTTTAGAAGCCTTTCCCTCTCCCTTCCCTTGGTATTACTGATGGATGCAGCCTATCTGGAAAATGGACATGCATACGCTGCTATATAGAAGTGGGTTTTGACTGAGTCCTAAAAGATTTTAACTCATCCATCAATTGATTATGTTGTCATTGCTACATGAGGCTGTTCAGCATAGAGCATCTATTACTGAGGCTCTGATTGAAACATTGCCCTTGTTGTGCAGAACTATTTAACTTTGTCTCTTTGAAATGAAATGCGAGATGTTTCTTATCTCGCAAAAAGACAGATTTATTCTCAGCCTTTTGAAAAACAGGTACGTGAACTTGAAAACATTTCTTTCGGTGGGTACAGGTGCCAAGTTTTCACCAACGAGGCTTAACTTCTCTTACAGCCCTAGTGAAAATAAGACATTGTGAGTAAGCCTGGTCTAACATAAAGGTTGAAATGCAGGCATCCTTTCCCCAGAAACTTCCCATTTTGTGGCTTGCACAAGCACGCCTGAGGGACAGATGGAATATGGTTTGGAATTAGTTGGTGAGCTTGTCGGGTTTTTATTTGAAGGAAGGGGACGGGAAGACGACGACGTGGAGGGGGTGATGGTGTTTGGATTTTTTTTTTTTTTTCCCTTAAAAGGTAAAATAAGTTCTCATCTGCCGTGATTTTTCCGANCCCCGCGTAGGCAGCGCTCCCGCCTCTCCCTGCCCGCTGCAGCTTCGCCCTGCTCGCTCTTACCCCGATTCCCGCTGCTCTGCCTTTCCCTTTCCTTCTCCCGCCCTCTTCCCCATTGAAAGGACAGGAAAGTCCCCGTGCGGGCCCTGTCCAGCCCTGGTGCCGAGACTGCCCTGCCAACACCGAGGACATAGCCCCAGCTTCCCGTGCTGAGCGGCTTGGCAGCCTCCGAACGAGCCTGGCCCTTCGCTTTGGCACTCTCCAGTCTGGCTCTTGGCCGTGTCTTTGACCTGAATACCGTGGGGAGGGGAGCGGGGCTGGCAGCACGGAGAGAAGGCTGTGCTCCCGCGGGACTCAGCGCAGCGGCTCCTCTTGTTCACATCGGGGTGTATTTTTCCACCCTTGCAAAGCCGGGTCAGTGCTGACAGGCTGTGATGAGCACTGGATGAACAAGGGAAGGATGGTGGTCCTGCCCAGCTGCTCCTTGCCTCCCTGTGCAGTTCACCTCAATTGTCCCTCACTGTGAGACTCCCGAGGCTGGAAACATCAGAGGCTGGGGATGTGGTTGATCTAGTCATCACTTGGTTGACTAGAAAAAGATTGAAGCTTTCCAAGTAACCTGGAGCTGTGGGAGCCTGCTACTACCCTATAGTAGTGCTAAGAATTCATGACTGATTTAGTGCAACAACTTTGGTTTCAGCTGAGTGAGGAATGAGCATCACCTCTTTCTGAAAACCAGCTCTCTGTGTTGTTTCAAGTTGGAAACTTAAGAAATCAATTATACGATCGATTTTCAAAAGGCAAAATTAGGCTGGGAAGCTGTAGACAAGGATTCTTAGAGAGTCTGCAAATCCAGCAGTGGTAGTTCATGACCTTTACAGCACTTTTTAACCAGCAACTTCACAGCTACTGCACCAGTGTTCTAGGGGCAGAAAAGTATTGTCTTCACCTCCAAAATAAAAGTAAATGAGCTACATGCAACTAAACTGACCTTCTTAAGTAGCACAGGGAATCCATAGCAGAACAGGAAAAAGGTAGAACCCCCAAATCCTCCATGCCACTGGCTACGTAGGGAAATGCCTAAATATAGCTGTTAGCAGAGCTATGTCAAGATATTTAGCCAAAAGCCTAATGCTAGGTGGTCTTTCGAAAGTTATTGCTTCTAGCTAGTGCTATGATAACCCTGAAGGTGAGGGATCATGAAGCTGCTGTTCAAAAGCACTTCTACAGTCATGGAAAATTTTCTTCTGTCAGCAGGTTTATTTTTTTTTTAAGTCAAGTCACACAGCTTGAAGAGAGGATAGTGACCAATGCCAAGCTGTGTTTCTTCTGCATATTGAAAACCTGGAGCCTGCTATCTCTGAAATGGCCGTAAACATCTCCTATTAATGCGAAGGATCACAGATGGGCATCAGGAGGAGCCCAGGCTTTAAAAAGAAGCCTGTCACTGGGGCATCATTTCTCCAGGAGCTGTCAGGAGCACTGTCTCTTTTGAATGGTTCCCGTTCACAAAAGTAACAAACATGTCATTATTTTGTATTCCCAGAGAGCCAAAAGGAGGCAGTCCACCCCAAGCTGCCTTCAAAAGCAAAGATCCTGCAATCAGAAGCGGCAGCTCTGTGAGAGCTGAAGGCAGATGTGAGGGAGGAAGCAGAGAGCTGTGAGTGATGGATGCCAGTCAGGTGTGGCTTTAAAAAATGCCAGCGGGAATGCCTCTTGGCAGTGCCTGCACGAGAGAAGCTGGTGAGATTGGGCATGTGTCTGACAATGTGAGGTTGTCACCTCTGTCTCACGGACATCCTGCGCTCAAGGATGAAGGTAAGAGGTGGAAGGGGAAAGGGTATATGGCCAAAAATGAAGTTGAGGTGCAGCTCCTCACACTGGTGTCCTTTCCATGAGGCCACAGCGGAAAAAGAGGAAACTTGCTGGCCAGGTCTGTCGAGCCTTGAGTTTCATCCCTCTCTGGAATAAACAAACAAAATTCAATCACCTTGGTCTGTGACATACTTTCTGTTTTTCCTGCTTCTCCTCAAAGTAAAAGCCTTCATGCAGAAAACAATGCTCTTTCTGCCTGTATTTCCACCTTTCAGCTCCCCCTTTTCTTGCTTTACTCACGCTGCCTCCAGCATGTCAGCAACAATATCCTTTTCCTGGAAAAACCATATGTACTCAGTGTTTAAAGCATCACATTTTGTCCAGTTAGCATTGAAATAATGCTAATTCTATTTCCTCGCCTAATTCTATTTCCTTTCCTGGCCCTGCCGGTTATGAAGACATTTGTGTCTAAATACAGGCGTTCTTCTCCCTTCATCATCCCGATCCGGTTAGCAGTGCTGCAACCTAGTGTTTGTGACATCATGATTCATCACCAGTGACTGCATTACAAATGCAGCCAGCACCAGGCAGCCTTTACATCGGGTGGTGGTAGCAGCAGGTGCCTGGTGACGGAGCAGAAAGTGGAGGCTGGCTCGTAAACCACGTGGTGGCTGCCAAGCTGTGACACTGGGAACGTAAGAACTGTGGGGTGCGAAAGGCAGCACCAGGCCAAGCTTGCCTAAGCAAGATCGAGGGTGTGGGGGAAGGTGACCTTGGTTGTCCCAGTTCCTGAAATGGTGGCTGTGTGCCACCAATCAGCTGTGGTTGCTGCCCACACGGGCGCTCTCTCCCGTCAGGTTTGCGGGATTGGGGTGAGCATCCCTGGGAAGTAACCTGGGAGCTTGGCTCTGCAGCACCCAGCTCTCAAGGTGAATAACACAGGGCTGCTTGTCTTTGGCAGCTCAGCTGGGAAGCAAGAGGGAAGGATGGTGAGAGAACCTCTGTGAGGCTGAGCTGCATTTCCATCTTCAACTGTCAAATGTGAATGTAAATTGGAAATATCAAACACTATTTCCCAGTAATGAATATGCTTTTCACTTGTGCATCACAGCCTACAAATGCCAGAATATTTCCATCCTCTCTTCCACTCTTGTTGTTTGGTTTTCTTGGACTGCCTTTTTTAAAGTTCCAAACCCCGTATCACAGGTGTGCCTAAGTAGCTGCAATGAAGGAACACGATGCTGTCTGGTTTAAAGGGGAAGAAGGGAGTTCCCTACACAGAGTACAGCAGTGTAGCCATAACAGTGGCTGCCTTGGTTTATACTTGCAGGTCACCATGATCTGAGATGGCGGTGACCACTTCACACAAAACCTCCCTGAGTGCTTGTCTGTTCGGAGGGTGCTGGAAGCATGGTGGGTGCTGGAACAGTGTAATGAGCTGGCGGTTTGCAGCAGCACCAGGCTCCTTGCTCAAGTGTGTGCAAACGCGGTGACTGCGTGACCTAAACGTGCTGGTTGCATGGATGACTGCCAGGATGCCTCGAGTAGCTGCCTGTGAGGTGGCCTCAGGGTGACAATGGCAATGGAGGAGCACCAGCCCCTGTGTCTCTCTGAAGAAAAGGAACTCAGCTGCCACCTCAATCCCCTCAGCTTCTCTCCTTTTCCTCTTTGCCCCTGGCAGAGGTCAGCTAATTACAGCCTCAGTGGCTGTTCCAGTGGCTGAGTTCGCCCCACACTTTTGAGCATAAAGCCCTTGGATGAGGTGAGCCCATGCAGCTGCCTCTCTATAGATGAGCTGGGCTCTGCTGCCCACCTTTGGGGAAGCAGCTTTCCCCCCACCAGTGCGACTGCCCCTTGCTTTGCAGAGGTGATGGTGGCAGCTCTGGGTGTAACTGCATGGGCCAGCCCCTCTTGCTGGAGGACAGGGACTGTGAAAGCTGTGGGAGACAGGGCTGTTGCCCTCACAGGGGCTCCTGCCATGATGGGAAGTCTCCCTAGCAGACAGGGATTGCCTTACCCTTTTATTTTGGTCAGGGTAAACAAGGAGCAAAAGGAGAAGAGGTCTCCATGAACACGTGTGTCTGATGCTATCCTGTCCTTCAACTGGTACATTTTTAGGAGTTTGTCTTTCTTTGTCTTAGGAGTACTACAGTGCCCGAAAATGAGCTGAGCATCCCCCTGTATTCTTCTGTTCCTTCACTGTGTCCTTCAAAAAAAAAAAAAAATTGGTGGTGGAAACTTTTTTTTTTAAACCCTTTCTTTGACCTCTGAGAATTTTGGTGATACTTGTGTCATGTTTCTCCAGATCTGTCAGCAGCTAGAGATTTATTTTTCTCTTTATTGTTAACTGAGTCTGCACCTTCAGCTTGTAACTGTGTGGTCCAGGCTACTGGGAATAGCATTGTGTCTTGCTGTTGATGAGAATGGCAGGGCTGTGGCTGTGGAGTCATTAAGCAAAATTTGAGGTTTTGCCTCAAAACATAAGGAATCTCAGCTGGTGAGACAATTGAAATTACCTGGGTGTGTCAGATAAACATGAATCTGGTAGTTTCTCGTAAGGCCAGACTTACTCATCATCAGTATTTTACATGGTGTGAACCTGTGTTGTACTTTTTCAGTCTGGGTGGAAGAAGCAGAGCTGGGACTGAGACACCAGTTTGTCTCTGCTGTGGCACCGTGGTGGAAGGGTACATGGGGCACTCTGTGCCTGCTCCCAGTCACACATTTCGGCTTGAGGAATAGACATGTCTGCACAAACACATGGATTTTTCTCTATTGTTTGTAGTGGAGTAAATCTCAGCACCTACTAAAGTCAATGCTTTTGCATCAGTGTAAAAGTGAAAAAAAACCACCCCCTCCCCACCCAAAAAAAACCCCAAAACCAACCTCCCCTAGCAAAAAAACCACCACTAAATTGCAAGAGAAAGCAGGCAATGAGTTTGGAATTACTTTTTCTGAAAGATAAAACTCTATCTTTTTAAATCTTTGAAAATTGTAATAGTTCTGTTCATGAGCATTCAGTGCCTTTTAGCAAAGCTTGGGGTTAAAATATTTATTTTTTTTTAATGACAGTTTGTAGTAAAACATCCTGCAGGGTGTGCAGAAAGGGAATGGCTGAAAAGTTTTTTTTTGCTGGTGACTGTTTGGAGTCATGTGGTGGTTTGGTCCTTATTTACTGCACCAGAACATGCTCGCTTCTTAAAATAGTGCAGAGGGGACAGACAGCCAGTCAGAGTAAGGGCATTAGTGCTGAGTCAGTTTTCCAATAGAGATGTGAAGGTATTAGCTGTATCTGTGGATATGAAAAAATACATTATCACCTAGTGCCTCTTAAAACTAGCCAATTTATTTATATTCTTCACCAGTTAGGTGTCTATTGCCAGAATTTATGGCAAACATTTGAGCTAAAGGTAGTTGTAGGTTTGACAACAAAAGTGATAAAGAAGCTGTGGAGGGCAATGAAAATTGATGGGGAGAGAGAGTGATGAACAGCAAAAGTGCCATTACGGTCAAGTGATGGGGTAGAAGGTGAAAGAGAAAGAGAAATGGGCTGTTTGCAGTAATTTGGATATCTTCAAACCACCTTGTTCAGCTGCCTGTGAGCATCTGCTTACTTTATTTACTGTTGCACTTGTTGGTAATGTCACTGCAGTGGAGCGAGATGCCTGAAGTGTCTATGCTCGTGCCTTTTTGTTTGCGAGATGCAATTTGTGTATTTTTTCTCATTTTTTCCCAAGAGTAAGAGAAAAATACTCCCAACGCAATCGAAGCAGGGCTGTAACTTCTAGGTCAAACGACCTAAAATTTAATGCTGTCTTTTAACGAGAAAGATACTCTTTCTTTAATGCATTTTCATATGTTCAAAAAATGGTCTTGTTTTCATGGACAAAAGAGGGAAATGGTGGTTTTGGAGGTGTATTGTTGGATGGATGTGGGTTTTCCCTGGGAGCCAAGCTCCCAGGGAGGGCTTGCAAGTCCATTATTTCAACACTAGAAGGGTGCATGTGAATTGGTTTCTCATGCAGTTTATATAAAAAAAAAAGCAGTCAATGTTATGACCCCTTTACATACATCGTGCTTTTACTTGTGGCTGCCTCTGATGATAATGCAGCTACTTGTGGAGGCAGCTGGTCCTTGTCAGGCATAATGTAATCAAAATCCAACCGCTAATAAAAATGAAAGAAAAGGGTAAGAGAGGAAAATTTAGCAGCCTCTCATATCACTAGTGAAGTTTTGATGACTTAAAATGTCAAGAAGAGTGGATGCAGCATTTAGGGAGTTTTTTTAAAGCTTTTTTCTACCTCTGTAGTTTCTGTGACCCTACTACTTCTGCCTAATGCTGGTAGTTGGAACAAAAATATGAACTGTGTTCCATCTTCTTCACCAGAATTAAGTACGGCGAGAAAGGGAAAATACATGATTTCTGGAAAGCAAACCGAGAAACTTAGGAACAGGGAAAAATTCTGACTGAAGAAATGCTATTAATTTTGTGAAATTCTGCTAGCTGGAATTCTGTTCAGCCCAAAGCTCTGGGTAGTGCCACAGCAAAAGTCTCCCCTTTGCTCATTTCACATTTTATTTGTTTTGATTTAAAAATTGCCAGGGAGGTAGAAGGTGGACAGATGTGCTCTGTCAGACGTAGCGGGAGTGGGTTATGAAACTTCCGTGAGTGCTCCTTGTCTGCTTCAGCATAAAGTCAGCCAGCAAATTGAAATCTTCTCCAACAAGGATTTAAATTAAATTGCCTGCCTTTGCATTGGGTCAAAGCAGGAGCATTCATATAATCAATTAATGTGGCTCAGCTTTGGGGATGGCAATCTCCAGTTGAGACAATAATGAACAGATGGGGCTTGTAGCTTATTAAATTGCTACCTCCGTGGCATCTGTGCCATGGACTAAAATGCAGGTAGGGTCATGTTTTGCGTAAATGTATTGCATGACCTTGGGGGAGTCTTTCGATTGCTTTCTGCCTCGGTTTCCCTTCTTCCAGAAAGCCTTTAAAGAATGAACTCTTCAGTGCCTACTTAGGAAGATGATTCTCTCCCGGTGGCTAAGACCTACATTTGGAGTTGCTGACCGTAAAATAATATTGGTCGAGCTATTTTAATAATGCTGATGTAGACCCTTAGTTTAGATGCAGCTACATGGGCAAAAATAAAGCATGGCTTTCTGCTGGATGCCTACATTCTCTTTGGGAAGTGGGTTTTTTTTCCCTCTGGAAATGAGGGAGTGGCATTGCCTGAATGATGTGCCAAAAGTGGATGTCAGCATGCTCTGCCTCAGGCTCAGAAATGACCAGAAGTGATGGGGATAGATGAGTGCCTCGCTAAACCCAAGGCAGTAGATATTGCTGAGAGGAAGGGTGTGTTAGCTGAAGTTTGGCTCTGTGGCCCCTCAGCTTAGACGGGCTTGCAGAATGAGCCCCTGTCCATGCCATGTGGGAAGATGCATCATGGGTCTCAGCGAGAAGGGTTTGCTCATGTAATCACACTTGAAAGCCTCTTCTAGCACAAAGCAGGCCTGAGCAGATCTCCAACCCCGGCTGCAGTACATTCCCAATCCCCCTTGTCTCTTTTAACTGCTATAATGTAATTGCTGCTATTAATAATAGACTGACGGGCTGCCTTTAAATAACTGTAAGGCTGATAGACCAGTGTCGGTTGGATGCTCCAAAGTTTGACTAACAGCAGGGACAAACAGAACAGCTCCATTCTCGACTCTTCATGCGGAGAAAGAAAGGCTGGCACTGGGAAGAGGCAATGGAGGGCTGACACGTGGCACCGCGACGCCTCAGGGACTTTCTGCAGAGCAGTTGCTGAGTGACTTGCTTGGTTTCTCTGGAAAAAGACGAGATTCATGCTGACAAGTGAAATTTCTGGGCTTTGCTAGAAGTTCTCTTGTCTCAAAGAAGGATTTTAGCAGATGTAAGTTTAGGTTCTTAGGTAAGGATGTGTGTGGCCAGTGGCCAGCTGAGCCAGAGTGGGAGAAGCAGCCAAATTCCAAGCTGCCCTTCCATTTGCCCTCCTTGGATGAGCTGGGCTGGTGCTCCAGCAATGAGGCCAGCTGCCTGCTGAGACATGCACTCAGGTTAAAGACATGCTGTGATCCTGCAGGGTGTCTCTGGGAAGCTGGAGTTTAGCCCAGGCCCCTCAGCACCTGCTACCAGCATGGTCTGTTTGTGTTGGTTTTACCTGTTTTATCCATAAAGGGAGCATCTTGAAAGGAGATTTAGGCAAAAGGATGGGACCATGGAATCCCTGAGGGCAGTATCAGGGCAAAGACACCAGCAGAGGCAGAGTGGAGGAGTGCCTGGGGGAAGACGATGGCACCTGTGCAGGTCTCTGACAGGCAAAATCCACCCACTTCAGAGGGTTACTCTGAGGGGAGGGTCTCCAAATCTGACACGTTTCCAAGGCTGGGACCTAATGTCTTGCTCTCAAAGCTTCAGTGGGGGGTGGTGTACTTCTGCAAACTGGGTTTTGTAACAGAAAGTCTGGCAGCATCAGCATGCGGATGCGCCGCTCTGATATTCAGTGGGCTCCCTGTCAAATGAGAGGGGACGAACAAGATAATGAGCCAAGGAGAGAGAAGCCTGGCATGGGTAAAAGCCGTAAAAGAGCTTGAGTGTTATCTGTGTATTTTAACCCTAGTAGCTGAATTATTTTTTGGATGATCTAGCATGCTTATATGAGGACAAAATGGGTTTCTAGCCAGCGTGGACATTTAAAGTCATTTTTGAATCCCTTTCAAGGCTTCATTAATATCTGCAATTATGGGCAGCTACAGTACACTTGGCCCGGTGTGCCAGTGTCACCGGGCTAAGCTGAATGAATCAAAAAACTTTTTATCACAGTCTCTGACCCTGCTTTGGCTACAGACACAGGGGGTGAATAGAAAAATCTTTTACCTGCACCCGGTGACCAAGTCCTTGCATCTATGTAATATGTATTCCCCTTAAAACCATTTGTTTGCTTGTAAATGCCTTTAATACTTAAACGAGATTATGGCATTTCTGTTGTATTTAAACTGTTAAATAAAATGATGGTTTCCAGTGATGAGAACAATTAAGCATGCAGGATATAATGAAACTTGATAGAGACTCAGCTGCTGTCCCCCCTATTAGTGTGCACAGCTGTGCATGTGTGTCAGCGTTTGCAGGTTAAAGAAGCAATTAATCTGAGCAGGGTGAACGTGAAACTCTTACTTAAGCACACAGACAGATTGTGAACCTCAGCCCCCGACTTTTTTTGTTAAGGTCGCAACTCAAATTGCAACCAGCTATGTAAGTCTGTTCCTCTCAAATCCCACAGTTCTAATCAGATGTAAGGGGTGATACTGGGGAATGATGTCCTGGTGGCAGAAATCCACATGGCCAGCAATTTATGCACGTAGTGTTAACTGACATGGTGATTCATACCTGCTGTGATTAAGGGCTGAATGGCTTTGTAGATCTCGATACAGTTTCTGAGGGGTTAGATTACTAAAACAACAAAATGTCAAGGAGTAGCAGTCGATATTTTTGCTCATGAACAGGCCTCGTGTGCTCGGGCAAGCTCAGGAAGGCTCCCGAGCATTTGGCACAAGCAGCACTGATACCTGCAGCGGTCGGCGCCCATCGCATTTTATCAGGCTGGGAGATTTGCAGGGTGATGCTTGCAGGCTCCGTGCCTCCTGCTGGGCAAACAGGAGCTGCAAGGGCCTTTGAACATCCTTGTGCTCTGTGTGAGGTGAGAAGGGAGAGAGATGGGGAGTTGTCTGTTTAATTTCATTTTGAAAATCATACATTAAAGACGGGGCTATTGATAATCTGCTGAATGTACTGACACTCAGAAAGAATGGAGAAAGGAGGTTAATAAATCACCCAATATCCACTTTAGTCTGCATTTCAATTTTCATTTCTCAGAAACACAAATTGCAGCTGTTCTTTAAGGTGTCTGATCTATCCTCTAAAGAAGCCAATTTTGTTTTTAATTTCCTCTGATGAGACTCAGAAGATGCTGGATAAAATATGAGGTGGGTTCTTTTATTTATTTATTTTTGAGGCAGCCTTCTGTGCGTAACACCTCATGGTTTCCTTCTTTGCTGCCGAGGAAAGTGCTCATCTCTGAAAGCAGTCTTGATGGAAGAGTTGTCAATGAGGAGTGTAAAGCTCCAGCCTCCTCTCTAGCAGGGGTAAAGAAAATATAATCAGTAAAATGGGTGATCGAAGCAGGTGCAAGGCTTGAAATT
Source organism: Mohoua ochrocephala (assembly GCA_013398855.1). NCBI lineage: Eukaryota > Metazoa > Chordata > Aves > Passeriformes > Acanthizidae > Mohoua > Mohoua ochrocephala. Next base: position 57,011 of record VZTA01028552.1, read on the forward strand.
AGTCAAAACATTTTGAAAGGGAAAGAAAGAGTAAAAAGACCTGAGCTGCAAAGGTTTTAGTGGTGTATTTCTTTCTCCCAGCTAAGCTGCAGTTAGAAAAGTTCCAGATCTAATTCCCAGTGCACTCCATAATAATAAAGGTATTTTATTAAAATATTAGCATCTGGGAAGGAACTTTGCAAAATGCTGTAAGAAAAACCCTTCTGCACAAATAGGATTATATGGAAGTTTTCAATATGGTAATTTAGTTGAGGGTTTTTATTATTTTTTTTTCAGTTGCTATGGGACTTTAAAGCCAGGGATGTAAACAGAGAAATCAAATTTTTGGAACCAGCTGCTGTATTGCACATCACCAGCCATCGCTTTCATACAAAACTGTCCTGTCGGCAGTAATGACAAGGAACTAGAAAAGCAAAATTAAAACCTCTTTACATTAAAAAAAGGATGTTAATTATGTATTAATTAATAGCCTACTAGAGAAACCAATGAGGAATCAGAGGAATCTGATAGCAGCCTGTATTATTTCCCCCTTTTTGTGCAGAACTTAATGTATGGTGCAGAGTATGAATGTTATTATATAGGATAGTAATAGAACTGAATTTACAGAAAACTTGCATTTGACTTATTTGTAGTTTGTTAATTATCTGAACCAATACTTCTCACTACAAATGCGTTTACTTGAAACGATCTGAGCAGGATTTGAGGAGACATTTCTGTTAATGGGCTGTTCAGGAACTATTTGTCCACTCTTTTCCCCATCCAGGCACCTTCCTGCCTTGGACTGGTGCTTGCCAGTAACGAGACCTGCTGCTGTTTTCCCTCTTGGGTGGAAGGTTTGATATTTCCTTTAACAACAAGTGTTGTCTAAAATGGCCACTCAGGTGTCTTTCTGGACAAAAGTCCCAAGACATTCTTGGACAAATTTCCCACCCTTTCTCTTGTCAGGAATGGCCTTGTGAGTGCGAGGTGTCACTTTCTGCATTGAAAGAATGTTTAAAGAGCTAAGTCTGACGGTGTAGAAAGCCTGGGGCTTTTGTTTGGTCAAACAGTACTGCAGAGCCTAAATTTTGCCTGTGCCATGTGTCTTGTCCTCTCCAAACTCTGGATGGTGGAAAAGTCTGTGCCAGAGCCCAGAAGCAACCTGTTGTCGGTGATGCTCTATTACTCACTCTTTGCCAGTTCTTGCTACGTTTATCTTTTATACTTCCTTCCATATGCAGGACAGCAAGACCAGCATTTTCAAACTGATTTTCAGAGGACATGAGAGTGACCAATCTTCTTCTGCTCAGGTTGAAGCATAAAATTTGCTGTTTTGACTTGGTTTCCCTGCAGACTAGTGCAAATTGTAGAGCAGAAGGTGCAAAGGAGGAGAAAAATGTAAAGGAGGTGAGGAAATAGAAACAAGTAAAGAGGACAGAGAAAGAGTGTGAAGAGAAAAGGGGAATGAGGAAATAAACTCAACTGTGCAGAGCAGATGAATGCCTTAGGAGGAGAATTAGTGAGGAAAATGAGTCTGTTGTGATTTTTTTGTTACTACTACTGGGAAGGCTCCAGAAACCACCTAACGATGGATGCTGTAAAATAAGCTGTTTCTTGAAGGGAAATATGCACTACTTGTTTTAGCATACGTTCATGGAGAGCTGTAGATAACCACTGGAAATAAGGTAATGTTTTCCTAGCTGCTGGTGGTACCTAATCATCCTCTCTCATCGGTCTTGTATCTTTTTAAAACAGATTTGCCCTCTGAAGTGCCTGGAGTGGGGTAATTTAAATTTCCAGGCAAAGTGGTAATTAAATTTCCAGGTAATTAAATTTCCAGGCAAAGAGGAGCCTGCGAGGAAAGGGAGAAAAGCGAGATGCTTACCTCCTTGCAATCAATGGCACTTGCCTGTTTTCCCAGAGGAAGCCTGGTGCGGCACTTACCCTAAACCAGGTTTGCTAGGCTGGCAACTTGACTACAGGACTACCCACGGCAACACTTACCTGTGCCTAGTTTGCCATGAAGTCTTCAACGTTACATGTGACAAAAATTTGCACAAAGCTCTTGAGTAAGCCTGGTTAGACCAAATAATCTGATTTTATGGTCAGGTTATCCAGCCAATCTTCTAGAGCTTAGGGTTTGATTCTGAGACTGTTTCACTGTAATTTGTTTCACAGCTTATTTGAAATAGGGAGTGACTTGGGAGCAAGTCGTGGGGAGGTAAGGCTTCAGCTGCAGAATGGATGATGTTTGACCTTATAACTCTGTGCTCAGTTGAGTCATATTCTTCTGTTGATAGCAAAAAGGATAAATATATTGAAATGCAGCCATGGCAGTGTCGAGGCCAGAATGGCCATGAGCCTGGCATGGGGTCGAGCATTTTAAGTTGCACATAATCAGTCAAGAATATGGATCCAGGATGTGACTTTTCATACAGCAACAACTGTTCACTGGCAGCAAAAGCCAGGAGGGAGAAAGAAGCAGGACATGTCAGCGAGGTGTCTGATTAACCATACTAGAGTGTGTGTGTGGGGGGGGGTTTGATGTGGGTGGGAGAAAAATGGAACTCAGCGCCCCAAAAGTTGGAGCAACTGCTGCAGAAAGTTTTGTAACAAGTACCACAGGAGGCAGGGCATTGTGTCTTGCCATTTCTGTCCTCGCTTCCCTACTGGAACTGCCAATTAGATCCAGCTCTGATGGTGGCTTTTTGACACTTTTGCTCACTGGGATATGGACTCAGCCTAGCATTTCATTGCATTTAGGCTTTTAAACAACATCAGAGAGAAATGACTTTCAGCTACTCCGTCTGAACTGGATGTGAGCCAGCACTCCACGCAGAAATGGAGAGAAGGTCTTGGTTTGACATGACTATTCACTAGTGTGTCACAGGCTTTCTGCAAATGTACTGGGCACCCTCAGTTACCTGTATCTAGTAGGAGTGTGTGTGTGCACCTCACATTATTTTAGGTGTCGTCTACTGTCAGCATTCATAGGCAAAACCTGTTGGAGGGGAAAAGGAAAATTAGAGGCGGAAAGGATCTGAGATTTTATGTGAAAAGAGTTTTGCATCCAATTCCCCCTGAAAATTAACTCAGTTCATCTGAATGCCCTTTGAAGCTTGTGAATTTGACCTCTGGTCCTCACAAAAATAATGCTGCAAGTGAAACTGCAGGCCAATTGCCTTTTCCAGACATCGGCTGAGGCTTTACATAACTATCATTAACCTATTTGTATTTGCTCTGTCTCTGTTTTACATGGCCTGTGCTTTCTGAATGTTGTAATTGCTGAGATACACTATAGGTAACCTCGGGATGGGATGCTCTTCATAGACACATGGAATGGTTTGGGAAAGGGACCTTAAAGATCATCTGGTTCCCTCCCTCTGCCTTGGGCAGGGACACCTTTCTCTAGACCAGGTTGCTCAAAGCCCATCTAACCTGGCCTTGAACTCCAGGGTGTTTGTCTTAAAGATGTCCCCTCAGAGTTTTCTGGTTGCTTATCTCTCTATTTCTCCTGCATGATTTAAATCCATTTCCTGTTGTTTGATCTCCTGCAGGCATGGAGAGCCAACTGTTCCCTTTCTTTGTCACCTTCATGAACTCAAGGCTGCTGTTGCTTCTCCTTCCTCTACCAGCAAGTGTTTTCTTTCTCAGGGGAAAGGGCTTGTGACCTGCAGTTGGAGGATGTTTTTGAGGCCACTTGTGGTGCTCCTGTGTTGTGCTCAGTTGGTCTTTATTTGCCTTCAAACCGAAGCTTTCCAGCACTACATAACGGCAGCCTGACAGAAACTGAAGAAAAAACTTGTGTCACTGTGCTTATGTACCTTTGTGTAATGTTCACCATTCTTGTGCCAGCCAGGCACCATGGGCTCGTGCTGGGCTTGTGAGTGGCATGTGCCCCAGCCTACCCTGTGCCAAAATGCCACCCAGCAGCTCCTCCCCAGCTGATGTCCTCCTGCCTGCATATCATACTTTGTGTGTTTGGCCCTTCTGTCTCCTTCACCCTTTTGGAGCATTGCTCCCATTCGCCAGGACAAATCTGGGCTTTCCTCTGGGCCACTGCCTCCCTCCTTGGGGGACGATGTGTGATGGCCGTGCACCAAGGGCCAGCTCTGCCTTGGGACAGCAGAGAGGCACAGCTGAATTTTTTCAGCTGATGTACATGTGTGCATACACTCATCCTGCATTTATATGCAGGCTCACTAATGGAATTTCTGCCAAACTAAGAGCCCTTTCTATTTACAATTTTAGGAATGTGTGTGTGAGCTTCCCTCATTGCTTGGCTTTCCTCTATTGACTGAGGAAGGTATATTAGTGATTTTTTTTTTTTTTCTAGTCTTTTCAAGCTTTCTTTTTCAAAAATTTCCAGCAGATATAATGGAGCAGGCATAACAAGTGATGCCAAGAGCAGGAGAGAGAAGAGTTGATGGTGTGTGTGTGAAGAGAAAGGACTTAGATACAGCTGCCTGTGTGCTGATTAGGAGGGGTTTGGGGACACAGTAAATAATTCTGCTATTTGCTTGGCTTATAAACACACACAGCTTAAATTTAAATTTCTCACCCTGTTACATAATTTTTTAAGTTATTCAGCTGTAGCAAATGAACTAAAATGTTGCCCATCACAAAAGGGATGTAGCTCCAGCCTTGGCTGAAGGAGGGAGAGCTGTCCTTGGCAGTGGTTGTTTACACCAGTGCCTCCACCCACAGTGAGTGGTGATATGCACCAAATAAAAAAGATAAAATTCTGTTCATGGGTTTATATGGTATCCTCCTTACTAGCTTTTGAGTCCTCCAGCAGCCAAGGTACCTGAGCAGCCAGTGGAGCATATCTGTATCAGCTGCAAGCGTGAACAGGGATGGGGTGCAAGCAGGAGCGATGTTTGGCCCTCACTCCCTTCTGTCATCCTCTAGTGGGAAAGACACAGGCTTTGTCCATGGGCTTGCCCATGGCTGTGGGGATGTTACTCTCCATGCCTTCAAATAAATCCATGTCCTCTCTGGAGCTGCTTATTTGGGTGTCTGCTTAGGCGGTGGCGTGTTCTTGATGAGCAGGACTGCGTGCCCAGTTATGTGCCATCCAAACCTCCCAACAGTGCCATGGTTCTGGATCCGGGTTGGATTTCAGGTCTGGGCTGAGGAATAACATGAAATTACTGAGGATGACTCATCCACAGGGAAATTCTTCGGGCTCCTTGATCTCTTTAGAGCAGCCAAGTCTGAAAATTAGACACGAACTTTCCTAAAGCTTATTTTGGCTCTCATGAGGGCTGCAATAGAATGACAAGCAGCATGCTGCTTTCTTTATTGTTTCAGTTCAAGGACTATCTACAAAGAGTCACAGTCTTGTGCTGAGCATTACACAAAATTATTCATTTCCTAGCTATACAGAAAAGTGATTGAATTGCAGATGATTAACATATGTTATATTTTCTTTTCTAATGCCTTCCCATCTTTTCGTGGTGCACCTTCGTAAATGGCATCAGAGCGCTTTGCTTCCAAGGAGCTGTCTCCCTCAGAAACCTATTATCAAGGCTATTTCAGAAAAGTTGCTCTTGCTTGGTACATCTGGTAGATTGGCTCCAGAATCCAAACACATAATTGCTGCAGCAACCTGACCTATGCCAGTCAATGTATTCCAGCTCCTAGCTCTGTTCAAGGACTGTTTTTTAAAGGACTCCTCTCCAGAGTAAATGCGGGCTTTTTTTTACTCTGAACAGTTTTGCTAGGACAAAGAACCCCTTAACGGTTTTCCTTTAGAAATGCTTCAGGTTTTTTTATGAACAAATCTGGCTGCCAAACTTGGTCATGGTCAGTGGTATGGAGATTTTATCAGCCTGTGTCTGGCATGCAGGTGCTACTGCTGATTAGCACCCAGCCGAGATAGGCTGGGTATGCCACATTGGTATTTAAGCTACCAAATTCTTCTCTGTCTTGTTTCTGGCTTGTTTTAGAGACAAGCACAGTGGTGCTTTGTGTTCAAAGTTTTGTTCTGAGACTGAGGCAAAGACTAACTCAAGGCATTCGGCTGAATTTTAGGGATTTTAGGAATTTTCTGGTGTTTTGCTGTGGCGGTGCCTCAGTTTCCCTGAGGGGCTGCAGCCGCCCTCGTGGTCATCGGACCACTGCCACATATGTGTGTTCCCCCCTCGTGTTTGTATTCCCAGTTTATTATGTATATCCTCCGTTCAATATGTATGTCCCCTGTTAAATATTCATTATGTTCTCGAAAGTTCTGTTCACTATGATACTCCATTGGTTCCTCCCTACCCAGTCCCTCCTTCCCCAGTTCTGATTTGTCCCCTGGTTGTCCCTCAAGTTTCCCTCCGCCCATTTGCCCTTCCCTGATTGGTTGTGCTGTTCCCCTTATAGACCCAGACCCTCAGATCTCTAACTGTCTTCGTCCCTGGACCCTCCACAATAAACCATCTTGCTGGAACCCATACGAAGACCCTTCCCTCCTCCTTTGCCTCCGGCGCTATCCCACCAAACATCTGAGAGCTCCCTTTCCCACTCGGGAAGGACTGCACAGCTCAGAACAGCAGCCAGCTCCTGACAGCAGTGGCCAGTTCAGGTGGCCAGGGACGCTGCAGGACAGCCGCAGATTCCCTTTGAGAGGGTGGCTCGAGGGAAGCGACGCGGCGTTTTGCAATGTTAATTGCCTAATCATCAGAACAGCAAATGTCATCTCATGTAAAATAATAGATGATAGAGCCAGAAGGGACTGTTGTGATCATTTTTTGTGTGACTTATTGCATCACACTGGCCAGAGGAATTTTTATATGAACTGGGACAAGACTTCAAAGGAGACAAAAAATCTGATCTTGATTTAATCACCAGATACAGAGAATCAGCCAGAACACTTGGTAAATTTTCCAGCAGCTAATTGCTGCCATTGTTAAACAACTAATTGCACTGCACTGCATTTCTCTTCTGTCCCCTTTCAAATTGGGTCATTTGGCCTTGTTACACTCTTGTCTGATGAATTGACAATTACTTAAATGACGTTGTGTTCCATGTCTTGGTCCCTAAAAATTGTGATCAAGCTTCTCCAGTAACTTTCTCCTTGGTAAACTAACCAGTGGGCTCCTGAAGTCTCTAACTCTAAGGGAAGTTGTTTTGGTTTTTATGATATTTTTTTTCTCAACTATTCATAGATGTTCCTCCAGTTCTGGGCTCGGCAGCACAAAGGAGAGATGGAGCTACTGGAACAAGTGCAGCAAAGAGCTGCAAAAATGAGTAAGCTGCTGGAGCACCTCTCCTGTGAGGAAAGGCTGAGAGAGCTGGGACTGTTCAGCTCAGCGCAGAGAAGGCTCAAGGGGGAGCTTATCAATGTGTACAAATACCTGAAAGGAGGGTGCAAAAAGGATAGAGCCAGGCTCTTCTCCGTGGTGCCCAGTGACAGGATAAGAGGTGATGGCCACAACTGGAAAAGCAGAAGGTTCCCTCTGAACACTGGGAAACACATTTGTCCTGTGAGGGTGACCAAGCCTTGGCACAGGTTGCCCAGAGAGGTGGTGGAGTCTCCTTCCTTGGGGATATTCAGAACCTACCTGAACATGGTCCTGAGCGACTGCACTAGGTGGCCTTACTTGAGTGGGGCAAGGGGTGGACCAGATGAGCCCCAGAGGTCTCTTTGAGTGTCAACCCTTCTGTTGTTCAGTGATTCAGAGTCTTTCTTACATGGCAGACAGCAAGATTTAGCACAGTATTCTGGAGAAGGTGCGTCAGAATGAATACCACGGCAGATACAGGAAATGAAGGCAAAGAGAGGGGAGTTGAGCCACACAGGAAGCAGCGTCAGAGCCAGGGCATGACCAGCTTCACTAATCCTTGCTCTGGCCACGTTGCAAATGCACAGATCTGTGTTTCTTCTTAGAAAGATAAGACGCACCTGTTTCAAGGATTTTGCTAGAGAATTTCAAAGTGGTTGATCTATTTATTTCCAAGTGGGTGGGAATCCGAAGCAAAGAAAGATGACATGACTTACGTGACGTCATTCAGCAGCCCAGCCACACACCTGGCTGCACACCTTGGCTTTTTAGAAAAGCAGAGGCAAAGATTCATCCATTCCTCCTCGCTATCATGGAGGAACAGGCTTCCTGAATAGCAAACTCCATTTGCAGCAGTACTTTTGAGCTAGGTTGAAACCAAGCTGGATGTAGAAAATTTCATCCAAACTACAAGAACAGTGGGGGAAAATAAGAGAAAAAGAACCTCGAAGGGATTTAGGGTTCACATTTAACTGAGATACTTTTCTGTGCCTGTCAATTTATGGTGCTGCAGGTTACTTTTTAGCTAGGTCAGTGGTTTGTGGGTATCTAGGCAGATGAGTGGCAAAATTTTGCACTGAAGGCAATACTTCAACAAAGCTCCACAGACTTATGCTGATATAAACCTCTTGGAAATTGTGCTTTCTCGGCAGACCTAACAGAGGTTATGCACAGTACTTCTGAAATCAGCATTTAAATAACATTTCAAAACCACTAGAAACCTCATTATCCTGAATATATCGTTTTAGTGGTCATACAAGTAGTGAAAACACTGTGAAACAAATGTGCAGCTTGTAACTGGGAAAAAACAACAGTGCTGCCTAAATACTTTGTTGATAACCATTCAGTTAGCCACTGGGTACCTTTACAGATCAGTGCATTCCCTGAAAATTGGTAAGGTAAGAGTAATGCAGAGATAAATATCCATCCTGTTTGATGGGAATTTCTTTCTGAACTTGCCACAGATCATGATGAATACAGCTTTTAACAATATGAGTGATGTCTTACCGTTACCCAGGTTTATCTGGGAAAGTAGAGCTAAACCTGTAATCATCATTAAACGGAATTGCATTTTCCATTTTAATTTTGGAAGTGTAATTCTCAGTCCCTACAGGAGTGCTTGTTGTCATGTACACTTGCATATGTTGCTTTCCTAAGTCCCCCCTGACCACAGGTATGCCAATCTACTGGAAAAATTGTTCTTTTTATGTATGTTTTAAATTACTGCTGTCTGCCTACTCTTCATGAAGAAAAGCAAAGTGTGAGGGGCTGTAGCCTGGCCTGGGGAAGGGACCTGTAGCCTCTCTTCCTCATGAGCTCAGTCCATCCTGGTGAGGGGTCATCCTGAACTCCAGGGCAAGGATGTGTCCATGTCCCTGGAGAGCCTCCAACATCTTCCTGCCTTGTCCCTGTGATGGCATCATACCAGTGCATCTGCCACCTCTGTCCTGGGAACACAGGCACGCACAGGGCCTGGTGGAACTAATGATGCTGTTTAATGGTGTGCACCCCCACATCTGCTAGCTACAGATGCTTGTTGGGCAGCATCGTGCAGGTGGCAAGGTAGGCAGGATGGAAAGCTTGCCTCCATGTCACCAGTGATAGGAGCAATGCGGTCCTTTAAACCAGTGAAAATGTGGAGCTAAGGTGGGAAGTGGGCTGGGAATTGCATTGAGGTTGCTGAAGCACAGGTACAATTTCTGTTCTCCCAGTGTGCCTTGGGTAGATGCCAAGGGGCCGGCAGGGGTGATGGGTTTTGCAGTGCTCCTGGTCAGTGAAGTACTTCACCTCTGGAGAATCACTTCCAGGACGGCAGGGCTCCTCGCCCAGGGAAACCATGCCTGCCCCAGGAGGTCATACACCCTGGGTTTTGGGGAGGTCTCTCCCATTTGTGCTCCTCACTTCTTTGAAAAGACATTTCCATATTTTGTAATTGACATTTTCTGTGCCATTTTCTTCTTTCTTTGGGTCAGATGGTGACCCCTAGCCTATCCCCTCCTACCAACCCCAGTGACTTTGTGGTGCTGGGGTAAAGAGCTTCTGTGAGAACTCACTCTTTAAAGTCAATGAGCTCCCATAGACTTGGCAAAAATGTTTAGATCTTACTTGTTTCAGTTTTTATTTCTTTACCCTCACTCCTAGGTATTTTATTAATTCTTTGTTTTGCCTGTCTCCTTTGCCAGCAGTTTCCGTAGGGTGCATTTTTCTTTGGAGTTTTTTTTTTCCCCTTCAGTGTAAAGCAGCACAATTCACTGTATTTCCTTCTTAGTGATCTCTCCTGGTTCCTCACCCCATGTTCTCCACTGATCAGACCCATTGGTGATTAGATGCTCAGCAGAAGTGATTTTGCAGCCTTTGACACCTTGCATCCCCTGCTGCCTGGATTTCAAAGAGGTAATCAGTCCCGGGGACCTGCCACTGACCCTTTGCTCAAGCTTTTGTCATTCACCTTTTACTGTCTCTTTTCTTAAAGAGCTTGAAGTATCTTGATTCTTCTGCGAGGGAAAAAAGGACACATGCACTGAAACCGTAATGATTTTAGCCCACTTTCATAGTACTTTCACCTGAAATGATATTAGATAGTGCCTCTGTATCACATCTCTAATACCTTTTGAAATGAAATCTTCAGCTCCTATTCAGAGATCCCTCTTTTGTTCACTCAAAGCCAAGGGGACAGTCAGGGAGATGGAGAGGTGGTTCAGTTCAATGCTGTCCCTTTTAACTCCTTCGGCGCAGGCAGCCGCAAGCGGAGGGCGCCTCTGCCAGACGATGTTCCTCCTTTGGAAACTTCAGCAGGATTTTGGAAGGACCTGGGTGCAGACAGTGAGGCTGTTCCCAGTGTTAGCTGTGAACAACTCAACACGAAGAGATCTGAGTGCTCAGCCAAACTCTGACTTGGAGATTAGGAGGAAACCATTTTTTTCTTACTGTTTGGTTTCTTGAACCGAAATGTGTGACCATGACCAAGTCTGCTCTTGGAGCCAGTGTAGCAGCCTTTGTTGTCTGACTTACAGATAACATCTAGTGCCATAAAGACTGAGAAAATATTTCTACATATTTTGCACATTATATTTGAATTGTTATGAACATTAATAAAGCAGCTAAGACTAAGGAAACGTATTAGTGCTATTTAGATTATTTAAGTGGCCATGATTTCTCCAGAGTTTTAAAATTCTGCATCAAACACCCTAAAGGCTACATTAAATCAATTGCAAACACAGAGAAAATTGACTTTTAACAGTATAAAACCAAAAAGTCCTATAACTCATCCCAAAGCCCCTTGATATGTCTTTGATGAATACATCAGAAAAAAAAAAAAAGGAGCTGGAAGTTTATTTCCGAAAGCATAATGTGCTTATTTTAATTTTATTTTTTCTTCAATAAATGATAAATTTGCAATATTTCCTTTGGGTTTCACTGTAAATAGATGAAGTAATAATGTTGTATTTATTTTGTTTTTTTAAATGTCTCGGAGAAAAGCAACTTCTGTATTACCTCAAGTACACTGGCAACATAAGTAGCAACAGCCTTTCAGATGAAGAAGCTATGGAACATTAAATGGCAAACAAAACTTGGGTGCTGAGTCTTATGAAAAGTGTAAGCAAAGGAAATTCTGCAGCTTGAGTTCCAACATGCATGTTTACTTTTTAAATCTAAATGTGGCCAGACTATTTTTACAGAATTTAGGCTCTTTTTTTTTTTTTTCCCACCCCCTCTTCTTCAAAATGCTTCACAAATTGTGGTATTTGTGCCTTCATTATTTGTAATTGTGCTGGGAATCATTTGTCTAAAAAACTGCAGATGTTGGATTTGCTGTAAATTAAACAGTGTGTCTGTTGTTTTTTTTCTGCCTGGTCACCTGTGTTATGTAGTGCTATTCTTCTTTAGCTGGATGAAAAACTTTATGAACTGGTGACTAGTTAACTGTAAGCTTCAGATAAATTCTCGTATTTGAGGTATAAATGTACATAGATCAGAAGAATAGGTATGGGGCAGCTGTACAAGTGCATTAGTCTTTGTGTCTGCTGAATAAAAGGGTAGCCAGAATCTAATGCATTTATAGAGATGTGATTTTATGTTCAGACTCCTTTACCTACATTGAGAGTTTCTTGCAAAAGATTTCTCGGCCTTTTCTGGTCATCTAATGGTTTAATCAGATGTGTAAAACTCTGTAGAGTTTTATACATTTTGCACTGCTAGATAACTATATGCCTATTAATTAACTATATACCTTCTTAGCCACCTGCTCTTGTTTATTTGCTTTTTTGTTGGGTTTTTTTTGGGTGAGTTTTTTGTTTGGTTTTTTGTTTTCTAAAAAGGGGCTTTTCCTTACTCTAGAAGTCCTCAGAAATGAAGAACCAAGGAAGCCCAGGTTGTGTTGCTCAGAGGTCAGCAAAGGCAAAGCAGTGCTGTTGCCCTGCCTCGCAGGGAACCGAGGGATGGAGTGGCAGTCCCGTGGCCTTGTCTGTGTCCTGGCTCTGCCTGAGACAATGGCTGGAGTGTGGGTGAGTCCAGGCAGTGTAATGCTGTGCCCAGCCTCGGAGGAAACACTGCCATGAAATCTCTCTCATGCAATATCTTGGCTTCATCGGTCCTTGGTGAAAAATTGAATGGATTGTGTTCAAGCCTAAGAGTTGGCAAGAAGGGCTGGTAATATTAACTCAGTTCAGATATCACAGAGGTAAATGCACCCACCTTCTGTAAATAGTCAGCATTTTGCCTGGGATGTCTGCTCTAAGAACACCCCCTTCTTTCAGGGGTACAGGGAAGCTTATGGGAGAGTGTCTCCCACACAGGCAGAGCTGTGCTCACAGAGCTTCTGCAAACTCGGCTGCAGTTAAGAGGAAGATGAACTCAATGGATTGGGCTGTATTCTGGTCATCTATGTATCTAAACTCCCTATCTTTCTCCTATGAACGCTGTGTACATCTTTTTTAGCAAGTCGTTTAATCTTTCCACCTGCAGATGAAGTGTATTAGTGTTCATGTTCCTGTCCGGGGTGCTCACCAGAAACCAAGTGAAGTCTTTGAGACAATGAGTGTGTGGAGATGGTACAGCCCGCAGCCAAGGAGCAGCAGTGGGACATAGGAGAAAATAAGGGATTTAATTCTGAGGTTTTTAAACATGGGAAAGTTGGTCTACAAAATGAGAATAGCTTTTACTTCCTTTGACCTGGGGTTCATGCCATTCTGAAGTAGCATAGAGGGTCTGACAGAAAGGGTAAAATTATGCATTTGGTTTTGGGGAAAGCCATGTAAAGTTTTATTCCCTTTTGGATTCACCAGTATTTATTTACATATACCCAGTCTGCTTGCCCATAGAAGACCCTTCAACATCTCACTGGTGCAGTGGCGTGGCGGTCTCAAGATGCACCAGGCTTTTATAACTAGTGGTGCAGCAAGCACGGGAATTGCGAACCAGGAGGTATTTTCCAAGGAGCTCAGGAGGCTCCAGGCTCTGGTCCTGCAATTGTGACCTGGTACACACAGAGCTGGACCTACAGGACCCTCTGGGAACTGCAGTCTCGTCCATCACGCTGTGCCACAACCCGGGAAACACGGATGTCTGGTTTGACAGCTGGCCTCGGAGGAGGAGAAAGCCACGTGCTTCCTCTATGGAGCAGCAGCAAATTTTGGTGCAAGAGCAGAGCAGAGACTCATACCCACACCTCTGAAGCTATAGAGACCTTATTTATATCTAATTGCTGTGCCTCATGTTATTACACAACATCTGGTTCGTGCTTGTTAAAGATGTGGCATGGAAATGAAGAGGCAGAAGAACAGAAAGGAAGTACGTGGAGATTTTGCTCAGAGTGTTTGAAGACCTGCGAAGGGACTTGACATACACAGCTTTTGTGCTTGCACACGGGCACAAATCCTGATGTTGCCTCAGGCTGAGCGGGAGGTGAGAATGGGGCTGTGTAAGTCTGGTAGAAGGCAGAGCCCACAGCTGGAAGTTCCTAAGCACTGGGTGGTTCTGAGACAGGCACACGGTAATGTGTTAAAATATAAGCTGGATAATACAATAATTTGAGTTTGACAGAGTTCAGATGGAAATGGAGAGAAAATTGGAAAAATCATATAATCCTTTCCCCATACACAGCTTGACTCAAGGTAGATTTGGTGGAGCCCTCTAGCCAACTTCAATTAGTAGTTCCTGTACAGGCCCTCACTTCCAAATCATGTAATGTTGTAATAACTGTCTGCTATTTAAAGTCAAAGAAAGAATATTAAACTGCTGCTCTCTTTGAAGTTCACAGGCAGGGAATCATGGTTACTAAAGACTATTAATTATCTCAGCAGTCAAACTATGCTAGGCAAAACTCCAGTATAAATTCCAGACAGCGAGTCTGATGTTATACTGCAAGATTTCCTCAAAATAATGTCTACAAACCAAGAACAAAAACCCTGTGCAAACTCTAATCTCATTCAAACAGCCTGCAGAGGTACATATATAAATCAAGGGTTAAGCAGGAGTGTGTTTTTCTGAGGAAAGTAAAGGCACTTTCTGTGTTTAATTAACAGAATGCTAATTGGGAAAATGAGGGAGAATTAAAAGGGAATCGTGGAGTGTCTGTAAGAAATTGGTGGTGAAGCTGTTAGAGCTGACTACTTGACCTGTGCATGGAAATTGCAAGTCAAGAGCAAATCCTAAATTTGAGAGTTATGATGAACACTAAGATGTTCAGAAAAATCTAGATTCCGGAGAGTGACCATGTTCAGAGAAAAAAACACAGCTATTTTTGACAGGAATATATGAATGCTTTGTGTGGGCTGACCTCCTTGCACTGACTGCAGTTTTATACCTCATGGCCCTGTGAGTAATATTGGAGGTTTTTTCAATGTGGAAAAAATTTGATGCATCTTTTGTATTCATCAGAGCTGAGAGCAGGGAGGAAAGGAAGTCAAAGAATAAGTTTTTGCTCATGGGCAGTCACATTAGAAGATATTTGGGAAAGTCTTTATTCATAAGAAATGGGACCATGCATTTCACCATGGTTACCAAAAGTGCAATTTAAAGCACGCAGTCCTTGGGCAGCACAGGCAGGGATGTGATAAGTCTCAGAGTCCAGCCTATGGAGAGGGAAGATGCAAAAATCTCTGAGCCTGTGTTCATATTTGACAGACTGCTCAGGAGGAGAAGCTCCTTGGTGGTTAAGCCCACTGTTAGGGCAGCAATGAAAGCTTCCACACCTTTCAGTGGCACCTGGATCTGGGCACTGTGTGTGAGCTGCTTGGAGCAAGCCCCACCAGGCATTGATAGTGCTGGGCTGATGGAGAGAGATTTTGCAGGCTGAGAAGTTCTGTCCTGCAGTTCTCTTTTGACAACCCTCACTCAATGGCCTTAAAGTCCAGAAGACCATGTCCCTTTTTGTGACTGTACAGAGGGAAACTGCCTGAGGCAGTGAAAGAAGCAGCCCAGCAGAGAAAACCAGTCGGTGTTACAAGAGGTCTTCCAAAACACTTGCAAAGTTAAATAAACAGCAAATGACTCCAATCACGTGCAAAATTCATTTAGGTCGTAGCTGGAAACAAGGCTGTGTGAAGCACTTCATTCAGTCTCCTCTTATACGCATGCTATTTTAAGGACTGGAAAGAGGCAAAGTGATGAACATGGAACATAAGGTCCTCTGGCTCTTAGAAGATGAAAACAAACCACACATTTTAGTTGTCCTTCATCCTAAGATATTGGCAGTAGGCTTGAGGTGTGTTGGTAGCAGTGTCCTGTGTCTGATATATACATATATATAAAAGAACATATGTATCATCTTTAAAAAGGCATTTTTCAAAATTAATCTCTCGGCCTATAATTTAGTTCTGGACTGCAGATACTTTATTTCTTGGTGTATGCCAGACACTTCTCTGGCATGTCCTGATTCAGTGGGCCTCCCACATCCGCTCTGGGAAACGTAGTGACTGAGCCAATGCCTCTGAAATTAATGGGTATCATTCCATCAGCCTAGGGTGGCCCTGGCAGCAGTATGTGCATTGTGAGGGCCAGCAGGCTGAGAAGTGCTGGGCTGTAGCCCACATTTATCCATCTGAGTTTCATCGCTTCAGTCAGTCCCATGACAAAATCAGGATCTATTGGATTTGTGCTATAATATATTGTTTCTTCTCCTACTACTAGTGACGGCATTTATTTTTTTCTTCTTGTGTCAAAGTCGTGATTTGGACTAAAACTGAGCACGTTCCTAAAGCTACAATGAATGGTCAGAGCTGAGTTAATTGCATTGGCACCTAGTACATTTGAGTGTCAGGATCTTGGATTCATGCATTGTTTTCTCAAAGACCGAAAATGATGTTTAGCATATTATTGACCCAATTTTCCCTGACACTTGGGACACTTAGAAGACTTGAGGACATAAATGCATACCAAGTTTTGCACAAGGAAATTAAACAGAGTGTGAAATCTCATTGGTGCTTCTGAGGGACTGATTGTATGTTAGAGTTGGGTAGGATTGATTGGGTGGATTGTGCATTTGTGCATGTCTTGAAAATTCACTTAGATTTTATTCCAGCGCATGTGATTTTTTTTCAGTAAAATGAAGGAATTTAATTTTTGAGGTGAATTAGGGTATGAGTTGATTG
Source organism: Mohoua ochrocephala (assembly GCA_013398855.1). Taxonomy (NCBI): domain Eukaryota; kingdom Metazoa; phylum Chordata; class Aves; order Passeriformes; family Acanthizidae; genus Mohoua; species Mohoua ochrocephala. The sequence continues at coordinate 73,350 of VZTA01028552.1, forward strand.
AGCTGCCATATCACTGTTTTTACTCCAGAGATTACTATGATTATCTTCAGTTGCAGAGGAAAAAAAATAACCCAAAGCCAACTACGCTTGCACGTCTTTTAGATGTTGCAAGGTATACAACCAGTAAGTTGTAATTGGTAAAACAATGTTTAACTGAATCAGATGCCATGCTTGGTTACTCTGTCCTGCCTCCCGCAGCTGGCAGATGTTGCTGGGGTGTTTGCACCTGCAGAGAGCTGTATTTTCAAAGGCTGTGTGCCAGCACAGAATCTAAATGCTTCTTCAGTGGGCCTGTCTACCCTCAGGATGAAAGACATCTAAGCTGGCCACAGCTGCACCCCAGCTGTGTCTGTTTGTGTCATGCTGAGGCACAGCAGAGATTTCCCAAAGTCCTCTGAACCATTGCAGAGGACTGGAACCAGCAGTAATGAGCCTGGCTGGGCATGAGCTGGCTCCAAAGGAAGCTAGAGGAGATACCACTGCACTTTCCTCCCAAATCATTTCCTCTTCTAGTTCAGCACTTAGCCAATAGACACTTGGGCAAGCTTTCCCTGGAGCAGCTCCAATCAGGCAAGGCTTTCTGAAATCTCTTCCATGCCTTTGGAGAGTGGGCATGCACTTCCCAGGGCTGGACCTGGTCCTCATAAGCACGGCATTAAAGCATAGGCTAATGAGCCCCGCTGGGCTCGCAGGAGTCAGTCTCTGCATGTATGGCATGGTCCATCTCCAGAGAGAGGGGAAGGGGAGGGCTGTGTTGGCTTAGGCTCCCTTCACAAGAGGGAGGTGGAGGTACAGTGTGGCACTGAGTACAGGTACAGAGCACAGACCCTTTGAGGATCTGGCTTTCACCAGAGAGTTCACCAGTGAGGGAAAATTTTTTGTGTGTGTAGTGCCGCTTGGGTTTGAATGGAAAGCTCAGACCTGTTAATTTTCAAGCAGACCCCTTCCTGCCTGGTAAGTGTCCTTAGCCTAGTGAGCACCAGAGGAAGAGCTATCCCACGACCCAGCTCCAGAGTTCCTGGTCCAGCGCTGCTGGCAGCAAAGCCCAGCAGTGTGGCCCGACTGTGCACAACCCGAGCTGAGGCTGTGGCTTTACTGGTGTCTGTTTCCATGCAGCTTCACTGGATGAAAGCTGATTCCAATTTGCCTACATGTACTGAAATGATGTCTCTGCAGCACGAGAGCACCCTGTGCGCTGTGCTAAGATCCACACAGGAAACCTGTCCTAGGATACTCGAGCTCACTTGCGTTCGAAGCACGTGACTCATCCTTCGAGTCTGCGATAAACTCTGTATACAAACATATGTGTATAATTACCAGAAACATGCATATAGAGACAGTATTGAAGCAAAACCCCTGTAATTCCAAAAATAACGACATGGGAGATAAAATATTTGCTTTCTGAAGTCTCATTCTGTTGCAGGAAAGGAACTTGAGGACAATTGTTCTTTTCTGCTAAGCACCCTTGCTGGCTACTTCAACATTACCATTAGTTACTCAGGTTACTGATATGGTATTAACTGATAAAGTTACTGATAGTTTGGTTTTACAGTTTTGCTTCAAAGAATATGGTGGACTTGCAGACATTGTGGACTTCTGAAGTCCTCAGAAGCTTCTAGTTCTGGGCTCCCTCCTCAGTGGCAGGAGCATTGTGTAGTGCTGATTGCAGCCTTTTAAATTAAAAAAACCCTCCACAATACAAACCCAAACAAACAGTGGGGAATGGTTTTAAATGCAGCTATAAAAACCTTGCTGGCAAGAATTTTGGCATGCCTTTATATATTGGCTTCGGTTTTTGGTTTCTTGCCATTTTCCCTAAGGTCCAGGTTTTCTCTGTAAGTTTCTGACACAGGACAAACAAGTCCCTGCAGCCAAAGCCATTTCAAAACCTGAAAAATTTCCTGTGCAATCAGTCAGGTCGTCCAGTTTCAAAATCCATTCTTGTTTATCATCTGTGGTGGGTCTGAGGTGAAATACCAGTCTCATTGATTTTGGCAGTTTAGATCCAACCTGAGCGGAAGGCATGTTCAAAATTGTGAGATGCACTGGCATTACTCTGAGATTTTAAAAAAAATTGACTTTCCTAGGATCTAGATGTAATTAAGAAACTCACATGGCCCTAATCTAAAACAAACTAAAATTTTAAACAGCAGCAAAAGGAATCCAGGACTGTAGCCCAGGATACACCCAGGATATGGTGCTCTTCAGTTCTCTGCCCTCCTTCCTTTGGGACTGGCATGTTTTACAGCTGACAGCCCTGGAACTTGTTTCATATGAAATGTTCCAGGGAAATCATTAGAAATTAGGTCAAAACAGAATTCAAAGAAACCTGAGGGCTTAGAGAAAATGCTGAATTTCTTGCCATCCATACCTTGAATTAATCAAACCTGTGAAGGCAGGTCATCTAGGACAAAAAAGCCATGTCAGGTCACAAAAATATGCATTTTGACAGCATGCTTGTTTATTAAAGTCACCCAAAATCCTCCAGTATTTTCCTTGATGGTGATGAGGAGGATTTTGAGATCCAGTGACTTCATTAATAGTGCTCTATCTCTTCTCTTGACTCAGTAAAGTTTCACTGGCACACAGGCTCACTTGGTTAATGAGATATGACACTTGGCATGCTACTAATAAGAAGAAGAAATGGGAAGAAATGTATGCATCACTTCTGAAATGTTGCTGCAGGCCCCTTTTCTGTACATCTGGTACATATTTCTAATCTTTTGTTTTGCAGAGTAAGGTGCCAGAAATGTGGGAGTCATCAGCAGTTAGTTATTTTCATAAAGAAGAAGATGCTAAAAATCTATGTAATTACAGACCCATTTCAGTTTTATTCCCTGCAGTTGAATTATTTCAATGTCTTTTTTATAGTCAAAATGAACAAGTTTAGTTTACAAATATTTTATTACCATTAGGGTAACTTGATTTCCATTATCATCATTTTACAACTGTAGTATTATTAAAAGTGACAAATGACTGTAGTCAATTGCTCTTCTGAATAAATGTCATTTTGTGTGGTGGTTTATTTCTTCTGCCAACCTTTGATCTAATGAGAGGCAGCAGATTTTATTTGGCCTTGGTTTTTTTTACTTTGGCATGTGACAGCTTTGCCTTAGTGACAAGAAACAATTCATTTTCAAGTGAGGCAGCTGGAAATTTTGCTGTAATGAAAGATTTGGCATTTGGCATGGCAACATTCAGGGATCCTACAGCAGGCTTTGGCAATGCTCTTATCTGTGTATTTCTACATTTACATCACTCTTTAGCAATAACAAAGAGCTGCAGCAGCTTTTTTCCCCTTTCTCTGTAGGTCTGTGAGGGGCTGGCCTGAACCTCTGGAGATTCCAGCACTTGACACTTTTGCTGATGCCTGACTTCATTCAGTCTGTGAGCGAGGCTTTTCTGGCAGTGCTGTCCAGCGATATCCACAGTGACTTGAGTTTTAGGTACTGACCTCCCAAGGTGCTCCTCAAATTCTCCCTGCCAGCACTGTCCTCCTTCCCAGAGGGTTCCTGCTGGCTGCTGCCTCCGTGTCGTTTCAGGCAGGTGCTGATGCTGAAGGTGGCACCAGCTGCTCCTCTCCCGTAATTGACACCAAGTTGAAGTTGGACTTGAAGAGTTGGCCGAGGTTGTTTTTTTGTGATGAGTGTTTTCCTCAGCCCAACTGCTCACACATGCTGGGGACAGCTGGTGTTTCCCACCTGAAGCTGTGGAAGTGAACCAGCCCTGGAGTCGCTCCCCAGAGGATGACATGACTTTAAATCCTCAGTAGGCAGGTCCCGGTGTGGGCTTCACTCAGCTGAAGTGGAGGGGTCCTGTTACTCCATGCTTGTCATCTTTCCTTCTTTCTCAGGTAAGTGGACTAACAAAACCCTGAAATGGCCGGCATCAATTACAAGCCCAGCTGAAGGATGGATTCTGGTTTTGGACAATTTACAGTTCAGGCTCTTTGATTATTTGTTCCTACAGACAGCCAGCTGCATTTACTCCTTTCCCTCTCTTTAAAACATTAAGTAAAAAATGCTTGGAGGCTTTTTTCGTGAAAACTGGTGACATTCACTTTCTAAAATTGAAGTTGCAAGAACATTTGACCCTACATTTAAAGCATGCATTTCTTTAAAGGATACTGCAAAGTCCAGTCAGGGGAAATTGCTTTGAGCACCCTGGTCCAGTGGAAGGTGTCCCTGCCCGTGGCAGTGGGGTTGGAACTAGATGATTTAAAGGTCCCTTCCAAAACAAACTCTTCTTTGATTTTATGAAATGCTGTAAGTGACTATTCTTTTCAGTGTTTTCATCATTTAACCTAATCTATTTTAAAATCAGTTTATTTAGTTTGATCTCATATGTTTTATAAAAGTTTGACCACCTGAAAACTGTGTAACTTAAAAACAGGGAGAAAAGAAAGCAGAAAGAGATCATGAATGGAGAGGGATAGCATGGCTTGGTGAAATCATTCCAGGTATCTTGCTGCCATGGATCAGGCTGGAGGCAGTCACAGCTCTGTTATGGTGGAAAACTCACAGTGAAGAGCTTTGGGGACATACCAAACACGCTGCCCTTTCCCCGAGGCGCAGTGCCGGCCCTCAGTGAACATTTACATGGGAGCCCTGATCACAGATCTGGAGATGCTGGAACTCCTGCACAGGTGCTTTCATGGACAGGTGGTGAGGAGGAAGGAGGAGGCAGCTGGTGCCCTTCCTGCCCTGGAGCAGCAAGGGCAGTGCTGTCCAGTGAAGGACAGTGAGGCAGGGGCAGTGCATCACCAGCCAGAGCTGCATCCCATGCTACCCAAACACTCATGGGTTGGCCAAGAGCTTTGGTGAGCCCCTGGCACTGAGGTAGGTCTGAGGTCAGGCTGGGAAGGGCAGTTCCCAGGCTGGGGTCAGGACTGGCACAGGATGGGCTCATCTGTAATGTGCCTCTGGTGAGGAGCAGCATCAAGCGCCTGGGATTAAATGAAATGTATGAGCACTGACAGGAGAAACACTTGCATGTGAGGTATTGCTCTTTGAGCCCAGCATGGGCTACATGTGGATGTCCCTGTTTGAATAAGGATAATGGATTTTAAGTTTGGTCTGTTGTATTGCCATTGTATTGTTTTTTTAGCATTTCTTTTAATGAAGCATGATTTTCCCTCCTGCCCTCCTGAGATCTTCTTGTAAACCCTTTGTAAAAAAGGGTAATTCCTTAGCCTCCCTTGGCAAGCCAAAATCTGGTTTTCTGATTTTGAGATGGAAATGCAGCCATCAATGTTTGTTTTATGTTGACATTTTTATTCAGTTCCTGGATTTAGAGATCCTCTCTGATTTAGTCTGCGAATCCCTTTGCTATTACAGACATAACCCCGATTCAGATTTACTGGAAGACCTAAAGAGACTTCTTCCTCCTCTTTTCATCAGCAGATATACTGTGGGTTCCAGCATTATACAGGGTGGTTATATGGTTGCAGAGCTGCCTGCTAGGTCAGGACACCATTCACCCCTCTCTGCATATTGCTCTAGCAGTATATGCTTCTGATTGAATCCAAGTGATAATAATTCCACACTAACTCGTGTGGCTTAGGGAGGGTGATTTGGGAGTCTAACTGCCTCTACCTCATCTGCTCTTGACCCTCTAAACACCACTGCTGTGTGTGCTCCTGCAGAGCTCAGCAGGTGTCATGAAAACGATCCTGCTTCTGCAAGAGCTGGGCTTTGGAGCTGGTTAATTGCATTGTGTTTAAGCATTAAAATTTTGGCAGAAGGTTTTCTTTCTGCCACCAAACAATTGTTCACAAATGTTTCCATTATTCAGCCACCTGTAATGCATGCCTATCAAAGGAAGAGCAGTCCTATTAATAATTACTGTCAGCCGTGTGCAGTGATGCAGTCACTTTGCAGTATACACTCTTGGTGTAATTCCAGTCAAATGGTGTATTTCAAATGTCAGCTTGATGTTCTTGTTGTAAAGAGGAATGTTTTATTACAGGAAAATAAAATTTACTTGTAATCCAGGTCTACAGTCTGAGGTGATGAAGGATGACCAGGATTTTAAATTCCATCTCAGTGTTTGCTAGACCTACTTTTTTTTTCCTTTCCTTTTTCTTCTTTTTTTGAGGTCCCTGCATAGGCTGAGGTGATTTCTCCATTTCTGGGACTAGCCCAGGCCAGCCATGTGATTTGAAAGCCACTTGAGTAAAGTTAGGGCTTATTTATCAAGTTATTTATCATAGGAGTAAACAAGAGCCTCTGCAGTGCTCTGCACCATTCTGTTAGACAAAGGTGGTGAATGCATGGGAAGTAATGGGCCCTTTTCCTGCCTGTTTGTGGTCTCGGGGAGCTGGCTGAGGTGAGGGCAGGTCCTTGGGACCACACGGGCACTTACTGACCTATCTGTGCAAGTCCCTAACCTCTGGAAGTGTTCTGATCCTCTACGGAACATTTTTTTCCCTTGGTAGCTCTCATTGCCCTGTGCTGCACGGCATTGGGGAGCTGGAATGCCCCCAGCAGAAGCATCCTTCATCTTGGCACCTCCCAGGATTTCTACCCCGTGAAATTTTATCTTAACCCCTGAGTTTTCTCACTTTTGATTCTCCCCCGTCCCATAGAGGGGGGAATGAGTGAGCAGCTGAGTGGGCTTTAGTTGCTCTCTGGGGTTGAACCATGGCAGATGGGGTTGCTCTCCTGCCCTCTCCAGGCAGCCAGTGCTTGCCCCTGCCCTGGGGGTGAAGGGATGGGGCAGGAGCACAGGGTGAGAGGCCCAGGGCAACCTCCCAGCTGGGAGAATAGGGCAGGGCTGCTGGTGCCCTGCTGCTGCAGCTGGTGGGGAGATCTGCATTAGGGTTAGGGAGATGTTCCCGAAAGCATGGAAGCATTGAACTCGGGAGAGGCTTGTATGTTAGGGGCAGAGATGTTCAAATTTCATATGCAAGGCTTTTCATTGCATTACTGAGCCTCACAGACCCCTGAGGTTAGATGTTACAAGCTGAAGGATAGAATCCTGATAGGAAAAGATTAAGCACCATTCTCTGCACACCACAGGGGGCCTGCTTGTGCATTTGGATCAGCTTGTTCAAATTTCTAAGCCCCTTGCCGTGTGGTTGGGTTTCCTGGGCTGCAAAATTAATGGTGTATTTGGGGTAGCATCTGCTGACACCCACACTGTTGATACAGGCAGACAAAAGGACCAGCGTGAGCAGGCATCATGTTATTCATGCTTGGATATTTGTATGCCGTGGAGTTCTGCTACAATGACTTTTATTTAGCTCTCCCCTGAATAATGTTGGCCATTGAGCTTCATCAGTGCTTTTGGTTCTAAGCCCAAATAGCAGTAAAACCTATTGCTGCTAAAACTTGCTTATAACCATGTCTGCAAGAACAGTTTATTAAATCTTACGCTTTATTCGGGTGGAGAAATTCTCAATATTTCTCACACTGACAGGAGTGTCATTTTTGTGTTTGGCATCTTCTTTGTGTTTTTCATTTGTTGGTTTATTTGCCTAATAAATATCACAGTTTTATCCAGAAATAGCTCATATTACCAATTCACCTACTCTCGGATTTCTTTCCATGGTATATCTTGGTAAAACTCCAGGGCAGAGGGTATTCGGGCTGCTGTGGAATGAGCCTGAATAACTTTGACAGACCTTGAAATGCATCTGTATGGATTAGATTACCTCAGAAGTAAGAGGAAATTTATATTTATTGGAAGGTGCCGGCCATTTCTTACTACTTCTGCTAGCACTGAGAAAAGTGTTTAGGGTAGCACTTTGGAAAGTATACAATTAATATTACAGGGACAGTCTCGGGGCTGAGAGATCACAAAACTGGTGTGCTGTATAACTTACAGTAAAATCTCACTTTGAGAAGTCACCATTTAAAAATGCTCTTACTCGACACATCTGCTACCTCTATGCAGAGTTGTATCTGCTGACTTCAGTCACAAAAAAAAGTTCTTCCCTACTTTTTATTCCCATCAGTCCTGCAGAGCTGACACAGCTGAGGAGTGTGGGTCGGCTCTGGAGGACTGACAGCCAAATTAAACTCCCCCCAGGTGCTCTGATACAGCCACGCCAAAGCCAGAGGAGTCAAACTGGCAGAGAGTAGTTGAGAGCAGACCAGGGCTGCAGAAGAGCAGAGATTAAAGCAGCCACTTCAAATCTAACATTCCGGACTAAAATAAAAAAGTCCAAATATGTAGGGTAAAAAGAGGGGGTGGTGGTGCTGCTTCCAGTGTAAGACCATTTGTGTCTTCCAGTTCAGTTATAAGTAGTTTTTTCCTTGATATTTAAATGCTGTTTGGGTGTTATTTGGAGGAAGAGTTAATGTTAAGTGATGTTAATGCTGGCCTTTCCTTTTGCCAACCTATTTAGCAAGTCTTGTCTTAACACAGATTTTGATGTCTGCAGTACTCGTTTAAACTCCAGTATTCCTGTAGCTTTTCCCATTTTTGAAGATAGAACATATATATTGTTTCTTGCTTTTATTTCTCTCATGAATACTTGTGAAATATTGACATCAGCATTGTGGTTTTGGGCAATATTGTCAAAGAGAGATACTAAAATATCATGAGCCAGACCTCCCTAAACCCGCTGACACTTACTTGAAAACGGTAATGTATTTATGGCTGCCTGGGATGCAGCATCTCATGAGGCATGGCTTCTCCCAAAGGAAGGGGCACTAAGAGGATGGGCTGGCCAGAAAATAAGAGAGATGCTTTCAAGGAAAGAGAGCAGACATTTGAAACCATTCCCGTACTTATTTTTCTTTTTAATTTCCCATTTCACCTTCTCATTTAGAGGGCACCTTGGGAAGGATGTTTTGAGACAGCTTTTATTGAGCTCTTTCCACCTCAGCTGAAGAACCACTGCTAGCAGAGAGGAGGGAGGAAAAAACCCTCCCTGCACAGGATAATTCCTGCATTTCCATGAGCTCCATCTCCCCTTTCCTGTCCCTGCTGGAGGACCCCTGACCAGAGAGATCTCCCATGAGGAAAAGGAGAATACCCTGGTCGGGGTAATGATAACAGAGGGTTCGGGGCACTGGGATGCAAATGTCTGCCATGACCATCCCGTGCTTCCAGGGACACCTAATTCCATAGATACATATATATATATGTGTGTGTGTGTACATTTAATCTCAAGTGTGTTTGTTTTCAAAACCTCACACCTGAGAGTGTCTGAAAACTGGCTGCCAGCGAGGCTGGACTTTCTGCTCCCAGCAGCAGCAGCCAGCCCTGCCCAGCTCTCCTGCCTGTTCCAGGCTGTCCTTCCTGAAGGCATGCACTTTTGGAAGGCAGCTGATAAAAGCTCGCACACGCTGAGCTCCCATGCAAAGTAATTCCAGATATGATGAGCCTATTGTATATATGAATAGACCTTTAAGGGATGTGGGAACGAAACCTTTTTTGATCTCCTATCTCTTCAGAACACTTCATGCTGTTGCCTCTGTCTCTTTACTCAAATTCTGCTGTTTTTTTATTCATCTGCCACATGCATGGCATATTTAAAACAGGAAAAAAAAAACAGTTTGAGGACCAGTCTTCCAGAACAGATTAGTGATGGGGGGAGCAGCAGAGGAAGGAGCTGCTGTGAAAGGCTCATGGGTGCATGCGAGGTAATGTTTTCCCAGAAGGTCACACGGCACCAAATTTTGCACATACTGCTCCAGATGCTGGAGACAAGTGCAAATGTAAGAGACTGAACGTTGTTGCAGAGAAAGTGTGGTCAAGCCACACTCTGAAAACAGAAAGCAAATTCCCACAGGTATTACTCAGAAAGTGAGCCAATACCAGATTTAGAGTTGCACAGACCAACACTTGCTTATTTCTCCTGCTTTTTGTTCTTCTTCTTTGATTCTAATTCTTCCATGAAGGTGGGGTTAGTAAGAGGTGTAATTCCTCCCTGGCCCAGCAAAAAAAAATGATATTTTGATCTTGCACCCGATTCCAGGCAAAAATAGAATTCACTCAAGGGGGGCTTGGCACCACTGGCATCTCTGGAATGACTTTGTCTGGCTCTCATCCCCAATTTTGCTCTGAATAAGATGATGCTGTAGCCTTAACATGTACAAACTGCAAAGCTGTAGGGCTCCCCTGTGTCTCAAAATAATTTGCAACACATTTTTCAGTAGATTTGGAAAAAGATCATCGCATTTCAGGAGGGTCCTCTTTGATGAGCTGGAGGGAGGGGGACTAACCCTGGGTTGTGACATTTTTAATGTAGAGCAAAAATTAGCATTTGCACCGAAGAAATTAGAAGAATAAAAACATTTCTGGTTTAGCACTGTACAGGGCTGAGAGCATGGGAAATAACAAAGCCTGGCTCTCTATGGGCCTCTCTTGGCTGACAGACTTTTAAATTGAATTTTATCCTAAAACAGCAGCATAAGGTCACCCCTTTTGGACACCATGAAGTCTGCTCAGGAGAATACTGTGAGGAGAGAGGTTCAGATGGAGAGATGTCCATTTGAGATTAAAACGGGCCACGTGCTCAATAAGGCACAAACTGTGGCTGAAGCTGCTTACAGAGTTTGGGTGACTGCAACATTTTTCTCTGTGCACTCCCCACCCCAGTGTGCCCTTTGGGGGACGTGAGTTGTGCCTCTCTTGTTTCCACAACATTCTAAGGGACATAGTGTCTTTGAGACTTTGGCCTGGCATGAGTTTAGCAGGCATTAACCTCTGGGATCAAAAAAATCTTCATAATGGGATTCAGCACTGGATTCATATGTGAAAAATTGGCTAAAAGACAGGGAAGTTTTATGTGTTGATGTTTTGTGCTCTTTGTGCATCCTGTGATCCTCCCTCCATCCCTCCCTCCCTCCTTTAGGGCTTGTTACTGGAAGACAGTGGCAGGAACAAAATCTCTGCAGTGAAGTGCTGGGGGACACCATGAAGAGAGTAACTTTTAAAATCCCAGTCGCTGCTGTGTCCCATCGGATGCCTCAGGCTGTGATCTGACAGAAGATGTGGGATCTCACACCGGGCACTGCACAGCTCAGGGCCTGAAGGGCAGCATGTGCCACACTTGCCATGCTGGAAAGCCAGGAGCAGGAGAAGCTCCTGGGAAGCGTGCTGGGCTCAAACAGCTCCACAAGGCAGTGCAGCCCCATTTGGTCTCTGCAAATTTGGGGGTCTTTTCTGGCCAATTGTGTCTCCAGTCTTGTCCTGGCCTTAAAAACACTTTCCCAGAGTGTGGCTGCAACATGGTTCAGCCACAGAAGGGTGATTTAAAGCGAGGAACAGAGACCTTAACTCAAGACTTCCTTGCTCATAACAGCTTGCAAAGCTGCCTTTCAGTTATTTTAATGTCATTCTTACATACTTTATTATTCGCTGTCACGTTCAGTTTAATGTAGGGTGACCAGATGCCCCAGCATGACTCAAACAGTCTTTATCCTTAATTAAATGTCCTCTATGCATCTGTTTTTTCCTTGCTGGTTTCCAAAGTCCCAGAAATTTAATAAAGTTTTCACTTTTCTGTTATTAACAAACATTGTTTCATATCTGGCTTTACCGCTTTATTATACAGTCAGCTGTAGAGCTTAAAAAAAATTGCATTATAAGGCTCCCTTGAATACTGTCTTTTAATATATGCTCCCCTCTGTAGCAGCCTGTTTCTAAAGCTTGTGCTATTACACAGTGATAATGCAAAATTTTATATTTTACAATCATCAACTGTAAAAATAAAACAGTAAAAGTTTGTAATTTACAAGGCTATAGATGACATCTGCAGATCTTATGGGTTTAAAGATGTATTGATTCAGTTTCCCATATATATCAGCCTGAGATGGAATCTATTAGGTTCTCTCTGCATACACACAGCATATTGCTGCCATTTACACTCGATGCTGTCATTTCTTTGAGGGTGAACATAAAAACAAAAGATGGGAAAAACAGGAGTGTGGACTCTGTTAACTACAGCAGATGTTTTCTAGATATGCCAAGTCATAGGGGTTCAGTAGACATGAAATGTCAGCAGAAACGGGCCAAAATCTTGCAGTCACATATGGATGTGCTTTAAATTTATGCATCTGAATAGTTTGTGGTGATTTTAATGCAAGTGTTTATGGATGTCATGCTAAGGATGTGCATGACAGTTTACAGGAATGAATGACAAAGGATAGTTTATCTCAGGGCCAGAAATTAATTGCATGTAAACGTGAGCAACCATGGGTTGGTCTGTGAATTATTTGCAAGATATTTAGTCAGTCTTGCAAAATCGAGGGTGTGACCAGAAGGGCAGGCTACCCTCAAAAATGTGCTTTTAGCCAGAGAGGGGCAGGAAGCAGACAGAAAGAATAATATGGCAGAGACCGTGGCTCAAACACAAGTAGCTGATCTGTCCTCCAGACCCAGTTGTGCCACTGGATTTACTGGAATTATTATTATTCCAGGCAGTTAGCTGAGATCACCTGTGTGCACGGTCTGCATTGAGACAGGTGGACAGGGAAGACTGGAGCTGTCCAGCTCCCGGGGTGAGCTGCTCTCCCTCCCCAGCGGTACCTGTGACGCTGGGCTTGGGTGAGAGTGCGGGCCCCCAGCCGGTGGTCTGTGAGGGAGCAGCACTGCTGGAGGGTGAGGCGTGCCCCTGTTTAGCCTGGGACTTCAACCACCACAGAAATAGGTGAGAAAGTTTGTTCAGGCAGCGATGTTTTGAGAGAGGTAATCTTAAGGCAGCTACTCAGCAATAGTTTGTGGGGGACGGCGTGGTGTTCATCTCGCAGAAAGGGACTTTCTGAAAAGGAGGAAGGGAAGCGTGTGGCTGTGGGGTGGCTACCACAGTTCCTAGCTGCCTTCTGAGGATAATGATGCGTGTAACTGTGAGCTTCTATGCTCTAGAAAATTATTTTTGAGAGGATGAATGCTTTTAATATTTCTTTAATCATGGAAGAAAGAGCAAAGAAGAAAGCTGTTATGAGAGACACATCTGACTGCTGCAGGTATAAAGAGCAGCCCTATCATTTGTCCAGATCAACATTACTATAGATACATTGTAATTTGAAAGTAAAAACCCCAACAAACCAAAAAGGACCTTCTCTTCTTTTAAACCTTATGTGAAAATGCTTTCATAAAGGCAAATCTGGGTACACTACAGAAAAACTGTACTGTATTGCTGGGAGAGTGTTTGGAGAAAAAGGCAGGGAAGTCTTGGGGTGTAAAATCAATGAAGAATTGCAATATCACTCAGATTGTTTTGCACTCAGTCCTAAGTGCACATTTACAGTCTGAAAAAAGGTCTGATATCTGATCAGCAAAGGTTGGGGAGTATTATTGATTTTCAAACGTTCTTGAAAGAAACACTTTTTCCAAGAACCTATTGTAGTTCAAATAAATATAATCTGGACAGAGCAAATGTGTGTTCATTTGATTAAAAAGGCATCAATTTTTCATTATTCCAATTTTAGAAATCACCATATTTCCACTAGTACATATCTCTGTGTACCAGGACGGGGTAATTGATTGGACACATGTTCATCGAAGCCAGAATAGTGCATTTCAATCCTATTTATTGCCCTGCAAAGCAACTGCATTGTAACATATTTTGTTTTCTCTCCTGTGGTCTCCCAGGCTGTGGGACTTAGTGCTGTTAAAACAATAGACCCATTCATTTAACTGAGTAGGTGCTTGCAACTAAATGTATGGCATCATTATCATTAGCTTCAGTTCCATCAACAGGGTGTCATTATCGCATTTAACTTAATTAGCATGGAAGCTCTCTTAAAGAATGCTTCATAGAGAGGGATGTTGTAAATGTATTCTTGACTTCTAGTAAATAAACCACCAGGCTAATGCACAGTGAAGAATTTATAAAATAGCTGCCGGAGTGGCAGGCAGGCGCGGTAACGCGTGCGCTGCTGCTCAGGGCAAGGAGGCGGCAGGGGAGCGGCACAGACACGCTCACCCAGCAGCTGCTTATCGTGAATGCGTTATTGCACAGCATCAGCTTTTCAGGTGTGCTCCGGAGGAGATGCGCAGGTTCAGGAGGTGTGGGCAGCTCTGGAATTCGGCACTGTTGCTCCTGAGCACGCTCATCCCACTGCGGTTCTGAGGGTGGGAAGGCAGCGGCCGTTTCTGAATCGCCGAGGCGCGTGCAAAGGTGATACTCGCACCGTTCACTCTGGCTGTGTTTTTGTGCTAAACAACTCATCTACAGCTATGGAAAACATAAAAGGATCTATTTCGAGATACTGGCCTCCCTGGCTGATCAATATACCCTCCTCCCTCCCCCGCCTGGCTCCTGAAATCACGTCTCAGAGTTCCGTGGGGAGTTACTGCTGCACAGCACGCACATCTGCCTGTGACATACTTTGGATGGGTTTTTTCTATTGCAAGTACACACAGATGAGCTGTCTAACGAACAATTAAAAAGATAGCCGAAGACTAGAAGTTAATTGTTTCCCTTACCCAGCTGAACAGGCATGCATCCCCTTCCACCCAACGCCCTCCTTTCTCACTTGCAGACAATAGGAGAGCCTTTGAGTTTTACCTTGCTTTTTCAAAATGCTGCATCTGAATGCCAGCCTCATCCACCCCCAGTTAGGCACAGACACTCATAATGCTCAAAACAAACATGGCAGCTCCCTTTTTCCCCTTGCATTTCAAAGGAAGGAAAGGTAGTACGGTCATGCTCTGGGTGAATACGAATTTGTGTGGCTGTTTGGCCTTTCTTCCATAATAATCTATTGATCAGCTTTCACGAAGAAGTTGGAGGTATTTACTTCCTGCAACTTGCCAGGCAATGAGTAGATGGAAAGTCTCAGACTGAGCTCAACTCTAATTAGACTCCAGGGAGTGAACAGACCAGGGGAAGAAGCAGGAATAAAGATTAGAAGTGTCACAGATGTGGGAAAAGCTTCAACTGGAGTTCCTATGAGAATGGGTCTGCAGGAACCCTGACTTTGTTAATTCAGCAGCTCAACTAACTCAAATGCATGCTGTTGTTTGGGTGCTTACTGTTCAAATGAGCATCAGTTTTCCAGCTTTTCCTTATAATAGTTTCATCCGGAATTGTATTTTTTTATTTCTTAATTTTTTTTTTTTTTAGTCAGAGATTAGCTATTCTTTCATAATCATGGAAAGCCTAAAGAAAATAAAGAAGAGAGTCACAATACAAACATGTGAACTGACATCTCTGACAATGAAAGATAAGGAGAGGACAAAATTTCCCTGCAGACTTCCTCAATGGGACCCTCTCAGATTTGCTCAACATTAGGTTGAATATCAATAATTAAACATCTTCCAAAGGAGCCCTGAAATCACTCCAAATGAATAAAAAATTTCACTCTACCTCTCTGCCAACAGAGGTATTACAATTTTGTAATATGTGTTTGATTGTGGGGCTCAAATTAAGTCAAGCAGGACTGCTGTGGGCAGCTGCTGCTTCTGGCTCCTTGTGGCAGACCCAGCCCTTAGTGCTCACATTGCCTACACAGCTGGGCACCTGCCTCAGGGGTGTGGACAAACCAGCTACAGGCATGCCTTGAGAGGGGCAGGAATGGCTTCGCAGTGTGCCAGCTGGGAAATGCTGAGGTTTTCTGAAGGAGGTCAACTCAAAGAAAACTGAAGCTGGAGAAAAAGTAATTAAAGCTAATCAGGATTAATTTGTTCTTATTGTTGTTGTTGTTATTATTATTCTTACATTTCACAGATTCCGGACATTGGAAGATAACTTGTCAGTTTTCACAGCAGCAGGAGGACCATGATTCAATGGATTTAACAGCAAAGCTATAGGCAAGCACTGGACACAGTTCATGTCTGATTGACTGTAATGGACAATATGCGAGAACTCTTCAGCTTGAGATTGCAAGAAGCTGGGAAAAAAAATTGGGGACATTTGGTCAAACTGTTGCCAGAAAAAGAAGTTCAGCAAGAACTGGGAGAAACATCAGAAAAACTTGAAACTAATTGTCTTAAACTTCTAAGACAGATTTGGGAAATGCATCAGAAGATGCCAAAGTTTTTTATTGTTTTGATCAGAGGTAACAAGAAGGAATACTTTTACTCTGTCATACTCATAGCTGGCTAAACTCACAGCTCCTGAGGCAATTCTTTTTTACTGTTCAGCCGTATTTTACAGATCACATGTTCATGAAAAGTGAACTGTCAAAGCAGGTATTGAACAAAAGCACAGCTCCTTGGGTAAACGGGCCTTGAACCTTTGTCACAGATAAAATAGGTACAGCTGAAGTATTTGAGATATGAAGCCCCTGGTGGGGCACAGGTGGACTACCACAGAATGACAAATATCTGAGGAACTTAAACAATTTCTGAAAGAGTCTGTGGCTGAGCTACCTGCACTACAGGTAAATGGCAATGCTTCTGTGAGATAAGTATGGATTTACTTTATTGAGACGGATCTTGACTTCTTAATCCTAAATTATTTGCCCAAAGCGGTTACCTCCACTCAAGTCGGGGAGAGATAGGTTAAACCAACTTGAAAAAGAAGGTACATGCTGTTTCTGATGTGAGAATTAATGAAATTATTTTGTACACAATATGAGGAAATATTGGTGTTTGTTTTCGCTGATTAAATTTAGTGCCTTAGGAATCATGGATGAACATGCAGTCAGAATGCCAGGGGAGTAAATAGTGAGCGTGTGTTTTTAAGCTTGTATCCAAATGCACTGCTGTAACTTGACTTGCAGTAGGCATCTTGTCCATTGTACAGCACTGCACTGCAAGCCATGGAGTTTACAGGTGTTGACTCAGCCGTGGGAGGACACCTCCTTGTTTCTCAATTTTGAAAGAAGCACATTGAATGTGTTGGGGAGAAAGTTTGTTGCAAAACTGTCTAAAAGCAGGTCACAGAGTTCAAAGAAATTGTCTTCCCCCATTCCTGTTGGGTTTTGCAGGCATTCTGGGACGCTGGCAGACCTCGGTTCATCTGCTGCTTGCTTTGGCTGCTCTGAGAACAAGAACCAGCCCGTGTGCCAGCTCGCAGCCGCTCCTGCAGACAGACCTCTGGCTGGGTGGCACCTCTGTGTGCATGATGTGAACTGAGCTCAGACAGTAACTGTGGGTCTTGTCAGGAGGGCCTCAGCGCAGTGCTGCTCTCACAGAAAGCGACCATTTCTTATCTTTATACATAATCGTCTGAGAGGCACCTTCCCACACTCGCAGTAGTAAATAACTGCCGAGGGTTGAGAATTGCTAAGTGTTTAATGCTCATTTTTCTCCTTATTTCTGCAAAAGCTAAGGAATCCTCTGGCTATTTTTACTATTCCAAAAAGTGTGTCTTGCTAGGTCAGCTGGATTATGCTGGCATGCATCTGGACCAGACCGCATTAAAGCAATTTTTCCTCTTCTCATTACCTGAACTCATTCATTCACAGCTTGGTACTGAGAGTGCTGTTCTGAATACACATTATTTGGGTCAGCTTCCCCTCAGCCCTCTGAGGTATAGAGTGAAGAGCTTTAGGTTTACAATTCAATGTTAGATTTACCATTTCACAAAGTCAGAAATAAAATTCAGGGGAGAGTAAATGGCTAACTCAAGTGCCACACATAAAGACAAAGAAAACAAACAAATAAATCCCTTTATTTGGGGAAAGAATTTTTCCTTTCCTCCCCCCCACAGCTTCCATGAATCCTGCTCCTTTCCTTTTCACTGCCAAGGAGAAAATATTTTTTGTCTCCACAGCCTAACAGGAAGGGTTCCTCAAGTTTATTTACACTGAAGTGGGCAATTGTTGCACTGGTTAGCTTTATAGGAACAGCAAGTGCTGCAATGACCAAAATTATGCAAACTGTGTGTGACATCCACAGCTTCGTTGCTAGTGAACTAACAACATATCTAAGTTAAATCCACAGCATGTCCATTTTACAAAGGCACAAAATTCAGAGCATTTAATGATAAATCAGGGCCTTGCACATGTTGGGGGTAGGTCTTAAATTATAATAAATTTAGATAACCAATTCAATCAAGGAAACACACATGCCCTAAGGGAAAATGTATTAGCAAATTAACTCATTGTGATGAAGCAAACTTCCTCATGAAAAGACAAATGAAAATGAGAACGATCTTGTTCCTTATGCATGTGGATGCTCCCTGTATTTATATTTGGTGTTTTAGAATGCATGCAGATTATGGAAAAAAGGATCCGTGGCAGCAGTGCGCCAAGTGGCTGTTGACCCAGCCGCTCTGAGAGGCTCATGCTCCCAGGCAAAAAGGTCTAGTAGGCTTCTTAATATGCCTTGTGACCTGAAGAACCTGCTCAACAGCTGGAAGTGATACAAGAGAAAACTCAAACCCGAGCTCTTTCGACCCCCACGGGAAACTTCCAGGCTCTCCAGTCTGATGACGGTCCCTGGTACAAAGGAGAGCTCACGTGCAAATGTTGGAGAGCTTTGTAGCGCTGTGGCTACATCCTGAGCTGGCTCCTGAGATGAATAGAGAGCTAATGAAGATTTTGGAGGGCTAATGGAGTATGCTCTCCACAGCTCCTGCCTCCCAGGAGAGAAGTGTGTGCTGCTCTGCTGGAGCCCCAGAGCTGTCTGGAAGTGCTGCCGCACGTGAGCTCTACTACAGCACTACTGCTGATGGCACAGTGTGAATAACCACCTGCCAGCGTGCAAAGCTCTGCTAAACACAACAGAGGTGCCACTGGCCATCCATCCTTATGCTGTCCCGAAGAAATGAGGTGGCACAAATAGGCAAGGATACCGATGGAGGCCCTTCTAGTCAGCTCAGTACACAGTCAGCTGAAATATAATAAAAAGATGGTCTTGGTACGTGGTTTGTTTTCTGCAATTTTCCCTTTGCTCCTTTTGTAGAAACCTTGGAGAAACTTTAGCTTTATATACAGTGAAGAAGATCTTGCTCTATCTAAAAGGCCTTTGCAGATAGTGTCTGGTTTTTTTAAGGAGAAAAGGGCATCCCCTGCTGGGAATTAATGACACTGGCTGCTGCAGGAACATATGGTCACTTCTAATGGCTATATTTGTTATTAATGAAGTGACAAAGAAGTGACTTCACTGATTTGCTTTAGAAGTGTAATAAAGCCCAACAAGATTTAAGATTAACTGTTTAGCTCTGTTAGAAACTACTATGTAGTCAATTTTAGGAGAAAATGCATTTTAATCATACAGGAGCAGAAATCACTTATATTATAGAGCTACTGGAGATTAATTTTCTTGTCTGTAGATACAGAGTTCCTTGGAGCAAGGAGTTATAATGACCCACTGTAGGTCAAGAATTAAATTTTTTAGATTTGCATATGAAATTAGCAGGGTACAGTCCCATGAAATATAGTTTTAGTCCATGTATTTGCACAGGTATCCAGGCGTGTGGAAAATACAGATACAGTAGAATAGACAGAACATTGTTTAAAAGAAGCCTTGATTTAAATGTGAAATATTAATGTCTTTCAGCTTGTCCTTGAATTGTCTTCTGCGCAAAATTGTTTGTCATTGAATTATTCAAAGACAACAAGCAAGGACTGTTCATAGTCTGACCTGAGCTCCAACTTGCAACCTTACTGGAGAGTGGGTTAAGCAGAATTACGGTCCTGAGTGTATCCCAGTTGTTACCACGCTCTAAATCAGAAGGTAGCACCACTTAATAGCTGGAGAAAGAGGCAACATCTTTTGACACACTGCAGTGGGGTTGGCCAGTAGATGTTTTGGTACTGGTTGGTATCTGTGGAGGTCTGGTGTACTTGCTAGTATGTGGTGGGCACATTCCTGCAGAAGGTGAGGTGATGGCACCTCTCACAGCAGAGTGGGCACTTGTTTCCTGTCTCCTTAGGATCTTCACTTGACATGGGCTGTCTTGTTAGCAACCTGCTTCTTTCTGCTTAGCGGCCAGAGCAAAAGAGGAGAGGATAGCAATTCAGTGCTGGTAGCGGCCATGGCTCTGGAAGTCTCCTTGATGCCAAGCAGGAGAAGATAGAGACCTGGCTGCCCTTGGTAGCCTGAGATACAGGTAATTTCTGGCCCTTTTGGAGCTGGCATCAGCCTGGCATGGTGTGGATCAAGATCTTCTGTTAATTTGATGGTGGGCCTCCTTTTTTTTTTCCCTGTCCTATCTGAGATATTTGCTAGGAGCCTGTGGATGGACACCATACTTGTCTTTCCCTGAGGTTTGTCTTTGTCTCACCGCTGGTTTCACTCCCCTTTCCTGCAGGGAGTTCTTGTAGGAAGAGCAAGGGAATGAGGCTTGTGGGCCCACAAAGGCTCTTGTGCTGAGCAGGAGCACAATTTAACAGCAAGGTGCTACTTGACACAACGACACTCTGTGCTTGGAAATAGTCACCAGAAGACTGGTCCAGTAAAAAACATATTAATCCCAACAGGTCACTGTGATCTCTCTGATATAAGCATTACACTCACTTTGCAAACAACCCTCTTCCCTAGCACTCTGTGAAATTTAAGGCAACCTGTAAAAAGCAGAAGGCGATCAAAGTACCCATTCTTTACTGTAACGTGGGCAAAAATATCCTCTCTATTGCTGCCTCTGGTCTTAGGAATTCTTCTTCTTTTGTGTTCTGTACAATGTTTTCCTATTTCCATCAGGTTATCAGCTCTCACCCTCTCCATTGGTGCGCTTCACTGTGTAGCAAAAAGTAGCATGGCTTCATTTTTTTGGCATCAACAGCACTCTTGCTGTAAACTGAAGCAGTGAACTAACAGGGTTTCATTGACTAGGGCTGGATTTTCACAGCAGGCCCCCTGGGGCATACCAGCTCTGCTCCTGGTGGCAGCCTTTTGTGCCATTGATTTTAAGTGTAAGATGGTGGCACAGCATACAGGATATTGGAACAGCATTGACAGAGTTAATTTACACTCTGGTTAGTCTTGATCTCCTGCAAGCAAAGGGTAATATCATGAGACTATGGATGCATATATGTGTGTGTGTAATCAATGATATCTGAGCCAGTAGTATCCCATGAGACTTTTAAATAAACAGGTAGGCCTCAGGTTGCAATTAGAAAGTTCTAGGCTGATAAAAACACTTGATAAGTTGCATTTCATTAGGAAAGGTAAGACTTTCCTCTCTGTGCTTGTACAAATCTAGAATATCTCTCGTGCCTAGGAAGGATTTACCCTTGTTTTACAGTTCAGGCTGAAAACTGATGTGAGCCTGTGTACCTGAGGGAAGGAATAAAAATGGGGGCAAAACTGCTGTTTTGGAGTACTGGGTGAAAAGTGACAGCATCAGTGCCTGTAGATAATTCCAGGTGAATTTCCTATAACTTTGTTGTGGGATACTGTGGGACCTGGGACTTGTCTGTGCCAGGTTTTATGTGCCATTTGACCAGTCTGTAGGTTTTTTGGCTGTGCTGCAGCAGGCCCTGCTTTAGCCCTTCTCTAGCAGTGCCTTGAGAGTTTTTTGTGCATCTGTTTGCTCCAGGTGGCCTGAAGTCTGTACCATAATGTCTATCCCACCTTCTCTGCTCTGCCCCGTGTCAGGGCACAGCTGAGCAGCCCTGTGAGTTTCCTGCTGGTTAATGTGTGCTGCTTCACGTGGCTGCACAGAGCCTTGACCTGAGAGTGGCTTCTCCCCAGGTTTTGAGCAGGTTGTAGCTGCGTTCCCTGGGAGCGGCGCGGAGGCAGCAGACTAAACCACCTGCAGCACAGACCTCCCAGCCCATTCTGAGAGAAAGGCAAGCGAGCAGTGAAGCAGGGAAAAGAGGATAAATGAAGAAAATAGGCACCTCGAGACAAATATGATATGATGGGCAAGATTAACTTACCTAAAGGGACTGACTAAGGTAAAAGAAGCGGGAGCAAAACAAGATGTTTCTAATGTGGTGCACAAACCCATTAATCAGCCTAAAATGTTGTTTGTGTAGCATTCTGTGCCCTGCACAGTATGCAAGATCTATAAATCTGTCTGATCTCTATGGAAAATTTGTGGGTCAGGATAAGCAGAGAATGCAGCGTCAAATAGAAGAAAGCAACTGCCAGTAAAGTCAGGGATAAAGAAGTGTTCAAACACTCACAGGCTACTGGAAACGACAGCTTTGAAATGCTTGCACAGTGGGCCTCTTCTTGAGGCACCCAGTTATTAAATATAATGTTTCCTTATCAAAGAGTTAGAGATGAGCAGCTTTGATAGTATGGATTGCAAGTTATTGTCTGTTTCTTGAGCTTGCTTCTTGTTAGTTACAGAAGACCCTGAGTTAGAGGATAATTAAATGAAAGAACCATTTCAAGGAATTATCTGGATAATTAGTTATGATAAATATGATTTTGCTTTAGAGCACCGAAATAATAGAAACCACTGAGTTGAGACAAGAAATCATATGGGATGCCTTTCATGTGAACATATTTATTATCTGTTTTAATTAGCAAACCAAGTCCTAAATGCCTAATGTAAAGTATTTGTCTGGGGTTTCTCTTCGTTAAATGACTTAATTTCTGAAAGTCCATTATACTGCAATTTATATACACATTTTTCTATGGCCACACTAGTGGCAGGGTTTTACAAAAGGACAACAAAGTTAATTATGGAGAAATATTGACATTTTGAACTAAGTTGGATTTTTTTTTTTGTCTGCCGAATCCTTGATTTGAAAATTTTTGTGTACATTCGACTTACTTCTAGTGGCTGAAGCCCTTAGACTATTAAAGTCCACAAAAGCTACTGCAAACAACATTAATTCTATGACTGAAACTCACCAAAACAAGAAAAGTCTGATTGAAATTGAAATGCTTTGCTTAACTTTCTCTCTTATGTCTATCCCTGGATGCACATCCAGAAGGTGAGAACCCATGCTGTTCTCTGGCACCGAAATGATTCTTGTAACAGGAACTTCTGAAGACTTTCCATGATTGAGAATAACCAAGGAAGGTGATTAATGTTGGCCTTTCTTACTAGAATTTAACAAGTTTTGCATTTTCTCCATGTCTCAGTTTATAGTTTTTAGACATCAAACAGCACACAAAACCAAATCCTGGAGTAAAATACCCAAACCCACAGAGTTCCATTTGCACCTGGAAATCAGTCCTATGAAACTTGCTCTTTCTGTCTGCATTCTGGGTATATCAAACATGCATTATTTATTACCGTTGGAGAGGATTTTTGGAGGCATTGGAGAAATTACGAGATTTGTAATCAAGGTTACATGGGAAATCAGGATCTCAGGGAAGTTTGCTGATGGAAAAAACCCTCTCTAAGAGTTGTAAGGCAGTTCATTAATGTAACATCCAGCTCGCCTGCTTTTAACGTTATCCTGATTGTTGGAAAACCCGACCTGGAGGCAGAAAACCGAAGAGCTCTGTTATCCCTTCCAGGACTTTTAAAGCTGGGCCTGTCCTGGTGCTAATGTAGCTCTGGCTGGTGCAATGAAGGCACCTCCCTTCTGACTGGTAGGGGCAGAGTAATTGATTCCACTTGATCCCCCCTATTAGAGACAGGCACCAGATTCCTGCCTCAGTCCTGTAAATCAAAGGTTTCGGGTTTCCCTTCTTTGTGTGCTGGCTGTTAACACCCCGGAAGATGATAGTTTGATAGCTTAATTTGCTTTTCTCTTTTTTTATGATAGCATTTAAAGGAAACAACATGCTGTTGACAAGTGCTGTGGCATTAAATCTCCCTTAAATCCAGAGTCCTGCCACTGGCCTATCACGATTTTTTTTTTCTTCTCATGTGAGTGGCAATAAAGAAACTACACTAAAAAAATATTAGGACTTTCATCGGCTGTGGATTGAAGGTTAATTATAAGCCACAAATTCAAACGAGGCTTCCTGATACTGTGGGATATTGTAGCAGGCCAGAAGGAGGTCTCAGACATACCTAAGCTAATTTCAGCAGAGAGCTGCTCGCTGTCTGCTGACTCCTTTCTGAATCCAAGCAAGACTTGGCTGGATGTCGTGTAGAGCTCACCCCAGCCTGGAGGGCCCCCACCAGCAGCACAAGGGCTGCATTGTGCAAACTTTTACAGTAAGAGTCTCCTCCCCTGGGCAGGCAGGCAGAGGAAAGATCCCTTCCCACTCAAGTCTTACTTAGTTTGTATTTTGAGTGATTAAGTGATTCGTTGACCTTGTATCACCCTTCTGACCTGCAGTAAATTTTGCCTCTTAATGCAAAACTTGACTAGGCTTCTTGTAATTTCTGAGCCCCTGTACAGATCTGCTGTGCAGTCGTGATTTTCATTGTGAATTTGGGGGTTCTGTCTCAAAGTGAAATTTATTTTCTCAGCATTTATCACCATCATAACCAGGCCTGTGTCAGTCTCTGGAAAAAAAAGCTGTTCTACAGCAATGGGACATTCAAGAGCTATATAGTTTTGCAAAGTATATCATACATAGAGCTGTTTTCTCAGACAGAAAAAATATTTTACTGTTTTTCATGTATTTGCATGAGTTCTTTCAGAAATAAATTGTTTGTTAAAAAGAGATGGGGTTTGGAGTCTGGACGCTTGAGGTCTGGTACTGTATTAGTGCAGTTTTCCCTTTGATCAAATTATTTTCCTTTCCCTGTGTTCCCATTTGTAATGTAGCACAGGATTTAAAGTTATTCTCCTTGGAAAAGTGCTGGGTAGAAAACGTGTGTCAGGTATTTCTGAATTCTCAGTAAAATATATTTTTTGTCAAAAAAATAATCTGACACCTAATAAACTGTTAACTCTTAGAAAATTTATTACTTCATTAGAAAGATTTCTCAAACATTTTACTGCAAATTTAATGAAATATTTCATCAAAATTTATCAAAACTATTATTTAAATAAAAATAGTCGATAAAGAGTTTTTAAAAATAATTGAAAATTCTTATAGCATTTAATAGATATCTAGCCAGAAACTTTCTCAATATTTAATTTTATTTTAAGCAAAGTCTTCCATGAAGTAGTTTGAGATATAAAAAGGGAGAAAATAGATTTCTTAAGAGTAATAAAGTATTGTAGAACCATTTCCTAACGGGTTTGAGTTTTAGATTTGATCCGTTCTAATTGCTGCAAAGTATGTTTGTGTGTGCTGTGACTTCCCCTGGAAGTACTTGTTAATATAAAGGTCACATAATGCAAGAGAGAACTTTGAAAGTATTTTTGGTAGTAGCCACGGAACAGGAATGGCAGGGTCTTATTACACATTGTCCTGAAAGACCCATCAGGATGGTTGTTAGTGCCCCACACTGTGCATGATAGAAGAGATGCTTCTGTGATGAGCACAACTGATTTATACCTGCACGCTCAGCCTGCTCAGGAAAGACCTTTCTATTTTTTATGAGGTACAGGATTGAAAGGATTTCTTTGTCTTATTGAATTAAATCCTCCTGCAGTCCCAGGCAGTCACCTTACCATGTTGCCTCCCCAAACCAATAAAGCTCCACTGCAAAATACCTGAATTTTGTGCTCCTTAATGCTTCACCAGAATTCCCTTCCTCTGATGGTTAGAAATCATGCTCCCAGCCTAACCTTATTTATGTCCAGCTCCTACCTTTTTGTTCTTGTGCCAATACCGGCCTTTAGCTTAAATAGCTCTTCTCCTTCCCTGGCGTTTACCTCTTTGATATGTTTATAGAGAACAATTATATTCCCTCTCAGCCTTCATTTGTTAAACAGTTTCTCTTCTCAGCTAAGCTTTCTATTTCCCTGATCATTCTAGAAACTGTTCTGTGCACTTGCTCCAGTTTAAATAGCCTAAATTCATCATTTCTGGGAATGTGGATCACCAGAGTGCCCACAGGGCTCCAAAGGACATATCAATAGTTCCACATGCAGTGTCTTGTGCAATCACCTTTGCTCAGTATCACTTGTCATGAGATAACTCACTCATGTCTTCCTTCTCGTCCAACTGATGCCCTCCCATCTTCTACCTGAATTTCTCGTCCATCTCTTACTACTGCTGTCCTCCTCTGCAGTATTTCATCCCTTTTCTCCAAACTCCTTTTAATTATCATGTTTTATTGTACGGCGACGCTCACAAGCTTTGTCTTATCAGCATATTACTTAACTGCCTTCATCTTCTTTTTGCTGAGTCCACTAAAGTAAATATTGCTGAGTAAGACTGGCTATGAAACCAGTCTTTGAGAACACCCATATTTACCTCCTTTCAGTGCCTTGCTAAGTAGCGGCTCCTATGAAGTCATATTGCCTAGGTAATTTCCCATGCAGATTTATACATAACAGATGTTCTTCTCAAGTCCAAATACACTGTAGAAAGAAAGTTTGATTAGGCCAACCTAGTTCAGACTAAACTATTTTGAGTTTTATTTTGCCATGTCCCCTTATTTCTGTAACTTTGATTATTGCTGCTTTGCGAATTGATTTGGATATGTCACTGAAATTTATTACTGGTATTTTTTACGTGCAGGTAGTATTTTTTGCTATTGCTGTCACAGTTTATTTCCATACAGTAGTTTTCCTAGAGTTTTTTGGATAGATGTGATTTGGATGCATCAATTGCCTAAGTACTTTGACTCTTTGTTCCACCTCACTTTAGCCCCTGTTTCGTAGTGATCCTACTTTTCTGCCTTTATTCTACATATCTGAGTATTCTGTGCTGTCACCTTTAATGAAACTATGACAAAGTGAGTGAAGCTATGCTAAAGTGCTTGTTTAGCTTATGGGTCCTACCAAGATTATGTTTATTGATCCCATCTTCAGCGTATCATGACCTTGCTCTTTTCCTTACTATTTATGTATCAAGGTAAGAAAAGGTTTGCTGTGCATTTTCTTTTCCTTTGAACACTTTTCACTTGCGTTATGACAGCTCCTGATTTATCCTTTATATAACCCTCCAATAACTGTCATCATGTCATCCATCCATCTCTCTTTTTTTTTGTTGTTGTTCATTCACTCTTTCTGAGTGTATCAGATATTTTAAGTCTCTGACCATTCCAGTTGCTGTTTCTCCTTGGATTCTGGTCTAAAGTATTGGAAGTAGACACAATACTAAAGCAAAGACTTTTACACATGAGTGTAATGCTGAGTGAGTGAGTAATTAATAGTTCATGTATTTCACAGGCTATCCTCCTGCTTTTATACTGTCGTTTTGTGCCTTTATGTCATTTGTATTAGCCCCACATTGCTGAACTGCGCTTATTTTGTAATCCCCTGTAATCCTCACGCCCTTTTATGCTGAATTGCCACTTAACCAGTTGTTCCCTATCTTGTATTTGTGCAAGCTGATTATTCCTGCCTAAGTGTTGTGCCCCATGTTTGTCCTCCCACTTGTATTGAATCTCATTTTTGCAAGCTATTTATCCAATTTGCCAATGCAATTTGAATTTCAGCCTTGTTCTCCATTGTTCTCACAGCTTTAGTCATTGTTCGAAAATTTCATAAGCATATGCAGCATCCCATCATCCCCATCATTAATGATAATAGTGAGTGGTCTTGGACTGGGGACAAAGTTGCAGGACTGCAGTAAGTATGTTCTTTCATTTTTATGGCGGTATATTGAGCGCTGTTCTCTTAGGATAAACTTAAAATGTTGTTTTAATTACTCGTCGGTCTTCACCTCTTTCTTGTAGGCATCCTCACTATAATTTTTAATGCGGATTTCCATCTGACATGCTCTGTGAAGCTTTTCCTTTCTCCACACTTAGAAGGCATATACCAGATATGATTTTATCCATTTGTCTTACAGGGCTTTTTATGTCTTCTCATTCAGGTCTCTGAGATCTTTGGTTCAATTGACTTCCATAAGCAGGTCTTAAAGCTCACCTGCTCAAAATAAAAAGACTGTAATTATGAGCCAGAACTGTCCCACCTTTAACACAAGTTGATTTGAATTATAAACTCCTTTTCTACTATTTATTATTTGATAATGTCCTTATCATTTAACTATATATATTACATTGTCTTTTGTTGGCTTGATGACTGATCAATGAAGAGTTTTTATGCTACCAGCCTAGAGGGTCTAGGTCCTTTTGTTGACAATAGGCTTTGCTTTTTGGCCTGTTTGGGGGATTTTCTTGGTTTGGTTTGCATAAGACTCTGCTGCCACAGCACACATTTAGCTAATTTCTGTTTTGTAATACCTTCTCTGACATTCCCCAGTGGAAACGGCAGTGTCACTGACTTGGTATTGGGGTTGCTGTTTGCTATGCCTGGGTGCAAGGGAGTCCTGAGGATGCTTAGGTCTGGCTTCAGAATCTGAGCTGGGTGTGCTAAGGCACTCAAGGGGCTGGGGAATAAAGCAGGGATTGAGACCCTCTTTTTTGTCACGTGCTTGCCCTTGAAGCCCAAATAGATCTAAAAGCAGTGACATTATTTTGGCATTTAGTGGTCACTTTGGACTCACTTTGTGACTGCTGGAGGCTGCTGGCGTGGCAGGGCTCAGGAAGAGATGCAAATCTCAAGCAAGACAGTAATCTATCAGGTCTTCTTTGCTTTTCAAATCGGGCTATAATTTATATTAGAAATGTTGCATCTTTTCCAGTTTAGAACATTTCTCTCTCCTCTCCCATTTGGTGTCGCCACCATATAAACGGGTAATGATGATCAGCATTTTTGATGACATAGCAAACTTTTTGTTCCGCTTTGCAGGTCTCATAAGGAGGCAGTAAAACTTGCCTATTGAAAATAATCCTGAATGTGAAATAGGACTTTGTTACAAGAGAGGCACTTATCCATTGAGTTAATGCCTTCTTTCTTTTTTTTTTTTTTAAATCAGATATTAGGATACCCAGATATTTGAAGCCGCCTTTTACTAAGGAATTGATGTCTAACACTTTGATTTTTGCTTGGACTCTTACTGCATGAAAACTTGCTGGGTTGTATTTACATGAATTGGATAACTTTGGAAAATGAAAGCTCAGCTTTTGTCTTTTGTGTGTATAAGATCTGATTCCTTGCTTTCTTTTTTCAACTCTTTGAGCACTAGAGATTTACATGTACCCTGCTATGTATCTGAAAACCAGCCAGAGATCCTGCTAGATTTTCACGTAGGCTTTGTGCTGCTGCAAGATTTATTTGGAAGCAATCAGAGCTATCGCATTTCTTCGTTACATTTTGATATATAGTCTTTCAGTATCTCCAGAGATACTCCTCTGCTTTTGGAGATACGAGGCCATTATCATTCCATTAAGAAATTTCTAAACATGAATGGTTCCAAAATTTTTAGAACAAAGAATGCACAGCTGTGACCCTTGGATTGGTGAGCCACAGTGCAGCCAAATCTTTGAAATGTTGTACAAAAAATACATATATTTTAAGTTTATTTTCTTTTATGTGTCACTAGAAAATTTGATAACATTGTTTGTACTAAAATGTCGCTTCTTTAATAGGTCAAATTATGGACTATTATGAAACATTTATGTTTAGGAGGAGGGGAAAGCTTATATAAAGCAAATCCAAGTTGAAATAGACCTCGATCCAGGCTGTTTTCTGGAATGCCATTTGGTGCTTGTGAATTCTGACTCTCCTTCTGGCTGTAATGTGATGCTCCTCTGCAGTGTGACAGCTTCAGCTTTCTGCTTGAATGATCTCATCACAAACACGCACTAAGAGTCAAAAATGAAAAAACGAAAACTCTCATATTGCTTATCTGCCCATCTTCTTGGTGATGAGAAACTCATAATGTCTGTGCAGAACTTCAGACATAAAAATGCTCCATAAATGCTTAGTGTCACTGCCATGAAGGGAGAGAAGGCTGAGAATGGGATATGATTGCTATCTATAAATGCATTATGGAGGTAAACTCTACAAAGGAAAAAAGAAATTTGAGGTAGAGGACAATGCTGGCACAAGAAGAAACAGATGTAAGAGGGCCATGAATAAATATAGGCTGCAAATAGGAAGATTTCTATTAGAGAGATGCAGTAGCCTTCAAGACAGAGTCACAAGTCAAAATCTTTCCTGCTTTTATGATGGAGTTTCAACTCTTAGAATCATATGCTGTGGTTGCTTGTGCAGAGGGAAACTGAACGTTTGTGAAATCCTTTCCATTGCCCACTGGGCTGACCAGAGAAATCTTTGGCTACAATCAGATGTCCTTCAGAAGGTCTCACTCCCTCACAGAATGGTCACAGCCTGAACTTTTTATTCCTCTGAAGGGAAGCAGAGACATAGTGTGAACCGGTTTTGTTTCCCCAAAGAAAACATCTTCATCTTTTCTTTAACAGACTTGTACCTTATATTCAAGGACAGTGTCTCTTTGCATCATTTATCCATAAATATCCTGCAACAGCAAAGTTTAACTTCCTGAAAGTGGGGTACAGAAACTTTAGTGAAGTTTAATTTACACACCAGTACAATTTTTTTGCTAGACCCTTCATTCCTGTGATCCTAAAACTCCTTGCTTCTGCTGTCAGGGAAACAGGGAAGGAAGGCTATGCAAAGAGTGGACAAATGTAGATGCAGTTCAGCTTAATATTAAAGTGCAAGCAGTCATCTGCCTCCAAGTGCCAAAAGTGAGGATGTTATTTGCTATTGAACCTGCTCAGATAACTTGGATTTTTGCACGGGAACTTGGGCTTCTCAAGACCTACAGGAAAAGTATAATACAGAGAACAAAAGGAGACACATAGCAGTCAGCAGGATGTTCCAGTTGGTCGACTTGAGTTATCTAGTGCAAGTAGCAGAGTGGAAGGGGTTTTCTTTTATGAATGGAAAGAAAAGCTACTCCAGAGGCAGTTCGCAGCAGGGATGTAACTCAAACTTTCATTGCTGTAA
Source organism: Mohoua ochrocephala (assembly GCA_013398855.1). Lineage (NCBI taxonomy): Eukaryota > Metazoa > Chordata > Aves > Passeriformes > Acanthizidae > Mohoua > Mohoua ochrocephala. The sequence continues at coordinate 103,892 of VZTA01028552.1, forward strand.
AAATAGCCCTGTGGGACTACCTAGCCAGGCTGGGAATATAATAGGGAACAGACAAAAAGCCTAAAAATTTACCATTTGGAAATGTACAACTTTGATGGAATTCAACTGAAAATAGTTTCAGTGTGTGGAATTCTTTGTTGTTTAGCCTTAGGAAGGGTCTTGGACTTTAAAGTTTGGAGTCATCTGCGACAACCTTCACAGGCAAGCACCATTCTGGACAGTCGGATTAGGGCTGTGTGATGTTTAATGTTTCTGCAGAAAGGAACCAGAATTGCTATTTGTGGAAACATAAGCTTACTGATAATTGTGCTCACTCCATGCTATTAATTAGAGGCTAAACAATGATCTTGCTGTTGCCATTGACAACTGAGTCTACAACCTTGGGTTTTTTTGGATACTAGCATTAGGAAACAGAAATCTGTTCCCCATTTTCTATGGTATAGAAAAGGAAGAAAGACTCTTAGGCTTGCAGCTGAAAAAAAAAAAAGTAATTTGCAAAGAGCCGGGCATTCAAGTTGGCCTCTAATTTTATATTAATTAACAAAGAAGGCCCTGGTGGATGATTTGCCTCCAAGTGGCAGCCAGGCTGTCTTCTTGCACGAGAGAGAGAGACCAAAATTACACTGCACTGATCCACAGTGACTGGAGGCTGATGCTCAGAGCTTGGTTTTGAGGTGAAAGCAATTCCAGGATTCCAGTTCCGAGGTGACGAAATGAAGCTGTTCTTGTGAGACTTGTGCCATAACCCAAAGGAAATATTTCTGACTGTGATCTTCATTTTTTGACCATGAAAACTGCAGGCTATGTTTGTTTCTTGGGTGATAAACCCAGTGTGATGCTTTGTGTTGCTAACATGGTGCAAAGCAGCTGCAATGCTCTGTGGATTTGGGCTAACTCTTCTTGGTGGGAATGGGGCTACCTGGGGGAAACCTGGGCTCTCACACATTGTTTAAAAATCAGATAGCAGATGTCTGTTATCTACAGCTTGCTTTCCTGTGTTCCAGCTTATCCCTACAGAAAGCATCTGCTAAAGTTATTTTGAATAAAAATGCAAGGGTAAAGGAAGAGTGGATTTTTTTTGAAATATATGAGGAACTTCATGGTGTGAGGTTAGAAAGTCATTGAATGTTGTCATCCTGTATGAGTCTGATCTCTGTCAGACAGAACCTCACGAAATTGTTTAATTCTGCAGAAGAAATGGTGCTCTATTAGTTTTTATATTCCATGCTTATACTGGAAGCTTAACCATTTTCATTTATGGCCCTTCTATTTTATGTGTTTTTTGCCAAATTTTAAATCACAACTGATTTAGTGCTGCCTGCATCCACAAAAGTGATGACATCTGTGGAACAATACTTCCTGAATCTGTAAAATCCCCCTGAAGTACATTTGTTGGAACACTTTTCTATGTTTATGTAACTGGTTGGGTCATTAAAGAATTGAGAGAGGATTAAAAAAGAGGTGGGAAAAACCTTCACTCTTTCTGCATCTACAGTTACAGTGATGCTTTGACTGGGAAGCACTTGAGCACTGCCTCAACTGGGCAATCTCCTCTCAGTGTATTATAAATGGAAGTTGGCTAATATATTGCTCCTGCTGGTTTCACGTCCCTGAATAATGCAGACCGTCAGTGGGCTGAGAGAGACCCCAATAAACTGGACAAAAGTAATGAAATGTGTCTATATTAGGATACAGAACCCCACAGAGGCCAGCTCTCACCTCCCCACTTGTTTTCATACAGCATCAAGCACAAATTAAACTGCGATATATTTCTAGATGTGGAATCCTCTGGATAGCAAAGATTATTAGCTTTGGAGGATACGTCTACATAAAAAACGGCAGTGTGGGAAGCAGGCTTTGCTGGTGTTGATTAAAGTGGAGCACACATACCCCAGTCCCTGGCAGGATTGCAGCAGTCCCGCTGGAGCCCGTGCTGCCGCAGCTCCGCACTTCCTGCGAATTACACCGGATTAGATCTACCATGGGACGCCTTCCTAGCCCGCACTTCCAGCCTGCTTTTGTCAGCTGCACAGAGATGCTGTGAATGTAAAACAGGAGGAAACCTCTTACCAGACACCAATACCTGTCCACCCCCACTGCTGCACTCAGACACTCTTTCCTTCCTTGCGGGTTTGAGGGTTTCTGTACCAAGGTGGGTGACAGCAACAGGTCACAGACATCTGCGGATCTGCGAGGCCACTACTGCCCCTCCTTTGCACTGCTCGTGCAAGGGGTGACCACTGCAAAGAGAAAGCCAAGATTGCCAGGTTGAATTTTTTTTGGCTAAAAAATCCGTAAACTTCTAGAGAAGAAGCTTCTGCTCTGCAGGAATTTGTCCTCCAACTGCTCTGTTTAAGTGGCAAAGGTGGGTTGCTGCTTCTTTTAAAGGTAACATACAGGACTGGAAAGGAGACTTTGGAGTTAATTGAGTGCCATCCCTGGCTAGTGCAAGCACTGTATTACATCTCCTTTACTGTAAGACTGTCTATAAAAACCAGGTTTTTTGTCCCTCTTGTTCCCTTCGAAAACCTAATCTAATTCTTGAGCCCATATTTTTCAAGCTCAAGAAATCCAATTTAAATTTGTACTCATTTTTTCTTGGGTGAACTCCGATTTTAGCCTAAATAATTTAGTGTGTAACAATCATGTTCCTTTCAGTCTCTGTCTCAACTTTCTTCTTAACTTTTCACCAAAAATAAGTTCTTCAGTCCTTTGATTATCCCTATAATTCTTTCTTGTAGCTCTTCCATTTAGAATTTTATTTCTCCTAATAGCAAGTATCCTTCCCACCTCTACAGAAACAGCTCTTGTTTGTGTGTGCTTGGATTTGCTTTTTTAACATTTGCTTTCCCTCATATTAGTGGCCCACTGCCCTCCTACAAATCAACAAGCAGAAATAAATCCTTCTTCTTCTTAACCATTTCCAAGGGTGGAGCATTCGGCCTACAGGAGAATTTCTTGCTGTTAGTCCCAAAGATGGTTATCTTTCAGTTTGCACTCTAAGATTCCTTTCCATTTTATTAACCTAGTCTTCAATGGTATCCATTTCTTTGTGTACTGTAGCCCAGTTCCTATCTTCAGTGAGAACACTTTCCATTTGCGAGTTATTTTTCTTCATTAGTGTTTCCTAATGTTTCTTCCCTGATTGTTAGTGACTTCTATGAAGTTATATAAAGTGAGGTCAAAGCTGATTCTTGAGGAACCTCATTTCCTAATTTCCTTTCAGCCATAAGCCTTCCCTTTCCAAAAGCACACTTGATGTCTGACTTGAGACAGCTTCTCATCCTCGCAATTTCACTGCTAATCCCCATCTCTTCCTGTTTTACTATTAATTCCCCGTTTGTTATCATAGGCTTCGCTAACGTTAAGACAGATGGGATCAATCCCGTCCTTTGTCTAGAGTGTAGGTTATCTTGTCAAAGACATGTATGAGGTCAATCTGTTACAATCTACTTTTGTTAAGCCCATGCTGTATTTTATGCCATTTTCATTTGACCTCTATGTCTTTAATTATCTTTTTCCTTAAAAGCTGTTCTGAAGCTTTACATACCGCCGAAGTCAAAATTCAAGGACTACGGTTATCCCCACGCCTCTCTCCTGCTGGCTAAGTACAGGCACTGTATTTTCTAGTCATTTGTCTTACAGCACCTTACTTGGTAGATTTATTACAAAGTATTGCTAGATGAACAAGAAGTTTCAGATTACAGTTAGTGCATTTCTGGTTCAAACCCTTTACACGTTTGTCTTAGCAAGTACTGATGTTTGCTGGGAATTCTTGCCCAAACAAAAAAATCCCCATGGAATTGAGAGCTGCATACACAGAAGTGTAGTGAACAGAGGAGCACAAGTAAGACAATTTTCATGGCAGTTTAGCTAAGAAAGATGGGGAGAGAAGTGAAATCACCTGGAGAGTGAGTTAGGCTGCTGTACCTCAGCTAGCGCAGGTGTCACTTTGTTGTTACCTGTCATAGGGGGAATTACCTGATTGCCCAGTGAAGGGAGAAGCTAAACCAATGCAAGCTTCAATCTGTGACACTGTAAAGAAGGCTCTTCAACAAGGGGTTGCTGGGCTGCTGGCTCTGTTAATTCAAAGCACAGAGGAATATTGAAACCAGAACCTGGAGAAGATCCCACAGGGATGGGAGTAGTACAACCCCCATTGCATCTCCTAAAAGGATAGGAAAGGCAAATCCAGCTGGTCAGGCCTCAGCTGACTGACAGGAGGAAGAGCAGTGCCATCTCCAAATCTGCAGAGAGAGTAAGAATGTTTTCTGGTTAGTCAAATGCTGTGCTGATAGTGAGTAGCTTCAGAAAGTGTTGTCCCCAAAACCCAGCAGATGAAAGAAGTGTAGAAAAATGCAGGGTGACACAATTAGAGAGAAATAACCTAAATTGTGCTTATGCAATACTGAGCATTTAAATGGTAGTTACAACTCAGGGAAGAGATCTTGGAGTTGTCCTTGAGAGTCCTCTAAAATCACTGCTAGGATATCACAGCAGCCAAAAAGTCAGCACAATGTTAAGTATCACTAGCAATGTACTGAGAGCAAACCAGAAAACGCTGTTTTGCTCTCATCTAAAACTTTGGTGCACCTTTTGAGTACTTTGTGTGATTCAGGACTTCGCAATTTAAAAAGGACATAGTGGATATAGAAAAGATACTGGAAAGGGCAACCACATAAGAGAGTGAAGAAATTTCCTTATGAAGAAAAACTAGGCTGGAATTTCTTGTGATGGAGTGAGGGCTAAGGGGAAAGTGACAGTAGTTCATGACATCACCGACTGGCAGGTAAGGTAGCACAAATCCAGGACCATACCTAGGGGTCTAGGCTGAGGTCTAGGTCTCTTAATTTGCTAACCTAGACCAGACCTTGTCTAGTGCAAGACTAGATCAAGAAATGTGCATTAAAACTAGCAGAAATTTGTTTGAAATAGACACAAAGAACTACTCTTTGCATCCCAGAGAGTTAAGATCTGAATCTTTTGCGACAGGAGGCTGTGGAGGCAGATTGCATCAGTGGGGTCAGAAGGGAAATGCACAAATTAATGGGCGTTTATTTAGGTCCATAAACTGCAGCTAATGGAAATAATCAGGGATGTACACCATAAAGTCTTCAGTCCAGGAGCCATGGAACCTGCAGGAGTATTAGGAGGAGAAATAGTTAAGTAACTGCTTCTATCTCTGCAAATGGAGAGTGCTGGGCTAGAAGGTCTGACCCAGCAGGGCTTCCCTGTGCTTTTTGTTTTGCAGGTTTCCCTGACAGCATGGGATTTGTCGCTGTAAGTGGATTCCTGAATTGGAAAAGGTTGTCTTTCTAAAGGGCCCACGGTCATTTTCCAGAGGACTCATTCCTATTCCACTGGGAGCTACTGTGTATTGCCCAGTCCTTTACCAAGAGGTCTATCCTGACCTATTCTCAGCTAAGACTGTGTATTTAATTCTGGCTGGAGATCCAACATGGTCCTTATCCAGCTTCTTGGCCTGCATGGGCTATCCTTCTGACTGAGAAGAAAAATAAAAATAAAAATATATGTACACAGATGTGCACCCATAAGAAAAGATAGAAGTGTGGTTATTCAAATTCAATATTTTTGAGTAACTTTGGCTGAGGGTGTGTAGAGAGGTGGTTATTTATTTTATTGAAATTCTCATTAGCTTCCTGTAAGCCCTCCCTCTTAGTCAGTTCCTCACCTTATAAACTCCATTAACTTTGTGTGTTTTGGGTTAGGGTAGAATGTTTGCCAAGACAGAGAAATTGCAGCTTGTTTTCCATTTTCTTTCAGTTTGGTTTTACCTGAGGGGGGCATCTACCACTATGTGGCCAAGTAAGAAAAGACGTAGCTGTACCATTCAAGCCCTATTCAAGATAACAAGGTATTTTGTTTGTGACTTTCGTCTGACCTCACAACTGGTCTTTTCTAGTTTGTCCTCTAAAAATACCCGTGCACATGAAGGCAGAGGGATGACGCAATGCCTGTCACTGTAAGGGTCCTCCAGAGACTGCAGCTTTGCCCACAGAAGCATTGCTCCTGAACGAGGTGGTGCTGGGGGGAAACAGAGAGATTGGACACGCTGATGCAATTACACGGCACAATTGTAGGGTGAGAGACCACGACTGCACTCCTGCACTTATCAAGGAAAAAAGAAATTCACAAGTATTTGGTGTTGGGAGAAGATGGAGCCTTTAAGGAAAAACAGAACCAGACTGAACCAAACAAGGAGGGAGAACAATACCTCTGAATAAGTGAGGAAACAGAACAGAAATTCTAATACACCTAGGTAAATAAGGTTTGGATCCAATTTAAATGACACGAACCATTAAATACCAGCTAAGACATTCGCAGTACTAAGAAGCAGAGGGATGCAAATGTACTAAATTGAGCACGACGGTGAGGGACATTATACCACTCCCACTTGGTACAAGTCAACATCTGCTTTTCCAGGAGGACGGTTGCTTTCAGTGGAACATCCTGCTGAGATGTGTGCTCCTGCCTAGATGGGAGCTTGCAGCAGCCACTGAGCCCCCTCCAGGCTTCATTGGCGGCCTAACGTGCTGAGAGACTGGAGGTAAGAGACAGCACACCCCTCTCTGGAAGACAATAGTTGTGAACATTTGACTGTTTAAAATCAAATCAGGAGCCTCAGAGTATGGAAAACTTGCAAAGAGAATTGAGAAGGAGGGATTTCAGCTCAGCTGATGGCTGAATCTTGACTCTGCTACCAAGAAACATGCGAAAACGTGGCCCTGCTCCATCTTGCAAGTGGTGACATAGAAGTGTCCCTTGTTCAGTGCCCCAGCTAACATAGCCTGGAAGGTACCACGTACTTAAGATTCAGGCCATCATACTCATAAGAGAATTTTTGGGTTACATGCAGTATCTCTCTTTAAATTAAATATTTAGGGAAGACACTTTCTTCACCCCTTTGTGGTTAAAAAATATCCCTGACATCTCTAATACAAAGTAAGCAGAGCACCTGGTAATTTAAGATCAAAACTTTTATATAAATGAGATGACTGTTTTACAATAACAACTCCAAACTACCCAGCTTCACTGTACTGTAAACTGCAGTATTTGGCACCATTACTTCAGTGCTGTGTCAAAACAGTGAAAGGCTTAGAAAATCAGAACCTGGTGATTGATACAGAAGTCAGTTTATCTGCCTTAGGAAGATGTGATGAAATAAAGATTTGTATGTATACAACTCACGATTTATCTTTGAAACTGGAGGCATACGAGCCTCCAATTCTCCTACGGATATCAGGGCTATGCAACAGACTGGACTGAATGCAGCATTCTTAATTGCACTGTTGTTCCAATTGACTTCTATGTCTGTGTCGAATTAGACTGCAAAAAATTATGCATATGTGTGTGTAAGTCTGCCAGTGAGAGAGATTCACTCCATTTTCTACTGGGAAATAGACTTCCCAGTTTCCTTTCTACTCCCTTGAGAAATTGCTTAGTAGATTCCTAAAAACACTGCTGAATAATATAGACTCGCAGTAGGGATCTGTGTTCCCACGGTTGCCAGTCAGCACGGCTTTGAGGAAGGGGACTGTGGAAGATCTTAAAAAAAGTTATGTTGTTCTAGGAATTTTTTCTCTTTTTCTTTTATTCCAGGGGCAAGAAGATGTGGTTGGTGGTGAGGCAGACAGGAATATGAATACAGTTGTGTGCACCCCAAAAAGAGAAGTGAGAAGTGTTCATTAATCTCCCAGAGGTCTAAAGTCTTGCATGAAGTACAGGTGGTTGTGGTGGTTTTATTACAGCCCTTTTGCAACCTTTTCAAATTCTCTCTGTACTCCACTTCTGACACGCCCTTGGAAAATTAAATTCCAATTCATAATATCCATACAATGACAGATCTGGAAAAGAGGTACGTTGCAGGTTACCACTGGGTCAGAGGAAGGGAAGGGGGATGGACACGGTGGGTAACACTTTCCTGCTGAAGCTGTAGGGCTCCCTGCTGTGGCATTCTCTCCATCGGGGACGGGTCAGTCAGATCTGCGATACAAAGCCTTGCTTGAACCCTCAGGACTTGAAGCTGGCTTTCCAGGATTTTGTGACTTTCCATCTACAGTTTAATCCATAGGACCAATTGATCAGATTTCCCTCTACATGCAAAGCATGGATACAAGAACGCAGGAAGCTTTGCCTGCCTCAGGGCAGCACAGTGCAGCAGGAGGGGATCTGTAGAGTCCCTGGGTGCCAGAGGTCTGCACTGCCTGCCTGTTAGCAGCTTTAACATCAGATTAGTTCTAGGGTGCCACACAGGTAAGACCGTGCCAGCTGCATCTTGAGGGGGCATCTTTTGGCTCGGCCTCATCTGAAGGGCATCCAGTTTGCAGTGCAGAGACTTCTCCAGTATGAACTCAAATGCAGGAAAGAGAAATATTATATAACTTCAGAGTGGCTTTCCTGAGCTAAACTAAAATCTATCACCGGGTCCACTTTGAGTAGAATGCCCAGCACCCTGAGGATGGTTTTCCTCTGGAGGGTGTGCATGGTCTTTGCACTGTGCATATAGGCAGAAAATTTCAGGAGAAGTGGGGAGTAGAGTAGAGGCAAAGATCTGCTGATTAAATGATTTTCATAAATAAAACATAAGAATAAGCTACTATATTTGAATCTAGACTATTATTTTATTTCCTGATAGGAATCTGGAATGAACTTTGCCAAGGATTTGCTTAGGATTTCTGACTGGCTTGTCACTCCCCCTCAGCCATCTTTCAAAAGGGTCAAAATGTAAATGCAGTACCTTGTACACACCGTGAAGTCTTCCTCCAGCAGCTGATTCACTGACAGGAAGAGTCTATTGCCTAGCTACAGCTCAGAGAAGATTATTCTGAACTTTCAAGGTGGAAATATGTGCTTTTTTGGTGCTGAACATCCTGAGTCTGACTCTCAGTGTTTATGACACTGCAAGAATGGAAGTTGCAAAGTCAAATTTTCAGCGGTATAATGTGGTGCCGCTGCGTCAGCTGACACCAGCTGAAGGTGTTATAGGCTGCTATCCTGTTTTGGCAGAAGCAGGGGTGTGGGAACAGCCTCTGAGGCAATGGTGAGGAGCAGCTGCTCTCATGGGTCATCTAGCAGTGCTGCCGCTTTGGTTTGCATCTCTCTGAGGAAGGTACCTGCAGTGAGTATGAATTTGGGTCAGCCACTTAGGAAAGGTCTCAGCTACTCATTGCACTTGTCTTCTGGCATTTTTGGGGCAACTGTTCTGGCCACGAGGCTGTGGCTGGGGAATAGAGGATACAGGAGACTGGCTTTGGAGAGCTCAGTGTGTTCAGTCACATGCCTCAGCACTGGTTGGAGCACTGGTTTTCCTCCCAAACCAAGCAGTTGAAGAATTTTAGGGTTTTAGAAAAAGGCTTGCAATTGAAATGTTTTTGAAAGTTTATCTTTGAAGACATGTCTTTGGTGAATATCAGCTAATGCAGCACCACTGAATTAAACAGAAATATCTCTGAGTATCATCAAGGGGGTCATTCTTTTCATCAGCTGAAGCGAATGCCTCAAATGTAGCTGGAAATGTACCACTCCATGCTAAATAATTCTTCAGGCATTTATACTTTGTTTTGCACAGTAGTGTTTAAGATTCTAAAAATCTGAACAGACTAAAGCATCTTCTAGAAATTGTGACTTCTGATTTTTAGCCTTAGATAACCAAGATGTCTTCTCTAACCCACAAAAGACAGGATTTCCTCCCTCCCCCTTTTCTGTCTTGGGTCTTCTTAGCACATTAGACAGAAACTTTGTCCCATGCAGCCCTCCTAGCACAGTCTGGTGACTTTCCTCCAAAGAGTCCAAGCTCTTTTCAGCAGGTTTAAGATTATAAGACCACTCCTCTGATTTAATAAGGACTCTACAGTGTGCCTGGGAAACTTGGGGCAAGTATCCATCCTACCTTGCCTTCAAAATTAATTGAAAGAGGACTTCACTGGTAGCTCAATCACTACCTCAGAAAACAGAGACTAAATTAAAAGAACCCGGTTTCCATTTTAGATCTCATCTGTCCATAGTTCCCATAAAATTTATGGACACCAGACTCAAAGACAGGCAGTTTTCCTAAACCTGTACCTCAACATGATTTCAGCACACTCCTCTCTCTCTCCCTGTGTCATTCTCTCAGAGTTTGTTCACGTTGGGATGTTGCTGACACGCTGATGACAATCTTTCTATATGAACAAGGGCCAATAATAGCCTTTGAGAAAGTATTATTGAAAGGTATGTTAAAAATTGCTCAGTGGCCAGAAAGCAATCACCTTATTTAAGTCTAAGTGAAACATAAACAGCCAGTTAGAGACTTCTGAAGATGATAAATAGTCGGTTTGGATAATTTTAAAAGATTTGCTAAGCAATGGGGTTTTTTTTTATAAATGCTAAAAGCCAAAATGTCATCTGAATAAAATATTGTATATGGCCACCCTATTAGGTTAGCTATTGCCTTTAAGGAAGCCACATACCTAATGGATCTAATTGCTCAAGAAGCACTATAAAATTCCATTTTTTTGTAAAATATGTTAGATCATGTTCAAGCAAAAATAGTTTAGTGATTAATATTCTTTCTAATTCTAGAGTTGCAATCTGCAGCAAGCACTGAAATGGTCTGCTGAAATTGTAAATAGCATGCATGTGGGGAAAAGATAGCAAGTTTCTGCTAAATGGTACTTCTAAAATACTACAAAAATAATGTTCTGAGCATAATTATATTCCATTAGAATGGAGAGGTGCCTGGCAACAAAGCTGAACAAATGTATACATACCAAAGAAAAGAATATCTTGATGGAAAAGGCTCTTGTTTAGCTTAAGCTGTGTATGCACAGATTTCGCTGGTGCATACAATGGGAGATGAAAATGGAAAAAAAAAATTAAAATTCTTCACAAGGACTGCATTCACAGGAGCTGGGAACAAGACTCTTGCCTTTCTGGAAGGTCCTGGAAGGTGTCTTTCTCGATTCAGGAAACACTCCCTTCAGCAAGAGCAGCTGAACACATGTTCATAAGACAGCATTACATGAAACCCACAACATTAAAAGAATGATAATTTGATATTTTGATGCCCACTAGAAAATATTAAGACACTCTCAAAATGGAGTTGGGGGAGTGTAGAGTTTTGGTTCATTTCCGGGGGGCTTTAGGTATTACTTTCCCCTTCCTCCAAAGCATGAACTAAATCTGATGGTGTTCGATGTACGTAAAAAAGCCGGGCACGCGATGTTTCATTTTGGGATCCGAAAAATGGGAGCAGTCTTAAAATAGCTGTCATGATATAAAATGTCACCTACTGTGGCATGGTCCTGGCTATTTTGATGCACATAATTTAAAAGCATGCGAGGATAAATCTGTGATCCATGTGTGTGCAGGCCAAGTGGCAGCTCAACGCGAGCACGTTCCAGATGTGCGTTTGGTGTGACGCCAAGCTCCTGGGTTCCACTGCAGGAGCAACCACTGCTCTGTGCAGTCAGTTACAGCTGTCAGCTGCCAGTCAGTGTCCAGCCAACCTGCTGGCAGCTTTAATGCCCACAGGGAATGGGGCTGTGATGAAACGCTCCTTTTGAAATGTAACCACTTCCCACTGCAGCCCCAAACAAAGCTCACGTGCGCTCAGACATGAAACAAGGAAAGTTGTAAAATATGAGAGAATTATAGAAGGGTTTGGATTGGAATCATCTAATTCCAACCCCCCTGCCATGGGCAGGACCTTCCACTAGACCAGGTTGCTCAGAGCCCCATCCAGCCTGGCCTTGAACACTTCCAGGGACGGGGCATCCATAGCTTCTCTGGGCAACCAGGTCCAGTGCCTCAGCACCCTCACAGTCAAGAATTTCTTCTTAATATCTAATCTAAATCTCACCTTGTTCAATTTAAAGAGCCATGCCCTTGTAAAAGGTTCGTCTCCAGCTCTCTTGTGGGCTCCCTTCAGGTCCTGGCAGGCTGCTATAAGGTCTATATAAATATGAGATGTGCAGTGTGAAGCACTCAGGATGTCTGGGGATGACACTCGGAGGTTACATTTCCTGCAAAAAGGGATTTGCCATAGGGATCATCACTGGGGGTCCCAGCTTTGCAGTGCAGCTGGAAAAGCAGTGCTGGGATGGCAACAGACTCCCCTGGGGACAGTGCTGGGCCCTTCAGGTGTCACTTTACTTTAAGCAAATGAGTAACACTGTTCATTTCAATGCATAGTGCCAAGTATGTGCTTAATAATGTGCTTAAGTAGGAGCTTAAAATCATAGCTGTCTGCCTGCTGCTTTTTTGTGCACACAGAGCATCTTTCTTAGCTGTTTAAGTTGTGGAGGCTGTGGCACACCAGCCTGAACAACTTGGTGATACTTTTGGGGCTCCTGGAGGGGTGTGCCTGGGCTTAGATGCACGCTTCCCTGCAGCACACAAATACACAGTCACATGGAGAAACCTATCGCTGTTTTCCAGGCATCGGTTTTTCAATACTAAGACTCTGAATTCTTGTAAATCGCTTAAGGTTTGGATGTGAGGGAGCAGAATGCTTGAAAACATTGGTTACATTTTCTTTGAGAGGGGTATTTGCGTCTGCACTGAGTAGAGGGACGGTGTCCTCAATAAAAAGTGCTGCATTTCCTCTCATATTTCTTCCTCGGGGGCTTTTCTGCTTATGCTTGAAAAATCATTTTACCTGCCACTGCCACGGGTTACCTCGGGATCAAAAGGAAACGCACAACTGAAGCACAGCTTGCTGCTGAACATCAGCCTCTTTTCATGTAATTACAATTTTGTTGTCACTGGATGGTAGAAGCCAGAGAGGATCAATTCAGTTTAACTTTTTCTGAGGTGGACCGGAGGAGGAAGGAAAAAATTTCCAAAGCCCAGTCCTCTGGCAGCAGGAAGCCAGCAGAGTTTAGACTGAATTGAGCTACAAATGCCACTGCTAAGCAAATTTTTGTAACCAACACAGAAACTGAGCATATTGTATAGTGTTTCGAAGGTATCAGCTGTGGCTTGGTAACCTCCTGAAATACTCCTTTTCTTCATGAGATGTCCACAGCTGTCCATTGCCACCTTCAGAGGTGCACATTATTTTTTAAAATATTTTTGGCCAGGAGCTGCAGACAAAGAGGGAAGTGTGGGACTGAACATTCCACAGAACGCTGCTGTGACTGTGCCAGATGCAGAGCCCTGTGTTTCAGGAGTCCAGACAGGATGAGGGAGGTAATGGCCTTGATACTTCTGCTTAAAAATGATGGCAAGTAAAACAATTCAAGAAGGAAAAAATAAGAGAGTGAGGTCAAATGTGGGGTATTTTACGCAGAATTCCAAACTGCTGCACTTTGCTTGTTTGTTTTTCCCTCAAATATTTATGACCCTCCACCCAGGTTTTGTTTTATAGGAATGGCTGGGGAATTGTTCCGATTCCAAGCAAAATGACTTCTGGATTAATTCAATGTTTCTGGTATCTATCCTGTGACCGGTCCCTCACCAAGAAGACCAAACGGCACATATTCAAAGCAAAGAGGTAGCAAATGTTTCAAAGACTGGAATAAGTTTGTGGAAATGCCTGCAAATAAGATATACAGCAGTAGAGGGATTGGTTCATAAATGATTTACAAAGAGGGAGGGAAAAAAAAGGGATGAATATCATCACAAAATTTATTTGAAAAATAAATAAATAAATGAAAGAATCGTTTGACTGGCTCTGTTTTTTAACATAAGAGCTCAATGGAAATGAAAGAGAACTCTGTAGTTCTCATTACTGAATTACATTTTTTGAGCCTGACTGTGAAAGGAAGAAGTGAATGCTTAGATGTTGTTTGACCAGAAGCTGATGAATGCACTCTTTAGAATGTAAATATGCTTTTTCCAACAACCAGAAATATGTAAAATGTGAATAGACTTTATTTGCAAACTGATTAGACTCCTACTTGGTCTCATAGGGTGTGAGGAGATACAATTAAACTCATATAGTAATTGGATTTCCCCCCCCGCATGCCCCTTATAGCTCACATAAGGCCTATTTCATAGTTATACCTTTTGAAACTAGAAAGTCGAGAGAGAAATCATATTTGCCCATTAAGCAGTTGATGATGATCTGAAAGACCACACAGGCAACAATAAACAGTCCCCTAGGTCCTACAAGAAATACGCAGTCAGTCAAGTTTTTCTGCTCCCCAGGAAAGTAAGCATTTTTAAAATAATTTCCTTTATATAAAAACCCCTTTTTAACACAAAAATAATCTGGAATAAAGGTCAACTACAGACTAAATCTCATGGAAAGATATAGCCATTTGATAACTCTCTAGCATGCCTTGTCAAGCACTCATTGATTGTGAGCATTAGCCAGAGGTATATAAACACTTATAAATATTGTATGTGTAAGCCTAGCTGCACTTAGATTGATGATTAATATGTCTGTTGTTGGTAATCTATGGCATCTCTTTTGCATGGAGAAAGCAATTAGAAACACATTTCCAAATATCCCAGACAGACCTTAGATGATGCACAGCATAAAATTGAAATCTTGAAGTACCTGCATGCAGCAGTCTGAGTTAAATGTACAGATACAACCCTAGCATTCCCTGTTGTAGTTAGTAGGAAAGTGTCAAAGCTCTTATGCTGAAAATACAATTTACTTTGCTCTTATCTTCTTGCATGATCCTTAAAGTTTTCTGGGATTTTTTTCCTACTTTTATTTAATTTTTGATATATTACCCTGCGATAAAAAAAGTAGAACGAAATCTATGGCACCTGACTAGCATTTTTAAGTAAGAATGCAATTATAAACTAGATATTATGTGGAATTAAAAAGAACAGCATTGGTTAGGAAATGAACAAGAGTTAAAGCACCATCCTTTGAAGGGGCTCAGCTCATCACTGAGTGATGTTTTCCCTGTGTCCCCACTGGTGTGGTCTGTGGCACCAGGCAGTTTTCTCCAGGCTTGCCCTGAGGGATACTTCTTCATCTGGGAATGAAGTTTATCACCCACATGAGTGTGGGACAGCAGCAGGGCTGGGCAGGATGTCAGGGCCCCAGATGTGAAGGTACCTTGGGAGCGAAGCAACACAAAGCTGAGCAAGTGTGGAGCTGATCTTAGGCGATGATTTCCTCTTCCAGAAGCCTTCTTCAACATCTGCAGATTAAAGATCAGCAGATTACTGTCTGTGGGCACATCAGGCAGCCATCCTCCCGCTCTCAAGTTGTCACCTGTTAAGAGCCTAATTTCAGTCGAATTTATCAGATAGGTCGAGGATAGCCAAGGACCACGAGCTGCACGAGCTGGGGATGGTATGGAGCCCCTGGGACCCTTGGGCTCCCTGGCCAGGGTGAGCCCTGAGGCTCCCGTGAGATGCGGGCACCCATCCCTCCACATGCTCTCCCTTGGGAGACACACGGGGAAGGCGGGGATGGCAGAGCTGACAGCAGCGTGGTGGGGGCTCAGGCAGTGCTGGTGGATTGAAATAGAGATGCTCGTACTCGAGGGTAAGGAAAATGTGGGAACGCACATCTGAAGGAAAGAAGGCTTCCACAAGCACAGCTTCCTGACTGTGTAGGAGACTTATTTGCTATCCTATGTTACCCCGCATTTATTTTTATTTTGGGAAATAGCTGTTCAGGGGTTTTTTATTGCTTTAAATTTCTGTTTGCGTATCTGTAATTTTGTAGAAGAAATTATGAATGCAGTGCAGCAGCTTATTCAGAGATAGCATTTGCTATTACAGTTTTACCTGAGGGAGAATAATTGTTAATGTGGGTGGAAATTTTTTTTTAATTAGTGAATTAACCCCTTCATAACTCCCCCAAGGAAGTTTTGGGAACGAAAACATACCTAATTACGAGTTTCTCCATTTAGTTCATTAGAGAATAATGGAGTGCTTGATTAAACCATAATTTTACATTAATCCCCAGTTTTGGAATTCTTTTTAAAATACGAAGGAAAAAATCCTTTCTTCTGTCCTGAAATTTCTCCTGCTGATTCTCAGGTAAGGAGAAACTTTTTCAGCCTTCCTACAGTTTGGTTGTAAAGACTTCATATTTTTGCATTAACCACCACAGCAGGCTGTCGATAAGGGGTCTTTCTTTGCTTTGTCTTGATACCTTTAAAACACAGGAACATTTGAACTCAAAAAAACTCTCCCAACTTGGCTAAAGATCTAAATTCAACCTTAAAGCGCCAGGTAATTCATGTCCAGTTTAAAGTCCTGTCCTTAAGCTATTGTACCTACAAATTGAAAGGGTCACCAAACCACCAGGAGATCGTTCGCAGCTGCAGTAGGTGCCACAAGCCCTCAATGCAAACAGTAGGCAAAAGTCTGATGTTAGACACAGAGAGAGGTTCAAACTTTCCTCTGAATTTCCTTACTTTTTGTGCATCCAAGGTCAGAACCTTAATGTTATCTGAATATATCGTGTTTTGTGATTTAATAAAGCAATGTTAGAGGCTAAAGGTCTAACTACTGAGTGAGTTATTTTTAAAATGTCCTTCAACATTGTGAGACTCTTGTGGCTATGGTAACTTTTTTTATGTGAGTAAAGTCATCAGGGAGAGTACTGGTCAGGGGATGATAAAACTTATGAGAGCAGCTGCTCACCCATTTTAATTTCGCTGGTGTTCACAACTGGGGAGCTTCCTGCACAGCTGTATGTAAATTAAACTTTTCAACTACTCAGAGCCAAAGAGCCTACAGGGCTTCACTCGAACCCTCCTGGTCAGCAAAGCCTGGTGGAAATGTCTGTGTGACAAGGCAGCTTGAAAAGGCAACGCTCCCTACTTTCCCTTTTCCCTTTCCACAGCTACCATTAAAAATCACATCGATCAACAATTTCCCTTAATTTAACACAGGATTTAAACCACACCTGATTATTAATGCCATCCAGGCAGGCTCTCAAAGACCCAGGGCTTTTAACGGGGGCATGGAAATCTCCAGGAATTTTCCAGGAAAGGAAATGTCTCCCGAGTCAGTGCATCACCATTTGTGAGGCTGTAAGCCCATTTATTCTAGTTCTGTCCTATCTTGGGAGCTGAATTTCCAGTTTCAGGTGTCCCCTCCTGTAAGAAGACCGACCGCATTCTTTGTCTCCATTTGATATTGCACCACTGTACGTTATTGCACAATTTATTCCTTCTGATCTAGCTGGAGTGGCAAGCTCTTCCAGCTGCTTCTGTCTGTGGCATCCCTAGCTATGGCCCCACTCATCTCTTGGTTCTGGGGCTTGTCCTTCTCGGAGAGCTCCCGTGCACAAGTCCCTGTTGAACAGAAGCCGATCCAAGCTAGTATGTGCTGATCTGTGTCCTTTGGTGCCATCCTGCAAGTCATTAGTGTTAAAGAGAAGTCAGAATCTCAATCTGCAGCTCCTATTTAACACATTACTTCAGTATTTTGATGTGATTTTCCACACAACTAAGGATAAGAGGAGTGGTAGCGGGGCAAGGGACAAAGGTGTTATCTCTCAAGTTGTGCTGCACTGAAAACTGCTCAAACTCCTGCCCATTAAACTGTGGCACATGATCAGCGATTACTTTCCCAGGCATAACAAGTGGGAGTTTTCCTATCTAATCTGAGACACATAAAAATGAAGCATCTCATCAAAGGTAAATGTTTAAACTCTGTCTGTAGTCAATAGAGATAAAATGAAGATCAATTGCTCCAGAGAGCAATTAATGCTACTACCTTAGGTAACTATCCTAGAATGACATAAAAATGATGAATTCTCTCAAAGTACTTCCCTTACTGGAGAGTGAACCTTAGTAACTAGCTTAGGCCAGGTACTTACTCTAGGATGCTAAAATTAAATTACATGAATCCCACTGCTGGGTTTAATGAAAATAGAAGTTGGCAAGCAACCCTTTATTTGTAGAATCTTGTAGAGGAGCTGAATTGGAAATGAGAATTATTGTATAGGACAGAGGTTTTTCTCTTTTTCATGCTGTGTCTGCTTTTGCTCCAGGACATCAGTTATTACCCTGCTGCCATGAAGGATTCAGTTGGTTGACCTTGCAAAACACCCTGTTCCATATCTCTCTTTTTTTGAAAGGTGAGCATCTCCACTACTCAAGTTTGATTTTTTGATCAGAACACGATTACAATATTGGTAATATTTTTCCTGTAAGTACTTTCAGCTTTGGAACGTGACTTGGCAGTTCATACTCCTTTTAAAATTGAACTGAAAGAAAAGAAATGGCCAGTGACTTGTACGTACTGCAGGTTTAAACTCAGCACAATAGATTTTTGTCAGAGGTGAAGTGTTTGTGCCTCTAACTATTAAATCTTTTTCAAGTTAGCATGACTTTTATAACTCGTACATTGCAAATGGAAAAAAATCACATTCCTATTTTAGGGAAGTAGACAGTTTGCCAAGCCCATTTTGACAAAGATATTAAATTGTTTATGGTTGTTTCAGCTCATCTGAGCTTTATGTAATGATAAAATTTTACACATGTGGACAAAGTTCCACTCACCATCTCTACTTAAATATAGGTCTGCGAGATGTAAATCAATGGCCTCGGGATTTGACCTCATCATTTTAGGAGGTGTGACACTTCCTTGCTTGAATGCATTTGTAGGAAACTTATCTATATGTTTCCAGGCTTGTGGGACTTAGGATTTACTATTTTGTGAGAATATGTATGTAGCTCTTTGTGCCAAGTTTGTGAATTCTTACTTTGAGTCATTCACAGTTTTCTGTTTCTGTCATTTTTACATTCTCTGTAGTGGCTTTAACATCCAATATTCGCCAGCATCAGCCTGAAGTAAATAAATGCCTGGTTTAAGATATTCACATTTTTCTTTATTTCTTTCTTCTTGTTATTGTTCAAAGTTACACGTTAATCCCAAGGTCCTAGTAATCAGTTTCTCCGGGTGTTTTCTCCCAGTTGTAATCACCATCTGGTCTCTTATCATGAGCTCAATTACCATGATTGCTGACTGCAATTGCAGGACTAACTCTTTAACCTTAAATCAGTCACAAATTCCTCTGGATTTTCACCTTCTGCTTGTTTAAAACTTCTTTCTGAACTATTTCACTTTTACAAGTTGTAACATCCTTCCCAAATTAGCCCCATTTGCCTGAGTTAACTGATAACTATTACCACAATTTTTCTTCTAGCTGTTGTCTTTTTTTACTGAAGCTCTCTGGTTGCATGTAGAGAGGGATCAGTGTACTCATAAATTCCTATAACTCACAAAGATATTTGATTGCTTTTTACCAAGTGCAGTCCAAGACTGTCCTTGTGTTGCTTAGAGAGGCCTTACAACACGTGGGGAGAGCTGAGAGCTGTGCTGAAGCAGTGTCCCCACAATCTCGTAGCCTTTTCTCTGACAACTGAACGGGATTGATTTTTCACAGAGCAAGAAGAGGCAGCTCCTAGCTGGTCAGCTTCACTGTTCCATGCATGATAAGCATATTACTTTTACTTCCTCAGGTAGTGGGGAAGTGGTGTGTTGCCCACAGGCAAAAGCCCACAAAAGACCCCAAAACCTGCTACCCAAAATTCAAATATGAAACGAAGCATCTGGCGTCAATGTCAGGTACACTGCATGCGTATATTTTTCCTCTCTTTTATGTGCTGAGAGGCCAGTTGCTATCTGTCCTTTCCTTTTTTAATTGGCCTTGCTCTATTAACCTCCCTTTTTGGCCATCCAGCAGCTAATCAGTGCAATTAGCCTCTGCCTCACCACACTAATTGCTAATATTGGCCAGCTGATTTCCTCAAAAATACCTGAGGAACCTGCACAAGCAAAAAGTAAAATAAAAATCAAAACCCACGGTGACAATGGGTTAGAAAAAATGGGACTGACCACTGAAAGACAGGAAGAGATATTTGTCAGTACCTGATTATCCATGTATGTGCGTGCAACAGGTAATTCCTTTCTACAGTCTAGAAAGGAGCAGTCTAGCAAGCAGGGAACTGAAAGCTTTACCTGTGTTGGGATGGGCTCAAAATCCTGGTGAAGGATTTATCGCTACTTTATCAACTTTATGTGATATAATAGCACAGAGGTTTCTCCCTCAAAATCTTGTTTGCAATAGCATATGTTTCGTTAGCATATCTCCTTTCTGTGAGATAAAAAATATGAGATGTATGGTGAAACATCACATACATCTGGGAGATAAAATGTAAGAATATGTCACTTCAGCTTAGTCCTCAATGAAACTGCACTCTTACACTTTGAGGACCTTAGGAATGCAAGCAGCAATGAGGGACAAGATTTTCCATTACACTGATGACTGAACAATTGTTTTCATTTTCCTTGAAAGTAATAATCAAAGTGAAAATAGCCAGCCAAACCCTTTCAATACCAATTAGATTGAGTTTAGGTGAAAAAATCCTAAGGGGATTAATTCAACTAGAGAAGGACTACCCACAAAAAAAAAAAAAAAATCATACAAATTGTCTAAGGAAAGCATAATTGACAAGCATTTGCTTAATTCATTTGCATCCTGTTCAAGAAATTCTTCAGTAGTATTTATATTTGAAACATTTGTATTGCTTTTTACTTTTTTCCTCTACATCTGTTTTGCCCATGGAAGTGACAGTATTTTCTTTGTCAAGCTTGAAGTAAAATATCTTAGCATATGCTGGGAGAAAAGTTACCTCAAGGTACACCAATTCTTTCAAGAGTAAACACAAGTCTTCTATTTTCTGTAGCTGATTTATTACCCTTGTTGCTTATAAAATTTTAATATAGACTGGACAAATTCTGCAATAATTCAGAACAAATATCAAGCAGGTTGCCAAGTTTCTGCATCACAATCCCTCCTTCAGCTTTGACATCCAGTTGTTACCTGCTATTTCTCTTCCCTGCCTCTCAAAGGTAGTAAGGTAGTGTGTCTCAGGGAGCAGCACCCAAGGTCTACAGCTCCCAGACAAGGGTCAAGCAGCAGAGCCATCTGGTTTAAGGGCTTGGCACAAAGCATTGAGTGACGTAATTTAGTGCTTGGTACGTTCAATGGCAGAAGTAGCAGCACAAAAGGATGCACAGGTGGCCCTATTGGCATTTTGTGAGACCAGGACAAATTTCCTGTCTTGGATTTCTATTCAGATCTGAATAGAAAGTGTGCTGGTTTGAAAACAAACCACTGAGAGACTCCAAGTCAGAAATACAATTTAATAGAAAAAAAAATGAAATAGTACAAAAAAGAAACCACTGACAGAGTCAGAATACAACCTGACACCCTGTCAGTCAGGGTGTTGGTAGCAGTCTAGACGAAGTGGTCTTGTTGAAGTGGTGATCCTGAAGAAGGGTCTGGTCTTCACCTGAAGCTCCAGTGGTAGCTCTTGCCCTCTGGGAATCCAGTAGGTGGTGTTCGAAATCTCAGCTTCTATCCAGGATGGAATGCTTGGTTCCTCCCCCTGGGCGGAGCATCTCACAATGGGATAATGCTGTGAGACTGGATGGCCCATGAACAGGAGATATCCCCCTGGAGGGAGGATGGGTCACGGGAGAGATAAAGAACCCTGCCCCACCTGGTTTCAACAGCTGGGCCGTTAACAGGAGATAGTCCTGAGGGAGGAGGCAAGGAACACCACCCCACCTGGTTTCAACAGCTCATGAAGATGGTAATAGAATACAATGCAACCCAGGACAGAAAGTCAATACCTAAACTCCTCGAAAGGTGAAATGAATGGGAAATAAATACTGCAGGGTTGATGCAAGCAAACCAATCCATATGGGGTGTGCATTGCTGGGGGTTGTATTTATGTAATTAGTTTGCCAAAATTTCCCAGAAGGGGAATGGAATCGTAAAGTCTCCAAAAGGATGTATTGGAGCACAAAGAAATAAAGTGGTTGCTTTTTCTCATCCCTCATGCACAGGTTGTTAGTGGTACAGGTCTTTGCTGGGGTTGGGGACAGCTGAGGAAGAAGACACCCAGCTCACAGGGGTGCACAGGAAACCATGGCAACATTTCAATCACACACTCTGTTAATATACCCTGGGAAGGAATGGCTGCAGGTGTGTGTTGCTAAGGCCCTGGGGGTATTGATAAGCCTTAGCGACCCTAAAGAGCCTCACCTGGGTCCTCCATCCATGCCTTATATATTAAACCAGCTCCGGGCTCTTAGTCCCTGTCTGAGCTTTGTGGGAGGAATGTTGTTCTTCAGTGCTGTCTGTGGTGGTTTCCTGATCTGGATTTCAATCTCTGGACTGACCTCCTGGCTTGACTTTGTCTACCGTTACAGGCCAGCTTGGTAATTACTAGACCTGTTCCTGATGCTGACCTGTGGACTGGTTTCCTGCCTGGCATCAGTCCTGCTTTATTGCCAGGAGCCTGCCTTATGATACAGACTTTTGGCTGAACTTAGCTGCTGTTGGACCTTTTCTTCCTGATACCCTTGGAGCTGGACCTTGACCAGTGAGGACTCTCCTCCTCTTGCTGTGGGATACCCTTGATGGCCCAGCCTGATTTTGCTACAACCTGATGTGGGGAGATTCCTGCAAGGCTTCCCAGCAGTCTTACTGAGGGTGAGCCTATGGAGTGGTGCCAGAGGAGCAATGAGAGGCTGAGGAAGGCTGCTCTTCCTCACAGATTACCTTATCTAGTGAGAAGAGCTGGGATCTCCTATAGGTTTTTCCACATATTTACTTTCAGAAAAGAATCTCTCTGCTGGGCTCATGAACCAAGCCCTACACCTGTTCGAGGCACAGAAGTGAAGACCTGGAGCAGCTGGAGATAAGCACTGCTCTAGGAGCTGTTGCCCATGTGCCCTCAGTTGCTGCTACAAAAGCCCCACCACCAGGTGAGGCCTGTGGGGCTGCTGTGTCCTGTTCTCTGCTATGTGTGTGGCTGCATTTGAAAGTGGTGTTTGAACTGTCATGCTTCAGATCCAGCTTGTGAGGGGAGCTGTGCCAAGGTTAAGATAACTCTCCACCTGATTATGAGTTAATTGGTACACAGGAGAGCAACTCCCAGCCAATTGGAGGCACGAGATGTACATCGAAATAGGATGAGAGGCTTCTAAAACAGGAGGCAGAAAAAGTGCACTGCATTCAAAATCCATTAGCAGGAGTTTCAGCCAACCTCAAGCAGTCATTTCTAATGCAACTAAAGGAAGGTAAAAGTGCTGAGCTTAATGGTTTTACTGATAGGTCTGTGCTTTTGGAAGTAGTATGCTGCATTTACTTAAATGCTCCAATGCATATTTGCAAATATAACATCTATTGATGCTTCTCAAATGTATTTGAAATAATTTGTGTGTCTGTGTGCCCTAATGTTATTTGGTGAGGCTTGCTTCAACTGCCAGATACTAAAAGCCCTTCAGAACAAGACTTAAGAGGAACTAAAAGGATGCTAAAGGCAGATATTCATAAATTAGGTAAACTTTCTACATGTGTCAATAATAGAACTAATATTGCAGTGTGTGCACACCCACATAGGACTGCAGATACTCTGTGGGCTTGGCTCGGAAGGATGTCTTTGGGTGGTGTCTGTCCCCTCAGCTGATCAGTGGACCTGTCAGAGCTGATTGAACTCGTGGTGCGGGTATTGCTCCATCTCCCTCAGCCTGCTGGAGTTTCTGTTCCTGTGTTCGAGGGAACAGAGCAGTGAATGAAGCTTTTTGTCTGGGAGGTAGCAGACAGGAATCCCATAAGGAAAGCAAGGGTGAAAAGTGAACACCGCTTGTACACTGCATCACATTCTCGACTTCCAGAACAAATAGCTACAGGATTAGCCTTACAACTGAGGAGGAGGGAGAGGAAAACCATACCCAGCTGCTGGCTATTTCTATATCTGGTTCTAACTGTGCATATAATTGGAAATTAAGACCTTACTGAAGGAATATTTTACTTTTTTCTTATAAAACACTTAGAAGCAGAGTGCATTTATCTTGATTTCTTTTTCTTCCAAGACTTTCACACAGCTCAGTATCCTTTTTTTAAATCTGTGGAGTGGAGCTGAGCAGTTTCCTTCACATTCAGCTTTTGAACTGCATTTTTCCTTATCAGGAGACAGCCTTTATATCACCTGCAGACTATAGAAAAAAAACCAAACAGGTACAGGTTTTTGTGGGTTTTTTTGGTGGTTTTGTTTTGTTTTTTTTTTTTTTTTTTTTTAATATATACTTTTCTGTCACACATGTTGCTTGAAAAGCTCGTGATCTCATGCTCTTAAAAGACATGCTCACCTGTGTCCCTACGTGGAAAAGTTCCATTAGGGTGGAAAGAGTTTGATAAATTCTAATGGGCTGCAAAATGATTGCCCTAAGTCCTTGATTACTCTTAATATTGAGCATCTACTAGAGTTGCTAATCTTATTTCCTTCATTTTCCTTTCATAGGTCTTTCATGAAGATAGAGAGCAGAGGCAGGGTTTTTGTGAGCTGCTGTGTTCCTGTGTTTCATAGGCATGTCCATGAGTTAGCTGACTGCACAGTGGCTGCCCAGTCACTCCCAGAGGGCAGAGAAATGAAGCACAGCACGTTTTAGAAGGTGTTTGTGGAGGATGGATGGGTTTTGATGGCTGCTGCAGGAGCAGAGTATTTGTTGTTGCTGTGGAAATGTGTTGCTGGGGTTTACACTTTAGTGTGTCATGTTTTCTACAGGTAAAAGTAGTTTGTATGGTTGGAATAAGAGTTTAGCAAAGCTGGAGAGACAGAATTGCAAATTTGGAGGAAAAAGGCAGAACCTAATGGGTGGTGATACTGTTAAATAATATGTTTTACTTGTCCTGGGTCAGGATAGTGTGATGATCAAGGCTTCTATGAATGATTTTTCTAACAAAGAAAACCTAATGAAGCACGCAACACGTTTCACAAAGGCAATGTGGCCTTCTACTTTGACTCTTAAAATATTAAATATCTAAATATCTTAAATACCTAAATTATCAAAAAGAGCACTTATTGTGGTTTTTTGTTTGTTTTTTTTCTATTGGGGGTTTGTGGTTTTTTTTGGTTTGTTTTTTTTTTTTTTTTTTTGGTCCATTTTGGTGGATGACTAAATAAAAGCTATTACTACTCTTCACCAGTCTTACCTCTCAACACCATTATGGCCACAGTACTACTATAAAACTTACTCCTTTTCTGCCATGCCAGCTCCACATTGGAGGAGGTACTGTCCCAGGGCCTGTATTAAATCTACAACCAGTGCACAAAGCATTGTCTGAACTACTCAAACTAGTCACAAAAACTGGAATTATGAGCATCCATGATGCTTAATCAAATCTGCCTCAAGGAAACTGATGATAGCAAACTGATGGCAGTTGCAACTTAGCCTTTTTTAAGGCTGAAAATGTCATTAAGAAATGCTTCTGCCCCATATCCTGAAATGGTTAAGGCTAAGTGGTGTGTGGGAGTGAGTGGGGTGGAGAGCTCTCAGGTTTCCAGATCTACTGACACGGGAGACCCTCGTTTACTGTGCTGGCACGTGTCCTAATGCCTTTGCCTTGGCCCTCTTGTCTCCTCTGCTTGAATTCCCTTTAACAGAGTTTCTACCATGGTCACTAATGGCTTGTTTGAGAAGAAAACTGTGCTGGGATGGGTTTTGAGACGTACAGATAGTTTTAAGTTTTGCTTACTGTCAAATTAAGTAAATTTAAAAAACCCAAAGAAACCCAGTAAATCTATGTGCATCATCCTTTCCACAAAGAATGTAATTTGATCCTTGCCTGGTTAATTTAAGTACTTGTGTGCCAAGGCTGCAGTGAGAAATGTGGAGTGGGGAGGTTCTTTCTGCAAGGCAGGCAGTGGCCTTTAACATAAAACTTGCTATTTTTTGTATGAATATTGGAAGAAGCAAGCTTAAAATTTACTTTCAGATGACATTTATGAGCTGAACTCAATCATTTATATTTGTGGAAAGCTGACATTGAGGGAACTTGTCTTTAAACTAGAGTGGATACTTGGGAAACTTTTTTACATTAGAATACCTCTATTTATAGGATAGATTTAGATGGGGAACCTGGCAAGCTGCCCCGACAACACAAATCACTGGAACTTTTTGGTCTTTTTGTGCCTGTCTTATCACTTTAACATCACATCCACAAGGTATGGACTGTAATAGGAGCCCTGGTTATTTATAAACATTTGGGTAAATTGAAGGGGAAAGGTTTCTTTTTTTTTTTTTATTGAAGAAAAGCATAGAAAGTTGCAGTCTGATTTATGTGCAATTATGCATGCAGCCAGATCGTGGTGTGAACTAGGGAAAAATCTTTTGTTTGAACTTTCTGGAGCTTCTATTCAAACTTTTAATTAACTTTTTCTCTGTAATTCTCAATATGTTTCTATTGTAATTCTCAATATGTTTTGATAGCAATCAGGGAACAAAAGGAAAGGCTTACCGTGGCTAATTTAACACCTGTAAATTCCTGCAGATGAGCAAGTAAAGAATGCATAGCCTTTTGGGAGGGAGATGGGAAAATGTAAGCCTTGGGTTATAAAAGCAGTAGTTCAAATGCTATTTAAATTGATTCATCAGTTAGTTGTATTTTTCACCTGTGCAATAATAAACAGATTAGTCATAATCCTTTTATGCAGATAAATATAAAATGCAAAACATTTCAAAGTTTATTAAATCAGTGTTTAAAAAGTGAGAATGACCTGTGGCCCAAATGTCAGGCCAGGATTATTTTTGCACCTTTTCTATGTTTTTTACCTCACGCTTTGTTTGGGGGATGGGACGGTTCTTTAAAGTCTTTTTTTATCTCTTTGAAATATTTATGGCCTTAAAAGAATCACATACAGGAGACCAGTTCAGTGAGGAACTGCAACTGATGGATAATCTTAAATTTATGTACAGTGTCAGTGTCTTATTGAATACTCGCTGTCTTATTCTGCACAATGTGGGGTATGAATGTCAAGTTAGTCGACCAAAATTGAATCATATACACGCTTGTGCAGGAGCCAGCCTTTGTGCTGTTCAGGCTGAAATTTTTTGTTCTAATGGATTGTGTCTTGAAACTGATTTAAGAATATTTTGAACAAAACTTAGATAATATCATTTTAAATCTGTAAAATCTCCAGAGAAGAAAACTTGGAGTTTAGCTACTGGTATGTGCAGGATGCTTTTGCCATGAAGTATGGACTCTAGAAGGTTTGGAAAGACTTCATAAGGATTAACCTTTGGCTCAGAAGTGGTTAAGTAATGCTGCAAAACCCCAAAAGGTTAAATGACTCAGATTTCTGCACCGCGAGAATTTCTCGAGACTTTATTTGCTGCAAGGTGAAGAAGCTGAGCATCAAGAGATGAAAGAGTAAAATGAAGCAGTTGGGAACAGAGTTCAGGACTTATCATTTGCTTGTTTGTTTTGGTTTTTTGTTTAAAAACTAAATGGCACTTTTTCTTGTGAAAGATGGTGGGTCCATGCTCTTGCTGTCTCAGATCAAAAAAACAGTCGCTGTTGTGCTGAGGTGAGAACCACAGCAGTTGCTGGTGGTGAATTGCAGTGGGATCACACTTTTATAATCCTGATTTTGGGTAAAGAGAAACACAGACCCAGCACCGTAACAACGGAGGGTGCTAGAACAGAGAGCATTCTTGAGTGGCCTGAGGGTTTCTGACCTGCAGCTGCCTCCTCAATGTAAATCTTTGGTTCTGGTGTCAGTAATGCAGCTGGGCTTCCCTGACATGGAACCCCCAGTCCCAGTGACTCCTTACCTGCAAAGGTACAATGCTTTTATTGTAGCGTGGTTTTTAAAAGGAATTTAAATGTGAAGAGTTACATTTATTTGGATCATACTGGTGCTTTCTGAAGGCTGACATTTACTGCCTTTTCTGCTTTCTCTTTTCTTCTGTCTTGCCGTTATTCACATGTGTACTTTGAAAAGAGAAGGTAAATCAATTGACTTCTGGAATCAGTTTACATTGCCTTAAAACTTGTTTAAAGTACCCTCTTGGTGTTCCCTCTTAAAAGTAACTTTCATCTAATAATACTCTAAGTTCCTGGCTTTGACTCTGTGTCTTCAGCTGATTTGCTTTGACTCTCCCGAGCGTGCCGAGGGTAGACAAGCTCTTGATGTGTGTGAGGCTGGGGTTTTGCTGCAGGCATGTTTGTGGGGGTACGGATGGCAGAACCACACTCTCCTGCACGCAGCAGTGGGATCAGCTGCCAGCCTTCTCCAGCTGGCATGTGCATCATCGTGGCACTGGCACGGGGCTCACGTCGGTGGGGTCTGCCAGCCTGGTCCTAGGGCTGCATAAATGGGACTAGACACTGGACCAGAGCTGGCACAGCAGGCACGGTGAGGACAGGAGTGCAGCTCCTCTCGTGCTCCTTTTGGGCCACTGATAACGCTGAGGAAAAGCAAATAAACTCAGTTCTGAGCAGTGTTTTCAAAATAGATGTTCTTTCACATTTGAGTGCTAAAAAATCATGTGGTTCGAGGTGCTTTTGTAGAGTGCCAAAAAGCACTTGAGGTTTTTTTTTTTTTTTTTATAAAAAGCTTCTCCTAAGTCTTTGTGCATGCTGAATGACATTTTAAAAAGTCAAGCACAAAATGACATTCATCAAAATGCTTTTTGGTTAACAAAAACAAAGTTTTATTCCTTATTACTTTCATCACTCCTATAGCTAATTTTTTTTTTTTTTTCCCAAACAGGCAAGCTGTTTTCAGAATGCCTTCCCTGAAAAAAGAACATGGTGTTACTGAAGGCTGTGTGGGGTGGAAAATTTTCTATTGACACAGGCATTATTCTTCAAGATTACTCTGACATTTTTACTGCTTGTTAAATGTGGGAAGGGTAGGAGAAAACGTAGAGCTCGGGGTGTGCACTTGTGTATGTATGCATGCACAAGGGTATGTGTGACTAAAGTTAGATTTTTATGAGTCTCCAGAAATTTCAGCTCTTATTTTGAACAAAGGCTTGGGAAGGTTCATAATTCTCCTGAATTGCTCATCTAAATCACTCACCTAACCTTTTTTAATTAACAAGAAGAGGGCTCTGCAGTGTCTAAATCAGAAGACTGGGTCTTGTTTCTGCCAATTATTTTGCATGTGATTTGAGAATGCTGTGTATTTTAATTTTTATCTTGCTGTAATACCACCTTGATTCCCTGGAAGCATGCTGACTAATCTTGGTAAGGGAAAAATATTTGATGCCAGGTAAGGGCAGGAACAATTGGTACAAGAATGCTCTGCCAGAAACACCAAAATAATTCTGATTATGTTGAGATAAGCCCCTTTTAACATATTTTTTTATATAATTAAAAGAAAAAAAAATCATAGATAAATACAATTCTTATGCAAATAATGTAGGCTGTAGAGCTTGTCTTTTCTGTGCTTTGACTTCTATTCCCGGTGATATTTTTTTTTTTTCAAAGTAAAATTGAACTGTTTTACAAAAGACAAACCTATGCTGTTCTGTTCCACACACTCTGCATGTTTAAACATCCTCTGTGCCTCAGTGCCCTGTAGGTTTAACAGGTCTGGAACTGATTGTGATTGTTCAGAAAAAACTGCCTTTTCCCTGTCCCATCACCTGCAGCAGAAGGAGCTGCTGCTCCAAGGTGGTGAAGGGATCTTTGTGGGGAGGGTCGTGCAGGGGGTGTAGCTCTGGGGCTGTTAGTGCCAGATAAAGCAATTGATAAAGAGATTGCCACCCAGCCAGAGACCACTGTCCTGTTAGACTTGGTAACTGTGCTGTGTGAGAGAGCAGCGCCTTTCTCATTTTGATTGAAATGCAAAAGTTTGGCTTAACTGTGTGTTAAAAATAAAATAAAAAATTGTTAATTCAGCTTCTGAGCGCTTGATTGGGTAGTGTAGGGAGAAATGCTTTCCATCCTAACACTGAGCTCAACATTTTTGAAAGCCAAAATTGCTGTCACCCACTCTGGACTCTGTGGGGACAGACCTGCCAGAGATGCTTGCCTGTCCTGCTTGGCCGAGGTGGGGGTATCCGGCCACGACTGCCTGGCTGCCACTGCAGCACGAGTGCTGGCAGCCCCTGGCCTTGGGGCTGGCCTTGGTGCCTGTGGGGGACAGCTGGGCCCCCTTGCTGCCCGAGGGGGTCGTTTGTGCTATGATCTTGGGCTGGCAAGGGCATGGATCCCTGACTATGGGGTCTCCCACCCCGACGGCTGGGAAATAAAACGGGTCAAATCCCATTCTTCACAGTGGGTGTGAGGCTGTTCATGTGCCTCGCTGAGTGTTGTATGTGATGAAACACTGATTGCTGCAAACAAGCACAATTAACTCTAATTTTTCATTGTTTTGGTTGGGTGATGTTTTGACAGGCAGAATGCACTTCATGCTGCTTCTAATTCTTTGAATGGTTTGATCTCGCTTGTGCCCTAGGTTACTGTAGTAAATATTCTCTCCTGAACTACAAGAATTCCTCATTTGCAGCTATTTTATTTCAGAGGGTCCTAAACCCCGTTTTCGGTACTAAGGCATCTGCCACTTTCTGCTTTTGCATCTACAATATATAGCCTTAGAGCAAATTACTCAGCAGTCCCAATGTGCTCATACTCATTAATTAGTGCCATAAAAACCTTGAGATTTATTTAGTAAGTCTGGATATGCAGAATATTTTACTTTCATTTAAAATGGTATTGTGTCAAGGCCTTTCTGAAATTAAATCTGTCTACAACTTAGTAGCTGTGGGCTTTAGACCTGTGTTTAAAATAACTTTGGCAAGGCATATTGGAGTTTTTATTGCCGTATTAAACCACTTTTTATTGTGTCATAAAACGCAAAGGCAGTATTTACACTTCCAAATATTTTAAAGATGTAGCCGGGCTTTAAGAAAAAACGGCACATTGGCATCACTCACTTCAGTGAGGTCTTGCTTCGTGTGAGTGCTGCTGTTTCACCCTCTCATCATCGGGTGGATGTGTTTGCTGGAGTGTCTGCATTACACCTTGGTAAATGTGTTTTCTGCGGGTAGAGAACCTCTCCGACAGGCAGCCCCTAGTGCAAGGCTTGCCAGATGTTGCTGCAGCAGAGACACTGTTGGCCTGCTTGCTGGGCTGGCGAATCAGGAATTGGGAGAGTAGGAGTCTGCTCACAGGGTAGCCACTGTGCTGTTCTTGTCTGATCTTGAATGTTCTTGAGCAAATTACTTAACTCCTCTAAGTTACTGTGCTATTTTTGGTGAGAACAGGTACTGAGTTGCTTGAAATAAGTACCCTTTGAAAAAAACATTTGGATGCCTGCAGCTGGAAGCTTCTGGCAACATGTGCTATTACTGTTATTATGTATACTGCTTTTCACTGTGATTCAAACATTATTTGCATCAAAGAGGGTATTTTTGACCACCGCTTTTTCCATTAGGTGTTGCTCATCGAGAATAATCCTGGGCATGTTCCCTGGCAGTGCGTAGAAATCCTTCGCATGCTAAGAGTAATGCGACTGTTTTGCTTGAGTGCCTGTGAATTGCTTTGGCACAAGTACAACTTCATATTTTAAAAATATTTATTCCACATTGTCCTATTCATGTCCCTTAGAGCCGTTCTTCAGGGACTTGCTCTGAAGAATGGGTAATACACTGATGAGTAGTAGTCAAAATTCTGTGCTAGTGCAATCTCTTGCATCAGCCAAGGCTGCTGACAAGCATAATATTTCTACAACAGGCATTTGACCTTTCAAATTTGGTCTTGGATCGCTTAGCTGCTTCACATTCATCCCAAAATTGCGATGACACTCTAATGGGGATGAGCCTGATGTTCAGGCTTCGTGGTGAAGCCTGTTTGGGACCGGGATTCAAGGTGTATGTTGTCCACAACTAAACATTGGACTCCAGGCTTCTCTCTGGTTTCTCTACCATTTTGCTGTGCATTTTTCTCTGACCTTTGTGGGTAGGGGGATGGCAAAAAAAAATATCAGTGTAGTGATGCTTTTAGCACGCTTGTCATCCAGATTAATTGTTGGACCCAAGATCGGTCAGGAATTTTTAGCTTTTTGGGTTTGTTTTGTTGGAAAGCCAACTTGGGTTTTGAAACATATGAAATAATCATTCTTCCAAACTTACCTGAGATCATAAAAGCATTTCTTTTGGAGCTGAAATGAAGTAATGATTTTTTTACTTTTATATTCTGTTAATTTTTTTGTTCATACCTCAAATTGTTGAAAAAAACAGTGAAATTTACAATACTTTTTTTCACACCAAAGTAAACCCAAAGTATTTTAATGCTGTCAGATTTCCACTTTATCCATATAAAACACATTCCTTTGAAATGTTTTGGCTTTTAACAAAATGATGTTTTTATGATAGAACTGTTTCCTCAGTTTTTTGCTTATTCTAGGGGTAGTCTTGTGGGATTCCCATTGCAAGAGTGACTGATTTGAGCACAGGTTATCCTAAACACCATATTTCAGATCAGTAGTTCTCTTTGTGTTCTAACAAAGTCTGTCCTAAGGGGGAGTGTTTCCTAAACAAGGAAAAAAAATTCCCAAAGCCAACCACCAAATGTCTACCTTGTCTCCCAAGTTTCTAAACCAGAAATTAAAGGCTCTTCTAAACTGGAATCCTGAAGGACAGCCAGGTTCAAAGGCTTCCTTTGGAGATCACTGGATTACTGACAGTAGACTGAAGACATCATATCTGGAGGTAAACCTTGAAGAAATTCAAGACCATATGTTTGACAAGTGCTTTTAGTGTAAATGAGCAAAGCAAGTATCTGACTAAAAATGGTGGAAATTAAAAAAATTCAAACCACGAGAAAAAGACACACTTTTGCAAAGAGCAGACTAACATCTGTTGCATGGCTGTGTTGGACACAGTCATTTGGAGCATCCTCTGGGCTGTCCAACTCTCTGTGCAACTTTTATGTTAGTCTTTGATCTATGTCCATGTTATTTATGCAAGGACAGGAGCGTTTCAGAGGTGGACAGAGGATCTGTATTAAAGATCTGGGTTAAGTAAGGCACAGAAGTTCCATAAGAGTTTTGTAACTGTTGCATGAGTTTAATAATATCTGGGTCCTCTGCAGAACACTGTCACCTGCTCCTAGCGGCTCTTAAAGACAGCAGCTCTGATGCAAGTGGCACTTGAGGAGTGAGAGGCAATCCCCCGACGAAGACCTTGCCCAGGTCTTGGTGTTTAGAGCTCTGTCCGTGTGGCTGCACAGCTTGTACCGGTGCTGTCAATGCTTGCTGCTTGCAAGGAAATGTTCTACCAGGCTCACAGAAAACAAACAATTGAATCGGGTTTCAGATTAAAATGGGTCATTTTGTGAGCTCCCAGTTAGTGCCCATGCTCGGGGAAAAGAGGAGAGATGTGCTATGTGAGCTACATGCCAATCAAAACAGCTGGAATTTTCAACAGCTAATAAAAGCAACTATCTATTCAGGGAGAAGGTATAAGCAAATAGTAATTCATGGAGATGATTTCATAGATAATTTCTGAATAACAAACTTTATCTGAAAATCATGAGCTGTTCCTGCTCCATTCTGGCAGGAGGTGGGGAGGCATTCAATGACTTACATTATTTATTACTTATTCATACAGCTCGGAATGCACTTCTAATATGTATGCTCGGCATCTTTTATAGATGAAGTCCTTCCTTATGCAGGGCTGTGTATTGAGGATCTTTCAAAGCTGCTAAATTTAATTTAGGAAATGGGTGTATATCTGTGACTTCCTTTGTCTTTTCTGCCTCTGTTAAAGGGTGCCTGCTTCCTTTTTTTTAATTGCATTGATTTAACTTTTTCACGTAATTGGACAAAATCCAAAATCCTCTAGAATAATAAATTTTGAAGAAAATCAGGCCATGATAAACAACTGACTAGAGTTGTTCTCTGATACTGTACTGGCAGTACTGGGCTCTGCTTAGCCCTTTGATTTTCGTTAGAGGAATAAATTTATAATAACTGTTACTGTGCATCCTAGTGTGCAGCACTGCAGGTGCGGTGAGAAAGATGGGATGAGTCACAAAAGTGAAGAAGTGGTAGCTGTGGTGCTGGCAACAACCTTTCCCATCCTGCAGTCGCCCAAGCAGTCTCTGGTAATCGGGTGCAAGTTTATGTGCTGGCCCAGAAAAGGGGTTGGCTATCAAAGTTGAGGGGATAGGTAATAAGATAGTTTTGTGTATGCATGCAGTCCTGTTTTTAAATTATTCTTGCTTGTCCATCCAGGCAATGTTTTGGTTTGGGTTTGCCAGATGTATATTTTATGTCTGCTGCTGGTAATTGTAACACGGGTTTTGCAGTTCATTCAAGTGCCTGTTTTGCTTTTGTGCGCCTCAGTCTTTGAGCATGTGGCAGTGTTATTTCATGGTGTATTTTTTCATAAAAAGGCTGTTCAGCTGATTAAGCTTTGGCTTAGAAGCCCAGATGGACCTGGACTAAAATTAGAATCTTTGGATCGTTGTTCTTATAGGATCAGTGCATTTTTGGGGGTTTCTCCATCCAGCAGAAAAGGTGTTCAGGTTCCTCCTCTTGCCCTCTGTATTCCCTACCCCAGTGTTTGCCATGCTCAATGCTGCTGACAGGAGCTATCAGTAGCTCTCTTGCTTTTACACTGACATGACATTCACCCTCGTAGTTCATCCTGAGCATGCATCCCTCACACCTTTGCAGGTTAGTCTTGACTCTGCTTGGAGAATCTGTAGATTATTAGATATATCATCAGCCCTTTGATTTAAAAGCAGACATGCCTCCTGCAACAGATCTCTTCCCTTTGGGTATGTGTTTGTGATACCCACTACTTAATGGGTTTTCTTTCACGCAGACATATGCCTTTACATTTTTGTGAAATCTTGCCATTTTCTCGTTAAAATCTCTGCTTCTCATCATTCAGAATGATGACAAGTCATGGGAGTTGGTGCAGTTAACATGAGGAAAGCTTTTGGAGCCACATTAAAATTTATTTAAGAAAATTTTTAAAGTACAACTTGGATGGTTTTCCCATCCCCTAGATGATTGGATTGCTTTTACCTGTCCTTCTGATAATCAGCTTTTCTTGGAGATGGCTTGGTAATTGAGGGCACAGAATTTTGTGGCTGGGATCTATTGGCATTTCGGGAGGAGGATGCTTTATGGGTGTTCCATGTCCTGGACCTGGGTATTCCATATCCCCAGTACTGCAAGTGCAGATTGTAGTGAGAACACTCAAACCGTGTCCCCTTCTCTGCTCCCTGTTCTGTGCCAAGTCATTGCAGAGAAACAACCTATGTGCTTGTCCAGAAAAAAAAAGGAAGAGCTGAGGAAAAGCAATCATTTAAATGTTAACAAAGCCAGGTATCCATCTCTGGTAGGGATGGGCTCCTTTAGTAGCTTGCTAGCTGCCACAGTTCTAATAAGAAATCAAACAGTAAGGTGACAACATGAACAGGCGGCTCTTGGTGGAGCCTACAGGAGCTGCACACCCAGTATTATTTCAGCTCGCCAGTGGGGGATTGGAAAAAATCACAGCTTTTAGTTAAACTTCTTAGCCAGACCTCTCAAATCTTAAATATTGATAAATTTGCTGCTGCATGGGAGGCTATCATGGTTTAAAAAAATTTTACGGAAGAAATCTCAGTAACAGTAGTGAATGTGAGGACTTAGGAAAATGTAGGAGAAAACAGAGCAGAATCCGAATGGAGGAAGAAAGCTGGTGACAGTTTTTACCAGGGACATGGCTAGCAGGATGCTGAGCAGGACAGGATTATCAGTTACCTCAGACAAAATCCGGGGTTTTTTTGTAACCAGAGTCTTTTCAGCCTTGGTCCTGGTGCATTTGAGGGAGACCCATTAAGGACGTGCCTTAGTTCACAACTCCCACTTTCCATATCACCCTAAATAAGAGGTGCTGGTTTGTAGTTACTGCACTCTGAAAAAGGTCAGAGAGTTAAAAAAAGAGCCTGTAATGAACCACCAGGACAAATCTGTCCAGGGAGATGTGAGTATCTCGTGTTGTTGGCATGGCCAGTTTTAAGTGCTGAAAGCTGGTAGACAAATGTGCAGCTGATGTGTTATGAGCCGCATCTAACCAAATTAATCTTATTTCTGTGGGGAAAGTAAGTTTGCCCGGATTTCTCTCTTTACAATGAAATATTAAAACTAGCTGCTCCTTCCTACATTTGTGTACATTATAGCTTTTCAGAAATTCTGCTCTCAACACGTCTGTCAGCTTATGGTCAGCTCCTACCCATCGGTGTATTTCTATTCATAAGGTTAAAACGACAATGAAAATCTAAATGTTTTGATGCTTGCTTGGGAAATCGCATGTTTTTCTTGGTACTAAGCAGCTTTTTTCAGAGCAAACAACTATATCCCTTCTACATATGATGACGCAAAAGGAATATTTTTCTGCTTAAATCTCTTATCAGCATGTGCATACGTGGACTGAATAAAGGCAGGAATTTGCATGTCAAGTTACTGCTGTGCAGCTGTTGCCCTTTTCATGATGCACATGATAATTTTAAAAACACGAGTTCCACTGCGAGCATATCAAAGTTCTCTGCCAGAAAACGGTCACTCTTCTCCCTCTGCAATTAAATCAAGCCCACAGGCACCTCTACCTTGATTTATTTTTTATAAAAATTATCCACATCTATTATGCTCATATAGATTGCTTCCTTCAAGATGCTTGCTTTTCCGCTTTGAATCATACATTTGATTGAATTGTAACTAAAATAGAGTAGATTAAAATACCTGTGATCAATCAGTCACTTGATTCCCTGAGAGGAATCACTTGGCAATTCTCACTCCACTGATCTTGTGGTTTTATCCGCATTTCCTGTTGTTAGTAGATTTCAATTTCAACTGTTTGATTTTTTTTTTTTTTTTTTCCTTTGGCTTACTTATTTTCTCTGGACCCTTTACTTCCTGTACATTGCTGTGAATGTCAGAACGTGTCTCTTTTTGTGCTCCATTTTTTGACTTGAATGTTGCTGTGATAACACCAGCTTCTAAAAGCTGCCAGTCCCACCCGTTAAAAATTATGTTCTTGTAAGAACCTTTAGGTGTCAGTCATTGAGTTATAATTTTTGAGATTTTTTGTTTTTATAAACTTGAGAAAGTGAGTCTGTTGGTTGTTCTTGTTTTCTGATGGCTTTTTAAGCAAAACTTGAGTCTCTAAAAGAAAAGGCAACCAGAGAAACAATGAGATGTACTCCAGCAGACACAAGCTTAACTTCAAGTGGTTTTGGCCACAAATTTCTAGGAACAAGGTGTTTCCCCTCTGGGTTTAGATGGAAATTGTGTAGTTGACCTCACTGCTTTGAAATCTTTTGATACTTATCTCAAATGCTGTTTTGAGCTTTGTAGCTGTCTGACCCCTTGTGATATCTGAGTAGTTTCCAGTATTTGTTAATTCTCATGTTTTTGGAGGTGGAGCAAGGCACAGGGAAAGTGAGTTACTTAAGAAAGATCATGCAGGAAACTGATGGTGGATCCACTGCAGGACAGCTTTATCCTCTTACTGTATTATCTTTCATTTTTAGTAAGTTTGACTCCATTTTTTGTGTAACCCTGTATCATCAGAGGTGGTTAGTTCAGCCCCAAATTCTCTCCCTGTGGGAGAAACAGCTGAGATGAATCTACCAAAGAGTCAGCAAGCTTTGACTAAATATGAGCACTGAGGATATGGAAATCTGTATGACTGCATCGAATTCAGCGTGTTAGACTGGACAAAGGTACCACTCCTGCCAGTGTCTCCCAAATGTCCCTGCTGAAGTCAAACCCTGCAGGAGGCCTGCTCTAGAGATGCTCTTTTGTGACTTACTAATATTTCCGTGAGTTTTTTTCAGTGAGACTGGATTGCATGTGCGTGTTTCTAATCCTTGTAAGCACTAAGGCAAACACCAAATTTGATTGGTTTGCATAAGTGTTTGTTTCTCATTGTGGCTGGAATATGTTGATGGTCACTTTTTGGTGCCTTTTATTTGGATGCATTTAGCTAGAAGTCCTTATCACATGGAGTAAGGCTTAGCACCCACTAGCTCTTCATGATGCAGCTTGCTTGGGTCATCCAAGCTGTGCACTACGGTTTTAAATGCGGCTCTCCCTCTTTGTATTCCCATTCCCAGCCAAGGAACAAAAATATTTTGAAGAGAGTTCTATTAAAACTTGTAAGATTTGAGGTTTTCAGATGGTGCCCCGGATGCCTGGCACAAACATAAACATGAATAGTAAATCACTGAGTTGCAATGAGTGAATTATTGTTAATAAGCAGTCTTGGTTTGCTTGGTTTTTTTTTCCCTTGTAATAAAACTCAGCTTGCGGATGAAATTTTGCTAAAATGTAGGCAATAGGGGGGTAAACACTTTCAGAATAAATTTTAGTGTTGTCCCTGCAGGATCCTGGGTAGTCTTAAAATTACCTCTCTTCCTCAAATCACTTAAATCTCTTAAAATAAAAAACACTGCACAAATAACATGTTTGCAGCATAAAGCAAGAGACTAGTTACTGTTATTTGGAGTAAAGGGGGGTTACTTTTATCTCATCCCTGTCTGATACTACATTTCATTAATTTCTGCTGGAAGGAAAAAGCAGCAGGTGTCCAGCTCACACCCATCTTTTTGCTTCTCTCTCTTTAATTTTAATTCAGTAGTTTATTTTTCTCTTCCTGCTCATTACCTTAGGTTTCTTTACCACCATCAGTGGAGCGAGCAGGACACCCAGAGAATGGCAAACAGGATGTGATGCATCAGTTTGCAAGTTTGTTAGTGAGGAAAGGCTCAGAGGAGGGGTCACTCCATCCTCTTGAGAGGTCAACAAGAAGCAGCCTATTTTTGGCAACAAAAATGGTGTCTACCCGTCACAACTGCCTGGCTCAGGCTGAAACCCAGACAGAAAGGGCACAGCCTTCCTGAGTGCCTACACCAAAACAGGCCTCCTGAAGGCTGAGAGAGCTAACTAAACCCTCAACTGCAGGGAACTCCAACCATCCAGACATCTCCTGGGAAAGCAATAGAGCTGGCTGCAAGCAGTCCATGGGACTCCTTAAGTGTGTAGAGGACGGTTTCTCGGTCCAGGTGTTGGACAAACCAACCAGAAGCGAAGAGTTGCTGGACCTGGAGCTTACCAGTGTGGATGAACTCATTAAAGGAGTTAAGATTGGTGGGGGACTGGGCTGTAGCCGCCTTGCCCTAATTGAGTTTGTGATCTCTAGGAGCAAAGTCAAGACCCTGAAGATTGAAAGGGGGAAATTCCAGCTGTTTAGGGGCTGGGTGAATTAGATCTCTTGGGTAGCCGTCCCTAAGGACAGAGGGGCTGACCAGAGCTGACATCTCTTTAAGGCCACTTTTCTGAGTCAAGAGTTCTCTATCCCAGTGTGCAGGAAATCAAGCAAAGCAGGCTGGAAACTGAGATGAGTGAGTAAGGATCTGACTCTCACACTAATAGAAAGGAGGAAGCACAGAGCCAGGGGAAGCAGGGACAGGTGACCTGGGGATATGGTTTGAATTGTAGGGATAGAGACAGGAAAGCCAAGGCAAAACTGGAACAGGACTTGGCAAGGGATGTGAAAAATAACAAGAAGGGATTCTGTAAGTACACCTGTCAGAAAAAAAGGTCAAGGAGTGTCAGACTGGCAGTCAGACTTTCCACTTTCCTCAAGTCTCTGATCCTCTGAGTGAGTGTGAGGGGAATGAAGTCCCTCCCACTATAAATGAAGAGCATGTTTGGGAGCATTTGATGAAGCCAAATAGCCACGAGTCTACGGGACCTAGTGACATACATCCCTTCAGGGTACTGAAGGCTGATGTTGCCAAGCCAGCCAGCACAGGAAAGATGAGGACCTGTTAGAAAGGGTCCAGAGGGTCAACAAAGAGATCAGAGAGATGGACAACCTCTCCTACAAAGATGGGCTGAAAATTAACCTGGCTAAAGATCAGGGGAAAACTTGCTTTATTTATCAATTATTTATGAAACCCCTAAAAATCCATGTCAGGATGTGCTGAGTCTTAATCTACCTGTGCAAGAATCTAACATTTTGGAGGGAGAGTAAGGAGGGCAGAAATAAAAACAAAATCGAAAAACTCCAACCTGGATTAAAGCCCTAGAGGCTCCTTCTTTGCTTGGAATGATTGGTATAATTAAGTTTTGTGTCATTCATTGCTTTATACTTGTGCTGACCCGCTTTGCTGGATCAGGGTATAGTTAAGAGATCTTAGCTTATATCCAGCTCTAAGCCAGCAGGCCCAGTGGTAAAGTTGAGGATTACTAAAAAAAACAGACTACTTGCAGTTCTGTATCTTCAAAATGAAATTAAAACAAACTTCCAAATTTGAAAAGGACTGATTTTTTTTTCCTTTTTTTTTTTTTTTATGTGTCACAAAGCAGATTTTTCAAAGTAGTTTGTCACCATATTCAGTAACTGCAGCTGAGCCTGGGGCTGGAAGTAAATTTGCCAATGTGCAGGGATCATTA
Source organism: Mohoua ochrocephala (assembly GCA_013398855.1). Taxonomy (NCBI): domain Eukaryota; kingdom Metazoa; phylum Chordata; class Aves; order Passeriformes; family Acanthizidae; genus Mohoua; species Mohoua ochrocephala. The sequence continues at coordinate 144,097 of VZTA01028552.1, forward strand.
ATGCTGGCTGGAGAGCAGTGCAGCACTTGTTTCTTGGCAAGAAATCATGTAAGTAGTCAGCAGGGTCCCAGAAGGTCATCCTCCTTCAAGTGTTGCCTAAAAGGCTTTTTGCTCTTTTTCTTTCCTCTGTTTGAATTGATCCTGTCCAACAGGGTCTGGCTTTGTACATAAATCCTTGCTTAAGCTTTCAGTCTGCGCTCTGGCTGAGCTAAGTCGACTCGTACTTCTTGGTGTACAAAACTCAAAACATATTCCTGGTTGGACAATGCTGATATTTACTAGAGCTGTGCCCTGCAAAGCTCTGCTCCCTTGCTGCACTGCCCATTGCGTCTGTAACAGCTGGTTCAGGCTTCTGCCTTGCTCGGTGCTGGATTGCTCCACAACGGGAGCTGGCGTGGCTTGGCAGCACAGACAGGGTTCAGACTTGTGCCTCTGAATTAGTTGGTCATGGCTGGTAAATTCCACTGTCTGGAATCCCAGTGCCAAGCAAAATGAAGAGCTAGCCCTGGAAAAAACAGTCTGCTATGAGCTTTTACGAGATAAATCTTCTGTTCTATGTATCGAAGAATTTTTAAGAAACTCTTTTCTATGTCCAGAAATTGAAAAATTAATCTGCTTGGCATGATCCTGGACCTTGGTGTCATGCTGTTAGGGAACAGAACATCTAGGGAACTGGTTCCACTTTGTTTTCAATTTCTCAGATCAGTATAGTTTGGTGTAAGAAGTTGTTCTGTAAAAAACAAAGCCCTGAAATCCTTTCTCCTTCCCCTTCTCTGCCCTGTTAAGAAATCTTATGTTCGGATTTGCCAGTGTCTTACAGCCTTTATCCTGCCTTTACCAAGATCAGGACTAAGGTGCCTCCTGAAGAGTTTTCCAGTACGTTCAAGAAATAAACAATGTTTGGATCTCTGTTCCTTTGTCAATTTTACTGAAACATAGATAACAGTTTTGAATCTGATCAAAAGTGAATTGACATATCATTATAGATATGGTTTTCAGGTAAGCAAAAAATCTGTACATTGAGAATCTTTTTAATATTTGATTTTAGATTAATGTGCTAAACTTCCCCTTTCAGCTGACTGAAGAACTTTTACCGTATGAGAAGGAGGAGGAACTGTCCCTGTTTTTTTAGTTGATTGGTTTTTGAAGAAAAGTGAAAGGTCTCTGAGATCACGTGTACCTTCTGAATTGGTGGATCCAGAGAGCTTTGATGGATGACAAGTAAACATGAAATTCAGTAGATCACGTCATTCTACAACTTGTGTTCCCTGGCTCGGGGTGATGAAGTGAAGTGTACGTGTTTAGGTTAATGCAAAATTTTTTTTCACGCTTCAAGAAGCAGTATTTCAAATAAAATCCTGTAACTTAAAGTATTGTATCCCCTCTGGACATGCTGGTTTTTAACTCTGAAATCAGACAGAGACATGTAGGTGCAGCAACGTGGGAGCAAAATTGCTTTTGACTTTGGTCAGAGTAGGCTTTCACAGGACAAATAAGTATTTGACCTCATAACACTGAACCAAGCCTCTTTTTTTTTTTTTTAGGACGCAACATGGCAACTTTCATATCCACTCAGAGAGGCACTCTTATTCCCAGGTCACATCGCAAAGGTGTACACAGAATAAACTATGTATTGTTCAATTTATCTATGTCGGGAGGACAGAAAGGGGAGCTGACCCTGCTGGATCTTGATCCTGTTGTGCTTTCATGGCCAAGTGCTGCTGTTGAGGTAATGACACCCCTGTGCTCCTGGGATAATGGGTGTCAGCGTGATCCTTCTCTAACTGGCCTTAAATGCTTTTTTTGAGAGACGTAATGGTTCGATAGCCCATAAGGATGTGAACTGTGGAGTGAGTGTTTTGCCTTGCATGAATCCTTGATTTTCCTGAATACTTCAGCAGCTTCTTCCTCTGCTTAAATGGAAACAGATGTTAATGTTCATGGTGGTTGCAGAAATTCACTGCTGTTACCCATAAAGCTGAAAAGAGCCACGTGAGTGTTGAGCAGTGACAATGCCGTGGACTGTGATGGAAGCTGAGAAAACTGACACTGAAGATCCTAGGTTTAAAAAAACCCAAACAACCAACCAACAAAACAAGCGTAGATAAACAGTGTGTACTGCTACATCTTCCATGGCATTAAGAAAACTGATGCAAAAAAGTATAGAAATATTATGGTTTTTTCTCTTTAAACACTTTGAAGTCACGTTGTACACGGCTTCCAGCATTCAGAAACTTGGTTCCATAAGCATTAATTGTAACTGTAGGTTGTATGTGGAACTCATTTCAAAATTAGAAAGAAACCCACCAAAATAGTTAAATGCCACATCTGACATGAACCACGTGCAACATTTTATCAATAAAGAGACATTTTGTTTGCCAGCATTTCTTATTGAGAAATAGCTGTCTTCAGGGAGCAGGAGCATAGGAAGTTGGGAGTACTTCTGGTATTTGGACCGTTCTTTAAGTTCGCTGGGGTTTTTTTTGGTGTGCATCCTTTTTATCTACATGAATGAAAGCTGTAGTTCTTGTTCAGGTCCAGAATGGTGTCCTTCTGTTACATTAACAAATGGCAGCCTGATGGAGTAATAAATAATTTATGAACTCGGGATATTGATTTTTCTTCAGTGCTTATAGGAAATTATACGCTTGTGGCTTCAAGAAATAATTGGTCCAATTTAATCGCATAAAAATTATAGTCCTTTTTAATTCTTTTCAAATGGAACTTTAATGACCGCTGGGTGCGTTACAGAACAGAAGAAAGGATGTCTGCTTGGACTGGAGGAATAGGAGGGCCAGAAGCAGCAGGTTTTACGGGTCTAATAAAAAAATTATCGCTATGGCAGCGGTTTTGAATGAAGGCTAATGGACACTTGTCTGATCACAAACTGGCCTTTTCACATGGAAATATTGTGAATTGTAATAAAGACACTTAGTATCACAATGTAGACTAAAAGTACAGTGGCCTGGCACATTAGGAAAAAATATTTCATGTGTGTAAAACTTCATTGAATAGAAGGTGGATTTTGTTTTAATGCAAAATACATTTTCTGGTGTATTGCTTTTCTGTGTAAGCTCTGTAGCTGGGAGGAGGGATAAAAACCAAAGAGGGGGAAGGAAGTGATTTCAGCAACTTCACAAAAAGTAAGTCTGAACTGTTGGGTTTTTTTTTTTGGGAGGGGAGGGAAAAATACCCTGTTACTCGGTCAGGATATTCCATGATGTTCCTGTTTCTAATTAAAATAGAAGTAGCTTGTAAAACATACCTCCCTGACTATTCAAGTTTGAAAGAACTACATTGACCAGCTTCCTCAGAATATAAAAATAAATGGTGAGGCGGTTCTATAGTCTTTGCTTAGAAAGTAAAGAATACTCATCTGCAAGCAGGTTTTAGTGAAATCACATGATACTCTGGCTTTTTACCATTCTAAGGTGTTGGGTTTTTTTAAATGAAAGCCACCAGGAAATGGACTTTTATAAAACACACGTACCAGAATGAAGTTTCTAACTGTTCTGGAGTAATCATTAACTTCCATCTTCACATCGTAAATGTAAAAGGATGAGCGTGGTTCGATGGGGCTCAAACGTATAATTTTTTCTGAGTAAAAAAGGGAAAATCAAACTCTTATTTCTGTCTGCAAGAGAATATCCCTTGAGTTGGATGTAAAGCTTATGTAGTCTAATCCATTCTGCCCATCAATGGCAGGAACAAAGCAAACAGGCACTAGTGAAAAATGGAGAAGCTGCCAATAATTTAAGCACTAATAATGAAATGGTATTAATAATGACATCCTGGTGACCCCTGTAATGCTTACTGTAGGCTTAATGTGACATGGCAAATGGTAAACTGATGCCTGGCATTAGCTGGAGGCTGAGAGTTGCAGAGCATTTCCAAACATTTCCCAGGGGAATAAACCAGATTCAGGAACCGTGCCACAGGTAAAGAAGCCAAATATCTTTACACTTGTGTCCTCTACCAGCAGCCTGGGCACTAAGCCCATACCATCAGGGTTTCAATCCAGGGTGCTGCCTGCTGGCAGGGGATAGCTGTATGTGCTGTGCACAGCTACACTATTTTAGGGGTGCAGTCTGCTGAGGGGAGGTGCTGGATGAGGTTGTTTTCTGTATGCCACAGAGAAATGGTCTTCTGAGAAATGTGGGACTTGTGGTGTCCTTTGGATAGCTTACTCCTATGTCAGGTTGCAGGAGAAACTCTCTGCTGGGAGGGTGGTGAGGCACTGGAACAGGCTATGCAGGGAAGCTGTGGATGCCCATCCCTGGAAGTGTTCACAGCCGTGTTAGACGGGGCTCTGGTGCAGCAGAAGGTGTCCCTGCCTATGGAAGAGGGAGTTGGAACTAGATGATCTTTAAGTTCCCTTCAAACCCAAACTATTCTATGATTTGTGGTAAATTTGGCCTTCAATAAGCATGGTGATGGCATGCAGGCTTTGCAAGGCCAGTGTTCATAGCTGGTGGCTCATTTTAGGTGGCTGAAGCAAATGGGGTTTTCCTCTTCCTGGGACTCTGGAGTCTTCTTCACTCGTTGCTGGCCGACACAGAGAAGCTAAAACTAAGTTTGGTTTTTCTGTTCAAAGCATGACATTGTTGCTACTGCTGTAGCAGGAACATACTATGGTGGTTTTAGTGGATATAATGCCCTGTTTCTAAATGTGATTTTTGAATCGGCAGGTTTCTAGTTCCGAACACTGATAATGCCTGGACAAGAACAGTCCTCTTGACTGTTTTATTAAAACCTCACAGTAGCTATTATTAAAAATTCTATAAATATAATATTCGAAACTTCAACACACACTTTATGACCACCAAATGTTTACTTTATGATTGGGATAATAATAATGTTATTAAATATAACATTATGGGTCTTTATTCTGTTTTGATGCACAGATATATGCTAATAACTTACATTAGCATTTTTATGAGTGAGATTTCAATGACAAGTTTATTAATAAATCCTTGCATAGTGTTCAGACTGATAACATTAGTTCCCTCCACCCTTTTATTTGGGCAGCTAAGGATTTTTTTTCCCTCCTAGTTGTCAATTCCGAATTGATGACAGATTAGAAGAAACAGGACATGGCTGCAGAATGCCTAAAGCTGTACTTTGTTGATAAATTGCTGGTTCAGATCCATTTTGGGTTGGGAAGCGAGCAGTGACCAAAGATCACTTTGTAGGATGCCTTACTGGTCTGTGTGAAATAAGATCCTAATGTGTCCTGCAGCACAGGCACTCGGGAAGGGATAGAGGCACAGAGAAGCTCGTGAGCATGCTGTGTTTCACTTTTTCTCTAAATATCTTCTGGAGGATGGCCTTGCTTTCCTACAGAGGCAGGGTTCATGATGGCAAGGCCTGTGGCAGCATGTGATGTGTAATACAGGCTGCAGCATCGTGGGGGTGTGAAGCTTAGATAATTTGGCAATGAATTGCCTGTGAGAAGGAAAAGAAGTAATTTGCTGAGGCCCAGAGGTAGAAGCGTCTCTGTAATCTTGAACTGCACTGAGTTTGAGGAAAGCATCCTTTTCCTCTGCAGACAAGAGACTGGGGCACAGCTGTTGGGATTCCAGCTCAAAGTACCAGTGGTGGAGGCTGTACTGAACTGGGAGACAGCTGGGAGCACAGAGCTGGGACTGTGCTCCCTGCCAATGCCAGCCATGTGCCAGGGATGGAAGGGAGCCAGGAGAGCTCAGGGACAGTGGTGCTGGGTGAGGAAAGTGGCAACTGAAGAGAGCTGAGACAGAGCTCAAGCCCCTGGACCACCTTCATTCTTCATTGTCCTGCTGTCACCTGGACCACCTTCATTCTTCAATGTCTTGCTGTCTGTGCCCTTTTTAAATATAGCTGCTTTGGAGTTTTGAAAATACTCTCTATAATGGTTAAGATTATGAGGGGAACATTATCGTAGATCTTCTAAATGTGCTGTAAAAATGTGAAGTTGTTGAGTTGTCCGGCTGAGACCCTGCATTAGAAAAACCCTTACAGCTCAGATTCTGTTTGATAAAGCACTTGGGAGCACAATTCTCTAACACCAACGATGCTGGAAAATACTTGCAAACACTTTGTGTGTACAACCTCTAAATTCCATAATGGTACAGACACCCGGTATATAGCCTGATAACTGTTTCTCATTCTAAGCTGGTTTGTGTCTTTGCTTGAAAGTATGGACCCCACACCCTGGGGAGAAAGCAGAGTTTACTGTTCAATTAGAAAATTTTATTTTCTTGGAGGCAGCATTGATCTCCTGGACTGTTATGTCATCTGTCACTGTCTAATCACAGAAAATCTGTTGCTTGTACAGCAGGCCCCAACTGAGTCTCTCCTAAAAAGGTGGGATGTTATTTCTGTGTGTTAGAAGAGGGTTTGGAAGCACAGAGATTTGCATTTGGCATCTTGCCAATTAAACTTTGTCAAAAAAGACAGGTCTGCTTAGCCTAACTAGGAGGTAGTGGAAAGAAACAGCCAAGGGCACTGAGTTTTTTCATTGAATAATTGGACCTGCTTTGATTCAAAAACAATGGTGCACAGCTATGAATTAGGCAATATGTTACTGCCCTGAGCTACTTCTACTGATATTCCGGTCAGAAAGTCGAGAAAGAAAATTAATCCTCACCCCTGTTCTCTTGCTGTCTGTGGAGCAACTAACTAAAAAAATAATTAGCTAACAGTTTCTTACCTAAAACCAGAGTGAGAATCCATTTGAGAATCCATGTGACAGATGCACAAAAAAAGGTCTGCTGTTCCTGTACCAGCCAATTATTGCTCTATCAGTCTGGAGAGCACCCAGACACCCTACACAGACCCATGCTGTGGTTTGTTTGGGAGAATGTCCAACAGGAGTTGGACTTCAATGATCTTTTTTGGGTCTCGTCCAGCTCAGGAAGTTCTGTGATTGTGTTTTCTTTCTGCCCTTTCACTTGCCATCTTGAAGTTCCAGATGTGACCTCGCTTTTAAATATTTGAGTGAGTTTAGCCTCACACAGGGTGACATTTCCCAGAAAATATTGCTGGTTTTCAAGATCCCAGAGCATATGTGCTTCCTGGCAGTTGGCTGGTTGCTACTTCATGGACATCGAATAGAAGAGGGGAAGGAGAAATGACAGTTTGGAGTTGGCAAATGATTTCATCAGTTTGTTCCTAGGGATGGAGGACTTTATGAAGATGCTGGGCAAAATGAGGTTTGGGGAATTTGATGGGTGTTTGGGGAAAGTGCTGGCAGCAGATGGGCTAACAGCAGTAAAGGGGAACTGATGGTGCAAGTGGAGCAAAAAGAAGTGGGAGTGAGGGCACTGAGCACAAGGATGAGTGTGGACTAGAAAAACCAGTGCACTGTCATCCTAGTGATCCTGAGTCAGTCTCATGCCAGGCTGAGACACAGATATTCCATGCTTTTCTTCTCTATAATGAGTTCTGCCAAGAAGACCAAGCATTTGAAAAACATTTGATTTTTTTATAACAGTCTAAGCCAGGAAAATTAACATGGCAGAACTGAAACCTTTGGCTGCGTAAGACAAAATAGGGCTTAAAAAAGGATCGTGAGTAACTCTCCCCTGTGTTACTTCACGGGAGGTAAGTATTGAATTTCAGGAGGAGTCGGCCAGCCGTGCCTGCTCCCGGGTTCATCGGAGGACATCCTGGGGTGCTGCTCTTATCCTCAATCCCGCCGCAGGCTGTGCCGAGTTTCGCTCCGCCATGAGATAACCCGGGCGGGAAGGGCCCCGGGAGCGCCTCGCCCCAAGCCCCGTGCTCCGGGCAGCGCTGCCGTGAGGGCAGGCCCGGAGACGGCCGGGGCTCGGCCCAGGGGCCCGGGAAACCAAAGACGGAGCCCGCACGGCCCCACCGCACGCTGTCACCTCCCGGTCCCGGATGGGCAAAGCGCGTGCCGGTGTCCCTGCCCTGGGAACACCGCAGGGTGTCTCTGTGAGGAGCAGAGCCGGCTCGGGGAGCGCACCTTCCCCTCGGGCCGGCGGCGCTGGCCCCGCGGGAGCCGGCGCGGCTCCGCTCCCATATTGGCTGGACATGTTACCTGTAGGGAGCTGTCTGGGCGGGCCGGTTAGCTCAGTTGGTTAGAGCGTGGTGCTAATAACGCCAAGGTCGCGGGTTCGATCCCCGTACGGGCCAGTGCTTTTGCCCCCATCCCAGTGGTCCCTCTGCTCCATTGATGGAAGAACAACGGGATATGGGGGATGTTTCAGATGTGTCGAAACGGCCGAAAAGCTACCGGGAAAAAGAAATAATATATGGAGGAAGTGCACTAAAGAATGTTTAAAATCTTTCCTTAGCTCGTCACCAAAATATTCTGTATTTTACCTCGGAGTGATTTGTTCAAGGACTTCTGTTAAATAGCGTTAGGCCAGAAGAAAGCTTGCAGGAATTCAGAAGGTCTCTTCTTCCAGTGAATAATCCCAGAGAACCAAAACGTCGGGTCTTTAGCTCATTGCAGTAGTGTGACTCTTTGATAGCTCTCTGTCAGGGACTGGAAGATGCTGAAGAGAGTGGGGTTTTATTACTTTTTTTTCCTTTGAAGCAGAAGGACAAGCAGATCTCCTTTGGCAGCCTGATTTTTCGTAGAATGTTCTGAACTTCATATAGAAAGTATCCGAAGTTGACAGACACGCTGTAATATCAGTCTTAATTTTTATGGGTGTGCTATTGATTCGAGAAAAAAATCCGGGCCAAGTGGAGCCGTTGTAATGGAGTACTGCATCTGCAGGAGTGGCCAGGATGGACCTCTGCCAGCTCAACCTGCCTCTCTAAGTTTTCTCTCTAAGAAACTTCTCTTAGAAGTTCAAGACATTTATTATTTTTGTCCTTTCTAACTCTGAACCGAAATGAGATTTCTCCAGAGGAGGGAAACTTTCTGGTGTAAATGTTTTCATTGTAGAAACCACTGATTTTGTTCTTAGAGCTGCATACAGGCAGGTCACAGCTTCTTTGGGAAAATGCTTTGAGGCAACAGAATTCTATTGACTTCTTTTACAAATCTGCTCATGTGTCCCTTTACTATCTGGGCCCACTGCTTACATCTTCTTCCACCTGCAGGGGCTGATTCGAAATAAGTGATGATATTATTATTAATAATAATAATATTAAAAAATAGGCGATACTTCATGCCAAAGTCAGAGTTCTGGCATTACTCATTCCCCACAATGTCACCAAGGCACCACCAAGGGCACATGAGAAGTGTCACTCCAAAGTCACAATGTAACTTGTAAATCATAAAGATGAATATTCATGTCATTTAGCATCCAAACTGCTGTCATGGCTCCATCAGGCGTCACGGGAGAGTAATGTGGTTCTGGTTTGATGACCTTCTGTCTTGCCACTCCACTCAACGATCTTCCTCAATTCCTTTGGGTCTAGTTATAGTGGCCAGGACTTGACTATGTGTAATGACATCCATTTTAAATGAACTGAAAGGAGAAAAACCACAGTGATCTGCTTCAGAAAAAACAAAAAAAACTGGGAATAATATTGCTTTGTTTTATGTTTCCTGCATTAGGAATCAGATTTTTATTACGACTCTGTTGTTATATTGCAAACTCCTTGCTATAAAACCAAGGTAATGCAATGGCTCCTTGGCCACTTTTTCAGTTTGGTTTGAATTGCTTATATTCTGTGTGGTTCTTTGGCAGCCAGGATCGTATGGGTATATTTTCCCTAAATTTAGTTTCAGCAGATGGTTGTCAGATTGTGAGGGTCAGCCATTGTCCCTAGGGGAGTCATTCCGGAGCCTGTTCTTCAACCTCAAAGCTAGTTGGAGAATAAAAAGAGGTTAAACAAACAAACCCATATAGTGGAATAATGCTCTCGTGAGGATGGCCCGGGAATTTCCATTCTGATGCTCTGCAGTGGCAGATGCTGGGGCATATTCTGGGGTTACTGTTCAGTGTTTCATTTACCCTGCCGCCGGATTGTACATCAAGGCCAAAATGGGTCTCAGTTGCTGTGTGCCTAAAAAGTGTGGTGAGAAGCACAGCTCCTCTGCCCACAGCAGGCAGTGATGGGGAGGATGAACCTCTCGTTGCCTCTGACAATGCTAAAAGCTTGCAGCTGAGGAGGAACCTTCTGATCAGTCCAGTCAAACCTCTTCCTTCAGTCACCTTTTCAGGTTATTAGTTATTGTGGTCTAGAGTCACACAGACCAAGTCAGCTAATTAGTTTCATGTTCTTCATTGTGATGTCTGCATTTGTCTTTGCATGAAATACTACCAAGAGGGCTCCTAACTCCAAATAGTTGAAGGTAGCCAGAAAGTGGGTTCACACAGCATTCAATTCAGGAGATGAATGTTCATTCACTCAGTGATGTTCTGAAACATTTTCCTTTCCAGCCACATCACAGGTTAGCTTTATAATTTCTTATATTGTGTTTATTACTAGAATTTCTAAGTGTTTTGCCATTGGGATGCTTTATTCATTCAGCTTTCTTTTGAGGGTCTTAATTATAGTGAGAATCTGAGTGGCAAGGATTGATCGGGTATATCAATACAGCAATGCACAGATGCAATCCAGAAACATCATTTTTGAGATCAAAGGCAGGATGTGGTGGAAGGAGCTGCTCTTTAGATTGATTTGTGTGCAACAAAGTTGTAAGTATTAATGCTATTATAGGTAAAGCTTAACCTTTGCTTGAAATTGGGGAGTGTAGTGTTTACCTTCCATACGCTAGGAGGAAAAAAAAGAAAAAAAGACAGCTCTGTGAAAAAGTCTGAGCCTGTCACAAGTCCAAACAAAGGTTCTCATTTAGTGTTGATGTGAGCAGAGATGCAGGTGGGAGGGGGACGAGGAAGTGCCATAGAAACAGGCACGGGAAGGAGCTGGCAGCCAAGAATGTGACTGAATGGGCTCGGGCAGCCCAGCGCTGGGAGCCCAGGATCTGGCTAAAAGCAACTGGGAGCTGCAAGGAAAAGCCCAACAACCAGCCCCCTGTTTGGGTCCTCGAGTGTCTCAGAAACAAGGGTTCTTCAGAAAAGGAGACAGCATGACAGGGACACTGGCTTCCAGTTTCTTTGCTACTCAAATAATAAGGGCCCTGATTTTTTATCTTGCAGTTCACATCAAAACAGAGTAACTATATTTACTGCTGAAGCTGGAAAAATATCTTCAGATTGGTATTTCTTAGGAAGTAATTGCTAAAATGAAATATAAACAAATCTGAGTAAGGTGTTAAAACCCGAGAATGTGTGATGGGCTGGACTTGAACAGGAATCAAATCTTTGCTCTTGACATAGTCTGTAAAAGGATTAAGTAACTTTGTCAACAAAATATCTGGCAATTTCTCCCACAGTTTTGAACTGATGCCTGCCTGTAGAGTTACTAAGTTTGAATAGCTGAACGGTCCTGTTTTCACTGTGTAAGGTCTCACCACCAATGCCCATGGTACCACAGGGACATGTGGAGGGCACCAAATTCTCTATTTAACCTGTGCCATGTAGAAACAGGTGAAAGATAGCTGTGAAAATATCTGGCTTCGGGTGTGCGTTTGTGCTTGTTTTACAAAGAATAAATGAAATTCTCTTACTAGATTAGCAGGAGCAGCTGTAACTGTACACTAATTCTGTGTGGCAAGGGGCAAGTGTTCAGTTCAATCAGTATCTGGTCACTGTTTCACAGAGGAAGTAAGCTGGAGGTAACACAACCTTTGGCGATATTCTCTCAGAGTTTAAAAGAAAGCATGTTGAAGTCTGGGAATGAATTTTCTTATTTTTGCAGATGAAGAGAAATAGAATTTTTAAAGACAAATAACATGGATATATTTTGCTATGTCTTTTTTTGTCATTAACAATGTGAGGAACAGTGAAGAGCCACGGGGGAAGTCTGGAGTTTGATACGCTCAGGCTTGTGTGGAAAAACTGTGCTACTTCAAGGGGGACATAAAATGATATGTCCATAATATTTGGTCAGCTGACCATGCTTTCTCGTGATCCTGAACAGACAGTATGGTTGTTATACTTTGTGTCTGAAGCTTAACTGAATCACAGCCAGCTCCTATCTATTACAACTTTTGGAAGCAAATCACCTGATTCTCTGTGAAATAGTTAAAACGTTATATGGGACGCACACTGAAGCAGCTTCTCACTTGTCTTCCTAATGCTTTCACGGGCAGAAATTATGACTTGTTCTGGGCTTAAACCTAAACCAGAGAGGGGAAGACAAAGTCGATGATGAAATCCCAGGCTCCTGGCATCAACTGCCCCTGGTGGTAACCAGCAGCCCACACTCCCTCCTTGTACACATTCTTTGAAAGCACTCTTGAAAGCACAGAGCAAGAGAGCAAAGCAGGACAGCAAAGCGTCTCTGGTACGGCGCTCCACACGCCTGACAACCCCTTGTGGCACATTTCACAGAAAGCCACTCTGGCACTGAGCTAGATGGTCGCAACTCACGCTGTCGTGGTGTGGGACAGCTGTCAAGGTGGGTTAGTTGTAAGAAATGAGCATCTGAAACGATGCTTACCAAAAAATAGCCCTTTTGCTACAGTTTCTGTCACTTGGCCTGTGTTGCTGAGAACTCGTTCAGTCTGCAAAGAACAGCAGGAGATTCAATGAGGGTCCAAAATTTGGCATAAAAAAGGACATTCTGGTTTCTGTGGCTTTTCTCTTCAGCCACAGAGCATTCAAATATCTGGTCAGTCCAAAGTAAAAAAAGTCGGGTGTCTGTGTCGTCTTCTCAGTTGTGCTTGAAATTCACTTTTTGGCTAGAGATGGTTTTGAATTTCTTGTGTTGGCTTAGGGAAGACTTCCTGTGAAGCCCGGATGGGAGAGCTGAAGAAAATATGGTTCAAGGAGAAATTTATCTGAGGCGTACAGGAAAGGCATAGGTAATTGCCACACACCCAACGAAGTTTCACCAGCTTCTTAATATGTGCTGTTATGATTTACAGTAAGAACAGATTTTTGGTGGTGAACTCTTTGCTCTCTAATTATTAAGAATGTTTTTTAAGAAGAAAATCTTCCTGCCTTCCACTTAAGAATGCCTTTTCTGGTTTTACCTTTATATGTGACAATTGGAAAACTGAATGAAATAAAACAAATACAACTGTGTATTTTGCAACAAAATATTTAATTTCAGCAAAACTAAGGCAGTGGGGACCAGCATCTACCTGGAATTAATTAAAAGACAGATGAATATATAGGTTCTCAGTTCTGCTTTTGACTTCATGCCTAGGCCTTCAATACTTTTTTCTGTCTTTACCCACCTGTACAAAAAGGGAAAATGCCTATTCTAAATAGGAAGCACTCTTGAAAATCAACAGAGAAGTGCTACAAAAATCCATCTCTCTAAAAGGAAAGGTGGTTACATTACTGTATTCTAGCTGTGCAACAGCAACCTATTGGGCTCATCTACTCACCTTCTAGTGGCAGATGAACACCAGTAAAGAAAGAAACCAGTCTGCTGATGAGTTAAAAAAAAAAAAATTAGTCATTAGGATCCATTCAAAGTATGAATTCATTTCTGCTAGACAGAAAGCATGCTGAGATTTCCTTAGGGTTATAGGACTTTTAAAAGCTGCAATTTCTGCCTAATATCGGTTTTAATGAGGAAATTGGGTTTGCTCATTTCGTGTGTACGCACTTCAGTTCTTCTCCAGCTTTGTTCTCTAACAGATAGGTTTGCAACAACTCTGCCGGAAATGTAAAGGGTGGTTTCTTTTAAGCAGCTGAGGCTATAAGCAATTGATGTTGAGGCAACAAATACAGAATATGTTTTTGCAATATTTTGGTGGATATACTGACCAGGGTCTTCTTTCAAGAGCACTTCGGAAAGTAATTTCTTTTAGGGAATGAATCTGAGGTGCAGCAACTCTGGCATTTTGTGTGCAACAAGGACAAAAAAGAGATTCCACTGCCTGTATACACCTTCTCACCTTATTTTGTCTCCTTTTACATAGCTATTCTGGGAACAAGCAGCTGAAGGCAGGCTGACTGGTTTGAAGTTTAATGTTTTTAATGAGGAAGAAGTGACTGTGTAGAGGTGAATAACTAGAGAACCCCAACAGATCGTTCTCTTCAGATCTTAGATTATGTTCCTAGCTCACGTGACGCCTGTTTTTTCCCTCCTGCCACCCTGCTAACATCACCTGATCCTAAAAAGCAAAGTTATACTGTTGTGTAAATCACAGATGCAAATCATTCTCCAGTTATTTCTTGTCACACCTAGCAATCTTGTTAATGCTAGGTGCTGGACAGAATCCTTTTTACTCTTTGACAAATGTTATGGCTCCGCAAGGGAAAAAACGGGACTTGAGTTTTGTCAGAAGGCTGGTGAGACTTATAAAAAATACAAGGATGGACTTCGTAGAATGAGACTTTACCTCTCTTCTGGGCCAGTTGTGTATGCTGGCTACAGTTGTGCTTTTGTTCCCTCCTTCACAATCAAAGGCAAAACTGATTGTAGATTTGGGTCACTGATTGCCAGTTGGTAAGAAAATTGAGGAAAATATCATGATTATAGTGATCAGTAAGGAAGGGAAGGTCAATAGGGGGTGGTGGGAGCCCAGAATAGAATCAACCATTCTTTCAGTTCTTTTGCTCGCTGCAGATAAAACTCTGGCTGTACCTTAGCACTCATCTAAGTGAGAGCACGATGGAAAGTAGCTTTCCCCAGTTACTGATTTGGGGTGGAGGCAGTGGTGTCTTAAATGGACAGAGAGATCAGCCAGAAGCCTCATGGCCTTTTCATTCTCCTTTCCAGTGTTGTATAATGGTTTCCTGCACTTGAGTTGTACCAAAAGAGTCATAAAAGATCAGAAATGTATAAACCCAGGAAAGCCGAGAAGAGGAAAGTTGTAAAATTCTGTTAAAACACAACTCCTCAGACTCCCAGAAAAATTATCATGTCATTAAGTTTCTACAGGTGATATCCCAGCCTCTTGTACCTACCTAGTGGAGTTTGCTTCTTGCTTCGCAGAGAGAAAGTCCTGTCCCAGGCTTCATGCTCTAAATTCTCTCTGAAGCCAAAATGTCCACAAGGAGGACCTTGGCACATGAACAAATAAGAATACATATATTTCAGTCAGTTGGAAATGCACATCTTCATTTGCAGTAGAGAATTGTTCTGATTTTGCCATGTTAACTTTGGATAATTGGGGTTATTCCTGTCCTGAGCTGGAGAAAATTGTTGACTTTAAAAAGAATGACACATAAACCCCAGATTTGGGTCAGGCCAATCTGTTTTGACTTGAACTCTCTTAAAAGATAAATGGAAATATCTAGTGCAAAATCACTCTGTCCAAATTTCTAAGCTGTTGAGATACTTGTGTGGTTAAACCATGACAATTTCCTGAATGTGAGATGGAAATTTTTATTTACACCAGGAACATTTCAATGAGAAAGAATTTTCAAAACTTTGTTTTTTGGTTGAGATATTTCTGATTGGTTAAATTCTCAGTGTCATGTAATTTCTGAATGAGAGGATATCTCTGTCCTTTTTAGATTAGTGGTATTTACGAAATTGTGAGACGTCTAAATATTGTAACGCTTCTGGGCCACATCTAGGTGTTGATGGAAACAGCTCTACTCTGCAGCAAGAAATGTTTTTCATCACCTCTAAAATGACTTTGTCTGTCTCAGAAGTATTGACTTCCAGTCTAATCACTTTAGAATGGTCTTCATCTGCACTTGAATTATCTGCACATTTTGCGATTGCTTCGTCTCTTCCTATTTCTCACAGAGCTTTTATCATAATTATTTCTCTTGTTTTTATGGTTTTGAAACACTTGATCTTCTGTAGCTTGCACTAATGTTCTCTTTCAGTCTGAAACAAGAATCTCGAACCCCGAACTGGTACTTGTCCTCTATGTTTGCAGTTGCTTTAGTAGGGGTATAGTGCCCCTTCCAGTATGGGCACTGTCACAGATACCCTTCCTGACAGCTCTAGGCGTGCACGTTTGACAGCTGAAATTGTGCTCTGATCAACACTGATCTCTCCAGCCTATTAGGCAAGTCTGCTAGATCCTAGTCTTAATTTTTTAATCCTTTCCTGACACTGAGATCTAGGTCAGTGATGTCAAACTTCATTTGGTGACTTAAGCAGGCACCAGTGGCCGTGAGCTACAGTGCTGCTGAAAATTAAACTTAGCACCCCACACTGAAGTGTTCAGTGTATCTGTCACACTGTGAGACAATTGCTGCTGTTTTCTTTTGTAATTACTGTACGTAATTAGATATGACATCAAAGCTCTCTTAATCTCTAGCTATTCAATTTTAATCATGAGGAGGCTCAATAATGGTACATTTTTTTCTTTGGGCCCCTAGTGCAAGTGGAAATAACCTCCTGGAAGTTCAAAGGAGAAAACATTTTACTCTCAGGTTCCCAAACAAATGAGGGTCTACGCTGTGGTACTGTACAAGAATTCCCTGCTTTAGAATACCTTTACCATAACTTTAATTAAAAGTACATGAATTAGAGATGCCTCCAATTCCAATTAGAGGTTGGAATATATGAATAAGTAGTAATGGTTTACATTCCCCTTGTTTCTTCCCTTAATACTTGGGTCTGGAATATCTGTGGTACAATGTGCCAATTTTTCTTCTGTCTCCTAAACACATGAATGTGCAGTCCAAGATTGTCTGCGATATGTCTGGTGCTTCTTCCAACACATTTCCTTTGGGGTTTTTTATGCTTCTGAACCTAAATCAGCCTGGGCTCCTGGGACTTCATATCTCCTTATGCATTCTTACCTGAGCACTTTGCCCTCTTATTGCCTGGTCCTACCAATTCGCACCTTAAACCTCGGCTTTCTTCGTGTGTACACCTGTAATCCTTTCCCGTGAAATATACTGCGGGTTGTGAAGATGAACACTTATTTGAATGGCAAAATGTTAACTTTGAATTCTTTGTATTAAACATTTAAAGTCTGACACTGACTCTGTCCAGCTATGCAAGGCTTTGTAGCTGCTACTTCTGTGCAGATCAACTGTTTTCTTTTCTATCTTCTTTTTTTGCCGCGTTGAAATGTGTTGCGATTGTTCTGTGTCATTGAAGCGTGTCACATACCTAGGGCAGGTTTAAACCTGAGGGACTGTGAAGTGTAAAGTCTCGTATTATCAGTCTCCTTAGGTAGTTGGTAGCTGCAGTGTGTTTTGTCTGTGGCTGGTTTGCAGTTCTTTCCATCTGACACCAGTTCTCAAAGGCTTTATGCTAGGAATAGCAGAAGAGAGAATTATTTTCTATTTATAACTTCTGAAGAGGGGGGAAAAACATTTACATCTTGTGAGGGTTTTAGAAATTTCTCATGCATTGTAGGTGTAGTTCAAATGATAATGCTGCCTAGATATTCTAACACAAAATTTAAAAAAGAATGAGATGACTTTCTTCCAGACTGGACTTTTTTTTTCCTCAAAGAGAGAGACTAGCTATTACAGAGGGCTGAATTTGTAGCATTCATCTTCCTTACATAAGTAATTTTTCAAAGAACTGAATATTAATGGGACATCAGAAGATCCCTGTTTAGGTGGGGAGGGAAAAGGGAAGCAAATTCTGAGAAATTTCAGTTTTCTGCTCCAAATGTCATTGAAACTCCACATTACAATTCAGCGCACACCATTCACACCTAAAAGCCTGTGTTCTGAGGTTCTATGGTTTTCATCAAATGCCCAGACAACATCATAACCCTCTGCGAGCTTGCACTGAATAGGCTGGCAATGGTCCAAATGCTGGCAGAAGCACTTGCACAAACACAAAATGTTAGCTTTTTCTTCTCTTTATTTTCTGCCAGCCACAATTCAGCGGCATTCCAGATGACATGCCTTCTGTTAAGTAACGGGAAGGGAGTGATGAATGCCTTCAGAAGGGAGATCGTGACGCGGTGGCGCCGTTTAAGCGTGGTCTTCCTCTCTGGTGGGTTCCAGCCCTGGCTGGTTCTACTTAGCTGCCTGATTTGAATGATCAAAGATGATCAAGCCCATCCTGTTTGCTCACGGCCTCAAGGCCTTTTAAGATGAACCCAAAATGACTCCAGTGATCTGCGGAGGTGAAGGGGGAAACCAAGTAAGTTAGTGCTGGGAAAAGGGCAGAGCAAAGGGGGAAAACCACTATTACCACAGCTAAATATGTACTGTCTGCTCATGCTGCATCAAATTACGCTGTGGCATGTTTTCTGTTGAAACTTTTTACTAGTATGAGGTTTTATTTGCCTTTGTCATCCAGGCCCCCTCTGTAACTTGAAAATGAGCTGTGATGCTGACATAGTTGTGGAGACTTACTTGGCTTTCTGTGTGGCCAAAGGGTACATCAGTGTAAGGAGGAAAGAAAACCAGCTCCTAATTCAATTTTTTTCTAGAAGCAGCTGAGGAAAGACTTTTTTATCTCCAGTAAAGTTGTTGATGGATGTCCAAAGTATTTAGGTGTTATTTCCAAAAGCATAGAAAGAAAAGGTTTGTTTCTGAATAATATCTATTAGAGAGGGTTTTATTCCACTTCCTCTTCTGTTCTTTGTCCAGCAGGAGCAAGAGAGACTGAAGAGCAGTAGTGTCCTAAGAACTGTTGGCTCTCCTCTGAAAATGACAGTAGACACCACTTAGAGTGACCTTGCATTTCATCAAGGGATGCGTGAGATTTCACTACAGGGAAAAAGGAAAAGTTACAGAAATATACTTTATTCTGCCTATTTTTCTCATTCTCTGTAGACAGGTACTGTAGAGCCCTGAGGAAAAGGGGGCTGTAACACCAATGTGGAAGGACTAAGAGCAAATGGTCAATCATGCCCTAATAAAAATTATTTATTAAAAAAACACCATATAAACCCAATCTTACTGCATTTTCCTCTAGCCAAGGTCACTGCAGGTGACACACAAGGTCTGTCTGAGTTTAAAGGCCTTGGTCTTAGACCATGCATGAATTTTGTGTGTGTGTGCTACTTCAAAGCTAGGAGTCATCCATGGACAGTGTCCTTCCTGCTGCTGCCAGCACAGCCTTTGCCCCTGATGCTAACCCGTGTTCCTGGCAAGCACAGGCACTTGGGCCACTGCTGCTGTGGAAATAAAGGGTAGAAATTAGGTATTACATGCCAAACGAACTGAGGTGACTGGGGAAAGGTATAAGAAGAGTCACAGAAATAGTGAATGAGGATTGATTGCTCAATGTCTCTCAACAGGGCAACAAATGGAACTCCCTGGTGGCAGATCAAACCAGGTACGAGGCACATCCTCACACAGCACACACACAGCGTGCTCCAGGAGCTGCCATGATTTGCGTGGTCACAGAAGTGGCTGGATCAGTTTGAGAAGGAAAATCTGTTCAGGGATTTTAAATGCAAAAGTCCTGGGCAGCCCATAAGGTCTCTGCTGAGCAGAGAGGAAAAGTGGTACTGCAGAGGCATCCCCACTTGGCAGTTCAGTTCCTAAGGCTCTGATGTTTCTACAGGTGGGCAGAAGACACTGGCTCGGGCAGACCTCGAGCCCACATGCTCTTCTCATAAAACCCTGTACGAGACAGAAGGAAGATACAGAAGGTGGGGTATTTGGGGTGTGTTTTTCTTTGGAGGAGAGGAAACAGCAGAGACAACTCCTTTCTGTGGTCAGAGTCTGTGCTGTTAATTGCTAATTGATTTTTATTTTTAATGATTTAAGCAATAGATCTGGGCTAGCCTTATTATTTTTATTTTATGTAATAGATTTTTTTTTTTTTTACCTCCTTTAGATGGTGATAATCTAGTTTAAGGAAAAAATTCCTTTTTTTTTTTTTTAATGCAAGTGTTTGACTATTCTGTGTGTGTTTAAATACATATATATGTATGTATATTCACAGGAACTTTAAAAAATCAGGTGGTTTTAACTACCCTGCCATGGTGGTAGCAGCATCAGGTACACCTGCTTGCAAGAACTTCTTTTCCTTAAAGTGTGATATTTGCATAAGCTGAAGGGCGACAAGTTAAAACTTTGACAACTTGATCCTTATTTTTTCTTCTGATAAGTTATTCTGAAAACTCTGGGAATAACACAATATGCACCATTCAGGCTTTGTAGGAGCTGCTCGTGTTTGCAAAAACAAGGCAAGTATCCTAAGTGCAGCTGCCCTATGAAAGCAGATTAATAATGTTTGCAAAGGAAGCAGGGATGAAGAATTCTGCAGCTAATGCAGGAATCAACCTGATAGATGGTTTAGGATAAGCTTTCTGCATTTCCGTGGTTCCACAGTGAATCTGGTCATCTACATGCTAAGTTCAGGGTGTAGGAATATATGTGGAAAAGACACGGATAATTAAGTCCATTCTTCTACTGCAGGCAACAGCAATTAGATCACGAAAGTATTAAAACCACATTTCCTCTGACTTCACACTATCCAGCAAAGCTGATTTATGCTCCGAGTAGCCAAGTTGCATTTGTTGCCTGCCAGTTGCGTGCACTTGACAGACAATTTTTAGCAAGTGAACAAGGTCTTCGTCATTATTCAATACTAAGATCCCAATTCGCTAGGGAAAAAACCAGCCCAACGGACAAGGAAAAGAGGTAAGGTGTGTTAATATGCTGACAGCAGATACTGATATCAACACTTCAGACTTTCCCTCTGAATAAGAGCAGAAGCTGCTTTCAAAGGGCGCCTGAGTAAAGAGGGACTTCACCTTGGGTACTGCAACTCATATTTGAGTGGCATGTGTGGACTTAAGTGCCCAGCTTTGAATATTCACATTTGAAGATTGTACTTTCTTTGTTCCCAAGCTCATTGTACTAAGAGTTAACAATAAGATCTTAGCAAATTTTTTTTTTTGTTTGCATTAGGCCTTGAATGGAAAAGCTTAAAAGACTGGGGTGGGAGAGAGAATGGATTCTGTAGTTGTGTGATTTACAATAGTGGTCTGTTTCATCTGTATCATCACTATGGGAAAAAAGAGAAAAATGTGAGAAGTAGCAAGAATAGATCATCATAACAACAGCAACAATGTTCTTTGTCATTTTGGACTTGTCACTCTTTGAATGATTAGCTACTTGGCCAATATATAATTGGTGGTATGTTTCAAAACTGAGGGAATAGATTCGATGTTTTTACATGCAAGCAAAAATTGTTAACGATATTCCATAGGTTTTTTTGAGTTTTGAGGAATTATCCAAACAGTATTGGATTTTTTTTTTATTCCACATTTCTTTTGGTGTCAGGATTTTTTTTTGACTGACCTTTAATACATCTCTGTGACACTCCTGTAATTGGTTTATGCTTCTTTTGCCGTTTACTGGCTAGTTTGGGGATATGAAGAGGTTAACAGGTAAGATATTCCTTCCTCGTTTTCCTTTCTACTTCCTTTCTTCATTCCTGTTTCATACTGCTAAGAGGAGTGCTAATATTAAAAATAGATGAGATGTTGTTTTACAATTGGTAATTCAGCTCCCCTTGTTACTAGTTGAATATTAATCTCCTTGATAATGCTGCTTGTTCTTTCTGTAACAAATCTTCACCAGTGCTGGATGCTCTGTCAGACAGAGCCGGGGGCTTTGACTCTGTGCCTGCTTCACTGTGCCATATCTGCCTCCTGTAGACAGCCCAGACCCGTGTCCTAGAATAGCCTGCGTTCTCCCGAGAATGGTCTTGTCTGATCCAAGCCCATTTGAGTTAGTGTCCTCTCTCTGATAGGGGTCGGTAATGTCTAACAGAAAGTGTGGGAGCAGGTCTGGCAGTCAGCAGTACTTTCCTAGAATTCTCTGCCAGACAGAGGAATTAGGGACTTGGGGGCATCCTGAACCGAGAAGAGGTGATTTGTATTACCAGCCCTCAGCAGCATTTTCTTCTGTAATTGTGTCCAGGCCTTTTCTGACCAGTGGAAATGTACCCATAATGTTCTGTGGCAAGGAACATAACCTCGTGTTATTTCAAGAAACGCCTTGGATTTGATACTCCTACCTCTGAGTTTCTCTTGATGCTGTGCCCCTATGTGCTCCACAGTTCTTTATTTGGGGGCTGATAATAATTTTGGTTTTATACTTGGTGTCCACAGCTGTACATGTCTTTAGCATACCTGCCCTTAGTTACCTCTTTCCCAACTCTGCCTTCACTTCAATCTGTTCTGTGTGAACAATGAGATCATCAGTCTTAATGGTTTACATCTGACCCTTTTCCAAAGGGGAGGGAATGTCTCATCCTGTTAGTTGAAAATATTGCGAGGTTGTTGCAGTGAGTACAGCAGGTGTTGCCTCTGCTCTAAATGCTTGGATGGTGTCACTCTTCCAAGCTGCCAAAGCAGGATACGCAGTCACCACTCCCCAAGCACCAGGGCTGGTGCTTGAAGGACTAACTGGAATTTTCACTTGTTTTGGACCTTATTTGTTTTTTCTCCTCAGAAGAAATTAGTGCTTAGAATTTTCTTGGAGGGAAAGAAAGGGCTCAACAGCTATGAAAATCAGGCTTTTAATGCTGGGTAACTGGGGCCTCTGAACATTACTTTTTGGCAGGGTTCCCCTACTGTTCTGTTTTTGTGAAACACGTCTCCTGGAGTCATTTTTTTCATGTATTGATAGAAGTGTTTTTCAGAACTGCAGGGAATCAAGATACTTTGGTTTTGCCTTTGCAATAGTTGCTGCTACTTCATAACAGCTGATCTGAGCAGCCAGACACGTTAGGTATGGAAATAGAATTAAGAAACAGGTCATGTTTCTCCAAAAGAGACGACTGTCTTCCTTTGGACTGATCAGTACTGATAATTGCGGAAATATGCTCCCATGGAACAGAGACAGGTTAAGGTTCTACTTCTTTATTAACCTGGTTTGATGAAAAAAGGACTCCAAAGAATAAAAGCCTTCTCCAGATTGCCCTTATTGGTATTCTGTTAAGACAATAAGAGGTGCAGAGCTATTTATTTAACCACTTTCTACTTTCTTGTCTCCCAGGGAGAATGGGTAGATGTAGAGCCCTGCCCTTGGAAAGGGAAGATGATTGGCTGGCCTCCATTAGGAGAAGGTGTAGAAGAATTCCTTTCAATGATCCGTGTTCTCACTGTGTGCAACTGCAGTTTCAGCTCTGCCCTTGAAATGCAGATTAAGCAATGCTGCCAACTTGTATTCTCCTGTCAAACATTTCACTGCCTTGGGAGGCTGTGCACAGCTCACAGTGCACATCCTCTGCCAGGGTTACTGCACCTGGGTGCTTGGTTGTGGGGTTTGATTTCCTCTTGAGCAGAGGATGCAGTTCAGGTACTTGCTCGTCTGCTCCTAAAATAACATGATTTCTTGTATTTGCTCTTTTGAATATTCTAAATTTTTGTCATTGCTGGGGAATTCGCTGGCTGTGAAACAAAGATACTCTTGTATGGGAAGTGTAGGGGATGATATCATCCCACGCAGCATTTTTCTATTCCTTTCCTGCAGTGCTCTGCCTTTTGAATAGCCACCTTGCTCTTTCTGGCCTCTTTCCATGTAGTTTTCCCTTTTCTTTCCAAATGGCCTTTTGACAATAAGGGTGGAGGCATGTCTGCTTACATGTTGTATCTCAGGCAATGCACTTGTCATTGGGAGCAATAAACTGGTTTAATACAAGTAGGCTTGCCTCTTTCCTTAGAGTTAAGGGTTTGCTTTTCCAGTTGGAGCAGTGGCTGCTATGGAGACATGACAGCATTTAAAAGCATGATTTGAGACATGTAATTTGAGACATTCCTAAGGAATGAGCAGGCTTTTGGGTAAATCAACCCAGTTCACCACCACTCTGGGCAAGGTGCTCTAAACTTTCTTTACTTCGTCTTTTTATTTTCCCCCCCTTTAGTGCATTTTAAAATGGACCAATAGATCCTTCACAAACTTCAAAGCTGTGGAATTCACTTTCTCCTGTCTCTCTGGCCTGACTTTTGATTCTGAAGTGGAATTACACCTGTGGAAGTGTTTGCCTTCTGGAGGTAGAAGGGCTACCATGTCTGGTCTCACATTGCATGTGGTGCGTATTTGCTGCTCCTGTGGAGTTAAGTGTTGGTGTTGGGTGGCAGAAGCGATGTGTGAGGCCTGAGGTGAGTGGTGAATGTTACAGTGTTATCCATCATTAGAGAATCCACTTGGTACATCCCCTAGTTTCAAGACTTGTATCAGCATAGATATGCTGGGAAGAAAGACCATGCTGATCTCTTGGTGCTGTATCCTGTGCAGCGGTTCCAGGAGGACAGAGAATGCCATTTAGCAAAACCTGGAGTTGTGGTCGTGTGTAAAATTCATTTGTAGCTTTCATGGATGGAGTTTTCTTTTGGCTGGCAGTAAAATGTTTGTTGATGTGTCTTTTTGAAAAGGCACTTTGGATCTCCTTTTTTTACCCTCTTGTAAATATGTTGTTTTGAAGGAGACATAGTTCTTATGTACCCAGTTCTGTAGAGTTTAAGGACAGACTGCTTTTTGGGGAGGAGATCTAACACTTTCTGAAAACTGAGGGTTTGCTTATTTTTAACCACACTTTTTTAGAAGAAAAAGAACGCAGTGGAAGTAAATTAAAAATAAGACTCTCAACTTAAAAAAATGATAACTCAGTGACCTTCTGAAGACTTGAATTCTCTGGTAGCTTAGAACATTTCTGATCTGAGACAGAAGTAGAGAGAAGAAAACTGCTAGGGTTTGGACCTATCTGCACAAGGAGTACCAAAACATTTCTTTTAATGTCAGAAGGAAATTGGGATGTCTTTTTTTGTTGTTCTTTCCCTTGCTCCTAATGAAGTATCCTCCCTGTATGTGCCATAATTGTGCACTAGGCTCCTTGTCAATCTTTAGGAGAAAACCTTGGGCAAACCTTGTTGTTCTCTCTAACTACCAGTATCTAAGCAATACTGCATGCAATTTTTGCCCTCAAATCAAGTGCCTTAGAGAAACTGAGGTTGGAGAAGACCTCCAAGATTACCGAGTCTGACTGTTAACCCAACACAGTAGCGTTCACCACTAAGCCAAATCTCCAAGTGCAACATCCACATGCCTTTTGAACATTTCCAGGGCTGGCGATTCTATCACTTATCACTTCCCTGGGCAGCTCATTCCGATATCTGTCCACCTTTTCAGAGAAGAAAATTGTCCTCATATCTGATCTAAACCTCCCCATGTGCAGCTTGAGGTCATTTTCTCACATCCTGTCACCTGGAAGGAGAGAACAACAGCCACCTCACTGCAACCTCCTTTCCAGTAGTTGTAGAGAATGATTAGTTCCCCCCGAGACTTTACTCCCCTGAGAAAAGGTTCTCCAGGGTGCAGGGAGACAGTTGACAGCACGTAACTTTGCACGACCCTCTTCAGAATAAGTTCTGTCTTGTGGGATCAAATTGTCAAGGGATGTGGGAGAAATGAGAGTCCTTGACACATTGATACCTTCCCTGTAGTGAGGTGAGCGTCTGGTCAAGTATCTGGTCTCTTGTTGACTGTTTCTCTGCGACTCAGTCTCGTGTGGCAGGACTCTTGTGACAGTGAGGCCTCCCCTCCACGCCCTTGGTCTGTTGAACTTGAGATCTGCAAGGTTACCCAGCTATATGGCTCAGTAATAAACTCTGGGATGTCTGGGGTGCAGACCCAGAACAAAGCCGAGAGTGGGAAACCAGGGGCCGGAAATTGATAGGATTGCTCAGCAGTGTAGTGATTTTTAAAAATTATTATTATTCATAATTGAAACATTTGGTCAATCTTTTTCTTGCAAGACTCTAGCGTTGTGAAGCTTTTCAGCTCTTAAGAGACTTAATTTTCACTCAGTTTGGCTGCAGTTATCTTCCTTTGTTTGGATTTATTGCAGGATTGACTGAGGAAGTTATATTGATTCAAAGCCACTTTCTGATTTTTTTTCAAAGCATTTCCATTGGGAAAAAAATTCTACTAGCTTTATCTAAGAGCCTAGCAAACAAGGTGTTTGCTTCCTTGTTGACAAATACATACGTGTATATGTATGTATGTATATACATTTGCCTAATTTATGTATATGTGCATGTATGTATAAATATTTGCTTAATTTACCTCATTACGGACAAAAAATGCCAGCCTGGAAGGTACTAATAACTGGCAGCTGGAGATGATAGATTGCTCTAAAGAGCCTGAAAAATAACCCTTTCATAACTCCAGAGAAATAAAAAAGCTGTTTTTACCAGTAGTGAAAAGAGCTGTGAATAAAGACAGCCTAAGGTGGTAGGTACCTAAAGCAGTTTTATTCAATGCACAAGTACCGATGAGTATCCTTGGCTGCAATAGCAGGGCATGGGTTTGTGATTTCAGGCCATGCATGTAAACAGAGCAAGTGTGATTTTTGCCTTGACAGGAGCTGAAGTAGTTCTTTCAAACAGAGTTTATGTGAGAGATTCTTGAGGTTTCTGAGGTAGGAAGCTGCCAAGCCTTTGCTGCTGCTGTACTTGAAAGATGGGTGGATGTTTTGAGCATGTTTGTAGTTAATAAACTGATTTGCAGATGTTAATTTGTTTTCAGTGATTGAGCTGTGTTCTAATGGATGTAGAGGTTTGAATATTAGCCAACTTCTTGGGCCAAGAGCCATAGACATCAGACTTCTTGGATTATCTGGATGCTGATATGTGAGAACCCATGTTTTGAGCCAGTTGACAGGGGAGACTTGCAGTGTTTTTTGTGGGTGTGATGAGCCCAGAGCGGGCCATGCCTCCTCAGGCATACGGTGTGCAGTGTGCTCCATCAGAGGCCTGCGGCGTGTCGGGACCGCTGTTGGGGGGATCCTTTTTGCTGTGGCCAGTTCCTCTCTTCTCTATGGCAACAAGTGAGACCTGCAGTACAGCTGCAGACAGCTGATAAGTGAGCAGGAGGTGTCCTGGAGCATGAGACTCGGTGAGTTCAATAACAGCTTTTTCACAGGCAAACAAAGCAAGCTCCTGTTTAAACTTTTGCTGGTCATAACCTTTCTAGTGCTAAACAGGCCGTGGTTTTGTTAACACGTGATGCCGTATTCAGTTGTTATGACTTCATTGATGTTGGTCTTTGATGTTTTACCTTTTGATAACATCTTGGGGTAATTTTTAAAAAATGATTTTAGAAGTATGCAAATGAAGCTTGGGGTGATAGTGAAGCAAAGCTGGACCTTTCTAACTTTAATGAAATAAGCTGCAGTGAGACACTAAGGCATGGCAGGTCAGAGATACCAAAGTGAGAAATAGCAAGGGTTTCTCTCAAGGATCAGTCAGTAAAGTCACACTCAGTAATTTAGGAAGAGAGCTGTTGAATAGCTTAAAAGTATGAGGAGAGCCTCCCCTTGCCTCGGGTCAGAAAAGGGAGTGTGACTTTTGGCTCCCGAGACCCCAATTCTTAGTTGTTCTCTTTGAACCAGAATGTAAGGTAACAAGAAAGAAGGATAGCTGCAATCCACCTTTGTGTGCTGGGACAACCGACGGCTCTTAGGTATAATATTAGAGCGACATCAGAGTATCCTGAAATTGCACTGTGCTTTGCAATGCATCCCAGCCATAGGGGGACCATAGAGCAGGCTCCTTATAGATTGCGTGCTCTCCTGTGCTACTCTGCCTTTGGCATGCTCCCAGTTCGTCTCATTCTCAGGATGGCATTTCTAACTCCTTTACGTCTTCTGTAACTCCAGCCAGATGGAGAAAATGAACTCAACAAGCTCAAGAGCTCTTAAGTTGAAAAGCTCAAGGGCTGTCCATCTTCATGAGCATGAAATCAAGGAGGAGGTGACAGGAGGTCTGCATGAGTGAGCAAGGAGCTCCTGAAAAAACTTGGGCACAGAAAGAAGGGTGCAGGAAGCAGGAGCAGGGTTAGGTGGCCAAGACAGTAGGTAGAGTAACTGTCCAATCTGACAAGGATGGGGTTAGGAAAACCAAAGTCCACCTGGAGCTGAGTCTGGTGAGGGGTTTGCAAAGAGTGACATAGTATGTCAGCAGCAAAAAGAAGCTAAGGGGAAACAGACCTGCCACAGAACGGGGCAGAGGCTCTGTGACAAAGGACACCTAAAAGGCTGAAAGTACTCAAAACCTTCTTCAGCTTGCTCTTTAATGATAAGATTTACCTTTCAGGAGTACCAGGTTCTTGAGACAAGAAGAAAATTCTATAGCTAAGAAAACAGCCTAAGTGGTGGTGGATCAGGTGCTTAAACTGGTGAGGTACATGTCCCTAGAACAGGATGCCCCCATGCACGCTGAGAGGGCTGAGTGATGTGATGGCATTGGAAAAGTCCCAGTGCTCAGGAGATGACTGAGGGCTGGAAGATAGCAGACATCACGCCCTTCTAGAAGGGCAAGAAGGAAGATCCAGGGAACTATGGACCGGTCAGCTTCACCTCCATCCTTGGGAAACAATGGAACAACTAATCCTGATGAACAGAAGTAATCAGCATGAGTTTATGAAGGGGAAGTGACAGCCTTTTGTGAAGAAATGAGAGGCCCAGAGGAGGAGACAAGAGAAGTGGATGTTATTTAATCTGTCTTTAGAAAGATATTTGGCAGCAACCTCATGGACGATCATAGAATGTCAAGAGTTGGAAGAGACCTTAAAGATCATCTAGTCCCAACCCCCTCTGCCATGGGCAGGACCATCTCCCCCTAAACCAGGTTGCTCATGGCCTTATCCAGCCTGGCCTTGCCATGATGTTACAGGATCTACAGCTGGACAGAGAGGTGGATTGAAAACGAGCTGAACTGCTGGGCTCCGATCGCTGTGGTCAGAGGCACAAAATGTAGCTGGAAGCCGATCGCTAGTGAAGTGCCCCAAGTGTTGACGCTGGGTCCAAAGCTGTTTATCTTCTTCATTAGTGAGCTGGATGATGGGAGAGAGGACTTGGACTTCTCCACATCTGCAGATAATACAAACCTGAAAAGAGTGGCTGATATGCCAGAGGCTTGAGTTGCCACTTGGGGAGACCTTGACAGGCTAGAGGATTGAGCAGAGGGGGAGAGACATGAAACAAAGTGAAATGCAAATTCCTGCAGGCAGGGAACCTCATGCCTCAGTACAGAAGCTTTTCTTCCACCATGCACATAAGCTCATCTAAATCTGTGCTTGGAGCTTCTCTTTCTCTTCAGCTGCATACTGTGGCAACTTGATTCCTGTTTATGAGGTCTGCTAGGCTGTAAGTAAGATTAATATGGAGATACACTTACAGCTGTGGAGTTGTCTAACTTAGACTGAGCTTCCTTTAAAAAGTTTAGTGATCCATAATTGCATTCTTCAGTAATTGTGTTAAAGCATATTCTTTGCATTGATCATTTTAGTTGTGCTTCAATTGTTTTTGAATTGATCACAAAGAAACTGACTGCTTTTTGGCTGCTTATCTTTAGAGTTGAACATGAAATGATCAAACTTGGTTTCTGAGAATATCAGAATAATTTATAATATTCTGGCGAAAAATGTCTGCAAAGTGAACACTTCCACACTTAAAGTTCTTCAAAATTGGAAATCTTGGTCAGTTGCAAAAAACATATGGGTCTTTTGGGGCTGCAAAATTGGAAATATCTCAGGAAAGAAAAATGTGATCACTGTAAGTATCAGGAGAGTATTGTGCAAGAGAGAAGGTATTGATCCTTGGTTAAGTGAATTTAGCTTATACCCTTGTTCTATCCTTGTTCTACCTAATGTAACCTATAGAAAATCCTTGGGATCATCAGTTTTGCTAAGTAGTAATAATATTTTTTCACTTAAAAATTAAGAAATAGTTTTTAAAAATAGCCATTTCCTATCTCTTTGACATAATATATAAATTGAATCATGTGACCAGTGACAGGACCCGAGGGAATGGCTTGAAGTTGTGTCAGGGGAGGTTTAGGTTGGATATTAAAAAAAAGTTCTTCACCCAGAGGGTGGCTGGGCGCTGGAACAGGCTCCCCCAGGAAGTGTTCAGAGCACCAAGCCTGGCAGAACTCAAGAAGCTTTTGGACAATGCTCTCAGGCACGTGGTGTGATTCCTGGGGTATTCTGTGCAGGGCCAGGAGTCGGACTTCATTGATCGTTCTGGGTGCCTTCCAACTCAGGATATGCTATGATATATTGACATGAAAATTTGAAGAGGAAAAAAATTAAAATTCTCATCTTTCTAATTAGTTCTTCCTTCTCCCTTTCTCCCCCTGCCCCCACAGGTGTTAATAGCAAAAGAGAAGAACTGATATGTGATTCCTTGCCCTCCTCTCTCCAAAATTTTTGGAGACTCTTAGCTAGATACAGAAAGAACATAATCATGACAAAGAAATGTCAAACTTGTCAGAATGGTGAGTTGCTAGCTAGTAACTCACCAGGCTACTTTGTTCCCCTTCCCCTTTTTTTGTCTCCTAACACACCTCTTTTGCTCTGATAACATGAATTTTATTGTTATACTTGGGAAAGGAAGGCAAAATGGGATGCTGGTCTGGATGTATGCTATATATGCAGTGCCACTACTGAAGACATAAAGACTGCAGGAATTTAAAACTGAGGCAATTTTGCAGAGAAGAGAAAGTTTTTTAAAATTTTAAAATTTAATCTGGCCTCTCATGTAGGACAGGCTTATCATGATTTCACAAAATCACTTTTGCTTCACAGCCGTGATTTCAGCTTGGGTTAGTGTAGCCTATACCAGCCTTAAGCATCAATATTTCCACCAGGTAAAATGCACAAGATCTGATGGAAGGAGCGGGTCTTTCAAATGGCCTAATGTCTGATGTGTGCTGGGCACTTGGCTGGCTAGCAGACTTTCTTTAAGGATGGGGTGCTACCTCTTTTCTTGCAATCTCGTGCAGCAGCAGCACCTGGTCATCAAATAAACCCACCAGTTGAACTGGTAAGGGAAGCCATGAGTTGCTGGGAAAGTTCAGGTCAGGCCATGAGAGGAGCATGATAATCTGGCCATCTTCTACCTCGCTCTTGGTATGCAATACTTAACTTGTGTATATATTTTCTAGAGTCTTCATAAGACATTTACCATTCCTTAAGGAAAAGAAAATGTGTGGTGGTTATTCTGATGGAGTTGTGGAAGCTCTGGAAAAGGGTCTAAGGCAGAGTGGAATCTGAGCTATCTGTACCTGACGCTCTCCGTGATGAGTTTTCTTTACTTTTTGTCCCTGAAGCTTTTCCTGTGTCTGTGACCAGTTGTGGTCAAATTTACATGGTGTTTCAGCATGTACTAACAGGCTGCTGCAAGCAGATTATTTTTCGCTCTCTGGTGATGTATGGCTCACTGTCTACTTGTTGCTTGGGTTCGCAATGTCAGAGTTGACTTCTTGCTAAAGGATGAAACAAACAAAAGGTAGGAGATGCGTGTTTGGGTGTCCGCTCTCCTCCCTCGCTGACGCAGCGAGAAGTCTCCAGGTTTTGCTTGCTGTGTGGAACTTGTTCCCCCGTCACTTCTAATATTGTTCTTCACACATAGCTAAGGGCCTAATGTTGCTGACGCAACTCTACTTGTTTAATTTTATCCGACTGACTGTGCCACTTAGTGTGCTTAGTCGTCTGCTAAAAATCCTTTTGTTAAGATTGAGAACCGAACACAATACTGAGTATTTGATTCTACCTACTTATGCATGGCTAACACACTTTGCTTTTATGTTTAGCTTGCTGCTACAAAAATAATGAAATATTTATTCAGCTGTTAAGGATCGGAATTTGTATTCTCTCATGATTAGATGATCTGCAAAGGATGTTCCTTAGAGAAGGAGAAGGCTCTGGCGTTCTTCAGCACCGCTGTCAGGAGAAGGTAGTACGCTGAGGTGGGGCATGTATTGTTACTTTGGCAGGCTAGACTTTTTTGCTCAAGGCACTGTGGTAAAGCCTTTGAATTCTGGCTTGTCTTTTGGTGTCACAGGTGACTTGCTGTGGTCAGCCCGACTCCTGATCATCTGTCAAATGCTGCGGTCTCAGGCAGTGGCCTGCTCTGCAGCCTGTCTTTTTGTGTTAGGTTTTTGTAGGATTTAAATCAACATGGCTGATATTACAATGATGTGCAGCGGTGTCATATCGCTGTAAAAATCAATTGCAATCATGATCAGATTTCTAGGACTAACAAGGAGAGAGAAATTTTTTTCCCTTTCACCTGGGGATTTTAACCCAGATGACTTAATGGTGGGTATTCTGACCATCTCACCTGAGAGGCATTTTCCTGTACAGATGAAGCCAGCTGAGAAAAATCTTCAGTATATTTAGCTTAGCATATGTTTTTAGAAAACTCTTCTCCTGGAATGAACATTGTTAAAAACAAGCCTACTAACAGGATAGCATCTGTTCATTTAGTTGTCAAGACCTAGAGTGAATTTAGACAAGAGACAGTAAATGCTAGAGAAAAGGGAAGAAGAAAATATAATTAAATGACCTCTGCTTTTCTCCTCAACAGTCATACACCCACACTCCCTAAAGAAGCACCATTTTCTTGATGCTGCATGATTTTCTTATTTCCATTAGATTAAACATTTACTGCATGGGTAAGTGAGCCTCAGGCTGAACTTCAGGTTGAAGTCTAGTTTTAGTATCATTGAAAATCTCAGCCAAATGAATCTGTTTCTGACAATGACACCAGTTGCAAAAGAAAAAAAAAAGGATATTTGATCAGCTTCATTTTCTGTCAGTGGCTCTAATATTTCTAGGCCTTGAAACCTGAAAGAAGATGAGTTTTTCTGTTAGAGTTCAGTCTTTGCCAATTTTGTGAAATGTTACTAAATGTGCAGCTAAGCGAGAAGCCTGTGGAAAATATCAGAACTTTTTCATGCTTTTTCAATTTACATTGTAACTTTTGGATGAGTATTTTAAATATTCTGCATGATGATTTCTTGTTTTGTTTTGTTTAACCACAGTTCTTCATTACTTCCCTGTGGGATAGCTCTTTAGGAGCAGGTCATCCTGGTCTGCAATGCAATCACTGAGAACACGGTGGCATCATCACTTTTTTGTTTTCATGTGAATTTCTGTACAAGCAGAGCATTTTTATCCAAAGGCGGGTTGGTGTCCTTGCCTCAGAAGAATCAGTACATCCCAGTGTGCAAAGGAACAGGCAGTGAACATCATTATTTGTGAGGACTGGCAGGTAACGTTACAGATGTGCACAGGGCAAAGCCTCGTGGTTTTCCTAGCAACAGCTTCAGTTGAAATTCATAAAAAAGCATTGGATTATGTGCAAGAAGGAAAGCTGGGAAGAAATCTCAGAATTTTAGAAAGGTTTTGACTGTTACCATCAGACTGTAGTTTGTTAGAAAGCCATGCTGTGTGGCATTAAGTCCTCCCTGTTAGCATTTGATCTGCATCTGCAGGGCTTTGAGGGGAGCTCACTGATCTTCATTTCAAGATTGGGGCTAGGTCTTGTATTCTGTCTGCAGCAGCAAGATAAGGCACCTGGAGAAGTAGAAGAGTACAGGTGGTCTTTGAGAGAGAGAGCCAGGCCTCAAGCTCTTCATAAGAGAAAGTTCAGTTGTTATGTTGCTGCGCATTCAGGTCATGGGGCCCAACCTCTCTTACTTCAGAAGAGAGAAGCCTCTTATTAAGGGTTAGCATTTGAGAAAAAAAAAAACGGGAAGGAGAAGGGAGCTTGGTACATTGCTATAACTCCTCCTTGGGTTTAAGGGCAGCCCCATATCATTTCCCCTTCTCGAAATACTGAAAAGCCCATGTGAATTTGCCTAAGGAGGCGGCTGAGATATCCCAGCTTCTTTTCTGAAAGTCTTCCAGACGATAAGACACCTGCAAAAAGCCTTAATCAGTATATTCTCTTTAGGTGCTGAAGAATGAAGGTTTCAAATGCAGGCTATGGTGAGTGCCTGCCATAGAAACTGAATGGAGTACATAGCATAACATTCTTGCATTTTTCAAGCTGTGTGGACTCGGAGGGAAGAGGGGGTTGTGGGAACACGAAGGAGCTTTCCCTAGAGACGCTCCAGTTGAGGTGGAACATGTTCAGACAGAGAGGTAAGCTCAGGGGAGAGCAGATTTCTTTCGGGTAGTGTGGGAGTTTGGCACTGTGCAACTTTATTATGTTATTTAGAGTCCTGAGAATGCTAAAAATGGTCCCTACTGTGCTCCAGGTACTTTTGACATGCATAAGAAATACATGACAAAAATACCCTTAGTGCAGAAGTGTAAATGAATATTTCAAGGAAAATGACAGTAAAATGAATTAAAGGTTGAGAGTTGACATTAATAATGCAGACTGATCTACAGCACCTTCATTTTTCATCTGTAAAATGGGGATAATGGTGCTGACCCAGTTTGTAAATGAGCCCTGAGTTCATCTGATGGAAAGCATCACCAACAGAAGTGGTAATGGTTGAAATGGGTGTTAGAGATGTGGTATAATTGTCTTAAACTAGAATTTCATAAATACTGGAACATCCAGAACAGAAGTTAAAGAAATGCAAACATATTTAAGTGTGCAAATGCTTTCACATCATATAGGAATGCTTCTTCTGAGCAGTGATGCCATATGGTATCCATGCAATTACAAGCAGTATGTTTTTTTTATAGTCATGGATCAAACCAATCTTTTTAAAGAAACATACATTTTTTGACTTGGCTCCTTCTGCTGTCTGTCACTGTCACTCATCAATTCCATGTTTCAGGCTTTTTCTCGCCACCTTCCTCTTTTGCTGCTTCCTGCTCCTGAGACCCTTTGGCCAGCTGCATGCCACAGCTGGGCACTTTGTCCTTTCTGCTGTGTTTGGAGCTTATATACCCAGGCTGCCTTTGTCACCCTTTTCCTTCTGACTGAGTGCCTTAATCCTCCTCTGTCAACTCCACCCAACCTTTTTATTCAGGTTCTGGTGTCCCGAGAAAGTTCCTTTGTCCCAATTTCTTTGCTTGCATACAGTTCTGAGTCCTGCTACTTGTCAGAAGTGTCTGTGTCTGGGTTCCTCACCCATCCTTCACCTCCACACACAGACCTCTCCGCTGACATTCCCACCACCCTCCTGACACACTGTTTTTTACCTCTTCATTGTGTCTTGAACTTCGCTTCAGCCTCCACTGTTGTTCCCAGCACTCTGACCTGGGACCTGCGAGAGCCTTTCGTTTCACCCTATCAGTGCTGCCAGAGCTGGTTTGCTCTTTGCCCCTTCAGTTTTGCAAAACAATAATAAAGAGAAAAACCTGTGCAAATACTGTCCAAATAAATAACTAGGAAATTATTAAAAATAGATCACTTCAAAAAATAAAAATTACAAACGTTGGACTCTCTAGGAATAGCAACTTTTTCTAGAACAGGACACTATACTTCATTTTAGTAATATGTTTTATTGACCTTGCTTATGTTTTAAAAAAACAAACCCTTGGCTTCTGATCCTATTCATATATATTTAATTCTGAGTATGCAGTATATGCCTTCGGATTCCAAGATAAGCAGGTGAATAAGCCAGATCAGAGAATTTGAAGGCAAAAAGCACAGTGTGAAGCTGTGGCAGAAATCTGTGATGAAATAAATGCCAGTGGGTCTGTATTAACATGCTTATTTTTAAGTATTCTCCAAGGTCTCTTGCTTGTATTTGGCTCTGATGTGTAGAATGATTGTAAAGGAAGTAAAGAAAACACCTTTTTCTCCATATTTTTTTGGCTTTTAGTTTTTCAGACTGCTAAAGCTTCAAATGCTAGAGGCTGCACCAGCACTGATGGCTTTTATTGTCTCTTTGTATTTGTGTGCCTGAGACCAGAACAGGAGGGATCTTACGCTAATAGAAAGAGGGAGTTGGTTGAAAATTCAGCTAATAATGGAAAGCTGCCTTTCACTGTAGCCATGCAGCAGGCATTCTGAAATAACAAATCCATCAGGCTTTCTCCCTTCGTGTTGTTACAAATGTTTGCAGGCTTTTTAGCAGAGGGGATGTTTTTACAAAGGAAAGGAAGAAAGGTTACGTGATTTCTTTGGTTTGATATGCAACTTTGGTAAAATGTTATGTGTAGCTTTCATAACTTTGAATCTATGGGGGTTTGAGGAGTAAGTGTTACTCTGGTTTTTGATGAAGCTATTTGACAGATTAAGAAAAAAAGTGCTAAAGTAATCTTGAGTCTGAAAACAAAGATGGAAATAAAGCAGATGTCATTTTGCAAATGGAGAGTAAAAAGGTTTTTGTGTTTGCCAGCATGCACAGTTTAGAATAATTTCAGTGTGTCAGGAAATGAGTTTTAAATTATTCTAAAGCGGTTGGTAAGTGGGAGCAACACAGTTAAATTTATTAAAGCTTTTTTTGGTAAATAATTGATATAATGTTGCAATAAGAGTATGCCATATATCACAAAATGATACATTATGTAAATAGATATAGCACAATTTTCCTTCTGCCTGATACTAGAGCCCACTTTCTGGGTAATAATTGTGAAGGAGCTCAGTCCGTTTTCCTTCAAGAGGCATGGGTATTATAAGTGTGGAAAATGGGCAGGTGTGTTATTTAAATTACTTTCTCCATATCCGTACAAATTTCAGACTTATTTAGATAAAAAAATAATAATGATAATTAAAAAATCAGCCCTAGAGGAGGAGACAGGCCAGCCTGCTTACTAAAAGTGACTGGAGGCAAAGATGGGAACTTGTTTTCCCCCAGTGTCCCCTGAACGATGTTCAGACACCCATTGCTCTCGGAAATTTGCAGCTGTGGAACTTGTGCACTCTTCTATGTCTAATCCAAATGCTGGTTTTAGTGCAGTCCTGATTATTTCTGACTGTGAGCAATAGTATATTCGTGGTTTTATTAAGGCAACTTTGCTAATAATGGTAAACTAGGCTGTTAATTAATAGTTTGGCAGCAACTACTGACAATTCTTATCTAATTAACTCAGTACCCTCATTTGACAGGGCACATCTCAGACCATGCCTCAGCAAGACCTCTAATAATTGCAATGTGAGGATCTCTTCCCTCTTTACTGTTAATGGATTGCAAAATTTTCCTCACATTTACTGTCTGGAATGGGACTCGTAGTGAGCCCATTGTTTATGTGGGCACCTTGTATGTTAAAGTTTTCCTAGATGATTTAGGAAAGATTGTTAAATGTTTAACAAAGGTATGACACGTAAGTACAACACAGCTGTTATGTGATGAGCTAGTAAGTCACAGTGAGTTGACCCTGTCTGGATGCCAGGGACCTCCAAAACCACTCGATCACTCTCCTCACACATTGGACAAGGGAGAGAGAAAATAGAATGAAAGGCTCATGGGTTGAGATAAGGAACGGGGAGAGATCATTAACCAATTACTGTCACAGGCAAAACAGACTACTTGAATAAATTAGTTTGATTTGTTACCAATCAAACCAGAGTAGGATAATGAGAAATAAGAACTAAATCTTAAAACATCTTCCCCCCTTTCTCACTGGGCTTAACTTTAATGTTGTCTTGACTGATCCTTCCTCCTCAGTGAGAGGATTCCTCACACTCTTCCCCTACTCTCTAGCATGGGGTCTGTCCCATGGGAGACAGTCCTCCACCAATTTCTCCAATGTCAGCCCTTCTTATGGGCTGCAGTTCCCAGTGAGTTGTTTGAGTGTGGGCCCCTTCCATGGGGTGCAGTGCTCCAACTTGGGACCCCTGTCACAAGTCCTGCCAGCAAACCTGCTCCAGCATGGGCTCCTCTGTCCACGGCTCTACAGGTCCTGGCAGGAGCCTGCTCCAGCATGGGTTTCCCACAGAGGGACAGTCTCATTTGGGCATCTCCCTGCTTCCAGCGTAGTGTGCTCGATGGGCTGCAGGTGATCTCTGCACTTCTGCTGACTTCCATGAGCTGTAGGGGCATATCCTGCCTCACCACGGTCTGCACCACGCGCTACAGGGCTCCAGCACCCGGAGCTCTTCCTCTCCCTCTTTCTTCACTGATCTTGTCTGCAGAGCTCACTCAAATTCTCCATATTCTCACTCTTTTCTACTGTTGAAGTCACTCTCGTTTTGTTGTTTTTTGGGGTTTTTTTGTCTTTCTCCCCTTCTTAATTACGGTACCCCAGAGGTGCTACCACCTCACTAGAATCTCTTGATGCCATTCTTGTATTTGGCTATAAACTTAATCTCAAATATCATGCCCGATCCATGTAGGAATTCTCACATAAAAATTGTCCAGGGGTGTGTGGCATTGAATCATTACAACATTACTTCATGATTCTGAGCGTCCATTTTCCTCTTGAACTTTAAACAACCCTTTTCTCACAACGGTGTCCCATCTGTCTCATCTCTCTGGACAGGAGTCACTGGCAAAGAGGCACTTTGATAGAACTACTAGGAATGGCAAGCGAACTTCTACAGCTGACTTCAACCTCTATACTCTTTCTAGTCTGTATTTATACACCTCTAAGTGGTGTATATATATATATATAACTATGCAGATGATTAATGGGTAACATATCTCCTGTAACCCTCAGGTGTTGGCAAGACATTGCCAGAAGCTCTGGAAGGTACATAAAGGGATTAATTTAATATGGCGTTGCAACAGTGTTGTGGTCAACACTGTAATAACTGTACTTACAGAACAGTACTACATATACAACGATCAAAAATCAAGTATTTTTGAAATGTCACATTTTCCAGTGAGATGAGGAGTCAGAGGTGCCTCTTTAGAGTGAGACAGAGATGCAGCAATGTTTAATATTGTTGCAAAGAGTGGATAGACAAGCATTCTCCTTCCCCTTCTGCCTTGCTTTGTGATGCAGGTTTGTCTTGTGGCTATGGTGGTATAAACCCATAGAAACATCACTTGAAGTAAATGGATTTTCTGCTGATGTGTCTCACAGCGAGTGTTTTTCCTGCTCTCTGGAGTCTTTATCTAAGTCTGCTGGCATTAGTAAAAGAAGACAAATAGTTATGCAACAATAGTAAGGAAAAACTGCTGCAATTTTAGTAAGTGTATCGAGATATTCATGTTACACCCAACTAAAGAACACCCAAAAACATTCAAGAAAGGACTGTGGAGGTTAAACATGGAACAGAACTTGCTTTGTTATCTTCACCTCTTTCCATGTCATTTGCCCACTTGTTTAAGTTTTCGTCTCTTCTTTCTAGGTGCAACTCCAGACACTGTGACAGCAATTACAGTGTAACCACCGCAGTTGTCTGCTCAGGTTAGATTGATCAGGAGAGCTAAAGTAAATTGCGTTCATTGTATTTGTATCATGAGTTAATTCTTCTCAGAGCTGTACCTTTGCTCAGCTGCGATATCCTCAATTACTCCATCTTGTCAGAGTCCTCCTCCAACATCTGAACCTTCTATGCTCGTCACGTGGCAATGTTTTGCACCAATCCTTCTCTCTCGTCTTTCTCTGACTGATTCACCACAGTGCCTTTAAACTGGATGACTCTGATCCTTTCAGGTTGTTGGAATAACAGGCAGATAGAAGTGAAGCACTGTGTATTCTGGTAAAGGTCGGGGAAGGGAGCAGGGTGGGGGTGAATCCACGCTGAGGAAGGGACCCAAAATCCCTCAATACATACCTGCAATCTCTACTAAGGGGTGGAGGCTGTGACATGTAGGGTAGCGGGAGTGTGACTGTGAGCCACTAGACTGGAGAGCGGGGGGAGAGCGGGAGAGGATGTACCAGACCCATCACTGTGCAGAGGATGAATGTCTGGTACTCAAAGTGATGGAGGTAATAAGGAGCAAAGAACTGAGGGGTGATATGAAGTGCTTCTTCTGGAGTGCTCATTGAACTCGCTCCTCAGTCACAGGAAATAAATATGTCATCTTTGCAGTACTTGAATCAGGTAGAGTGACCCTTTTGGCTGGGGTTTTGTCTGGGGTTTCCGAATCCAGCTACTGTTGCTTTTAGTCAAAGTCTTTTCTGAGCTCTGTCAGTGCTCTCTTCTTTTTCTTTTTCCTTTCCCTTCCTGCTTTCTCTCTGTCGTGTTTCTCCCTGAACCTATGGTTTCAGTTGCGGTTTCAGTCCTTCTGCTCTCTGACTCCCTGCAGACTTTGAAGTGGGAGGCCGAGTGGAAGGAGCAAGCGCACCCTGCAGTGGGTGGCGTGGCAGTGAGTGGGATGTGGGGGAGTGACTCCTGAGGCTCAGCTCTCTGAGGGGGCTTGTGAAGGCAAAGGGGAAAGACAGAATTAACGAGGCAGGCTGTGGAAGTTTTCTTGCTTGTTTTCAGGGGCTGTGCTCCTCTAGTTCAAACTGAGTATTTGAGCATCCAGGCAGAGCAAGAGTGTCACATTTGAAGGTACAGGGGGCATTGAAACAATTAAGATGATATTTCCCCCTTCAGCTGTTCTGTCCTCAGTGCTGGATTTTTGTCTCTTCTTGCCAGCTGCTGGCACTTCTGACTGTTTTCTGGCATTATCACAGCCAGCTTGTCTGTATGCCCTTTTGTATGGGTTGCCATGGGATGCTGGTTTGCTCAGGAATGGTTATTCTCCTTGGTCAGGTACAATACACATCAGCTTTTACCCTATCTTAATTCACTCTAAGAAAATCTGATTTCTTGGCAAAAGAATCCTTTTTAATATGTCCAATGGTAGGATATCACTTGTAGGAAAGGAGTGGATTAGTGTGCTGAAACTGTGCAGAGATAGAAAGACTTTTTTTTTTTTAAATAATTGGGTATGACAGTGTTGTGACAGGAATTTTATGAAAGGTTGGAAGTACGAAAGGTTTGAAGTAAGCCTGATATTCCTCTATGTTCCTCATCCCTGGAGCCCAAGCAGCAGTCATGGGACACTTGCACTTTCTTCCCTGCTCTCTCCAACTGGTTAGCCCGCATTGTAAAGTTTTTGGAATGAATCCCCATAGGGGCTGTAAGAAATGCATGCTTGCAGTTGGCTAGCTTTTCCAGAGCTAGAATTATGCTTGGAGAGAGTTGCTCAGGTTATTCAGAGGTGGAAGCCTGTTCATCCTGGGAGGCAGGCTACATGGACACAAATCCGCCGCCTCCAGCTCTGACAGTTGATTTCAAGGTCAGGGTTAAAGCAATAACTGCGCAGCACAACACTTCTAACTTATTCTCTATGAGGTTTTTTTTTTTTTCTTGTTTGTTTGTCTGGCTTTTGGGTTGTTTTTATTTTCCACTTCTTTTCCCTACTGCGTTATCCAGAATCGAGCTGAACTGCATTTCGACCGGTCATTCTTGTGTGCAGACTGAATGCTACAGGAGCGATCGCCAGGAAACAGGCTGTAGATGGGCTGAGATATGGAGGCAGGTCAGGCTCAGTGATGGGATGCCAAGTGCTCTGCTACATGAAGCTTGGTGGTTTGTTTGGGGCACTCTCCTCCCTGCTGGTGAGCTGAGCCTGTTTGTACTGGTGTTTATCTGTGAGAGCCCCATCTGATTTAACTTTGCCCAAGGTGGCAGAGACAGCCTGGCAGGTAGATGCATGAGAGAACAGAGGAAACATTTTGAGTATAAAAAGCAAGTGAGAACATAATTCCTTCGTTGCAGCTTTCAGGGGCTCTGTTTATAATACTTCACCTCTAGCAGGTTGTGTGCCACGGCAAGTCTTTGCCTAGAAGCTCAAGCTCACGACTTCAGAAATTCCAGCAGAAGTGGAACATTACCCTCACTAGAAGAACCACTGGAGGAGCAAAAGAAAATGTTCCCTGTTGGGGTCGATGGCTACTGCTTTCACTGGAAGCTGAATCTTAGCTAATACTTGGGCAGCAAAATTAAAGTAATTGATAAACTCCATTTTACTACAGTGGGACCAAATTGACCCTCAGGGTTTTATAGATGGTTCTTAACTATTCCCCCAATGAAGAGGCTGATTTTTATCAGTTTTAAAAAGGCTTGTCTTCTCCAAGCCATTGAGCTTATTAAAGACTGCTTAAATAAGATGTTTGTAATCATCACTGATTGTTCCCCTTTGTTTATTTAACAGAGCAAATCTATTTATAAATTCTGTTTCTGTTCCCCTGTGACTATCATTAACGTATTTGCTTATTTTACATCAATTATCACTGTCATGTAACTGAATAGACTAATATAGTCTGCTGCCTTATTTCTCAGTGCACATTCATTTTTACTCCCATATCTCTGATCAGACACTTCCAAAACCACATTAACCAAACCTTTTGCCTTGTATTTTCATTTTTTTTGCTAGTTTGCAGATCTTTGTAGAGATTTTTCAACATGCAAAAGCTTTCTCCCTGCTCAAAATCCTTGTATTATATACAATTTTCTTGATCTTTTTCCACAACGTTTGTGTATACCTTTACAGTAAAATGTGGGAGGACAAAGAAGACTTTTGCATATAGTATTCCATATAATTCCATCAGGAGGATGGAATCTACTGCTCAGCTTCACAGGCTGCAAGTCCTGCTATCACTTTCAGGTGCTGACTCTCTTTATGCAAGGATTGATTATACCAGGGAGAAGAGATGCAGAACTTCAGGGATCTTTTAATTATTTGTGTGATAATACAGCAAACAAATCTGGACAAATAGAAAAAACAAGGAGTGGTGGATATTTATGTACATTTTGATGACTATACCAGACCAACTCTGGTCATGCCCATTTGGGTGATGTGTGTTTCTCTACAAGTCTTTGCAATTGAAAAAAAATAAAAAATCCAGCAGTGACACGGTTTTTAAAATCTCTAAGGTCTAATGAATTTTCACAGCAATGAAGGCAACATGTGAAGGGATGCCCATGCAGCTGCGGGGCAGACTCAACAGGAATCACCTGCAAACTGCTGGTCTCTAGTTCTGAAGAGAGAGAAGGTTTTGCTTTTGAGTCAGGGAATGTGGGGTTCCCTGAGGCCTCTTCAGGGAAAATAGTGATTTTTTTCTTCTCTTTGGGACACCGTTGTCCTGAGGAACAGCTTTGCCCTGGGAGGTTCCAGTTATCCAATGAAATGCTAATTGTTTGCTGTAAAAATTGGACCAAATCCAAACAAATCTCAAACATTTTTCTCCCTACCAGCTAAATTTCAGGTTACCAGCTTTGTTCCTGAACTGTAGGTTTTTCAGTGGGTGTAAGTATAGTCCTTAAAAAAAATTAAAACTGTCATTTTCTGCCTTAAACATAGGCTCTAGATTTTTTCAAGTTAAGGTTTCTACATGCCTGCTGAGATGAGCTGAAAATTCCTCCTGTTGAAGAGAATTGACATCCAGATTTCAGAAGAGCAGCAAGTAATATTAGACATAAACCTGTTCTGGGATCATGAAAAAAACACATAGGGTTATTACAGTAAGACTAAAATCCTTGGAAAGGATATCTTCCAAAAATACTGGAAAAGCTTTTGCTGTTGAAGACTATCCATATTTGTGGTGAGCTACACAGATTATAGTCGTGTTTGAAGCAGAA
The DNA here is from genome assembly GCA_013398855.1 of Mohoua ochrocephala. Lineage (NCBI taxonomy): Eukaryota > Metazoa > Chordata > Aves > Passeriformes > Acanthizidae > Mohoua > Mohoua ochrocephala. Next base: position 187,153 of record VZTA01028552.1, read on the forward strand.
AATCTTCCATGCAGTCAAGAATCACAAGGATATATTGGTTTATTAGCCAATGACTGTAGCTCTGGTCTTGCCTGGGACTTGTGAAGTTCCTCGACATCGTGTTGTTTCTGTTTCTCCCAGTGCTGTGAAGTTGTACTGCCAAAGAAGTGCTTCCTGAGCATCCTCGTAGATATGTGATACAAGGATGAGGCATCCTCAGTTACAAAACGAGAGCTGAGTGGTGCAGGGCTTGCCCTCCAGCACGTATGGATTTGTTGATTAAGAAAATACCTTGAAACTGTCTGCTGCTCAGCCCTTTTGGTCTCTGCTGCCCTCTCACTTCCTCTTGACTGTTTCTTTATTTCCCTGGTGTTTTTAGGAGCTCTTTGAGTTTTCATATTCAAACAGCTGAGGGATGTACCATCTGTCTAGCAGGCACAGAAGTGCCCTGAAGATGGTCTAGTTCAGCAAGTGCATAATATAATACCAGCCTTTCCTTTGTGATGAGAGCCAGGATTCTGAATAGAATCGGGAAATCGACATCTTTCTTTTGCAGTGAAGAGAAAAAGCCCAATTATGAGCAGCGTCTGAAGAAATTCATGCTGGGCTAGGCCTCTGTGCCACCTCACACAGTGCTTCAGGTCCATTTTTAGGAGTATTCAGGTCTGTATAGTGCTCAAGACCTTCAACATAATCAATTTTTATTTTCTTTTGGTGGTTTTCTCTCCTCTTAACGAAACTGCTCCCACTGATTGATGTGTTTTTAATGATAACTCTCACCATATACTTCATACGATGATGATTTACTGTCTTTAAGATCTTTTTTATTTGACAGCTCCTTCCTACTCATTTTTTTTTGTCTCTTTGTGGCAGATACTGCAGTGATATTGTGGTGCTGACAAAATGGGAATCATAAGGAAGCACTTACCAACTCTGGCCAATCTAATGAAGCTGTGGGGGGAGAGGGGAAGAAAGGCAATGTGAATGTTTAAAACCACTATATGTTTAGCTCATCCACCTGAGCAATCAGTGTTTGTATTGAATAGCCTTGATCATAATTCAGGAAAAAAAATCAACCAACAAACCCAAAACATAAAACCCATTTTCTTGAAAGATATTGGTTTGGTCATTTAATGAGAGAATGGCACTTGTTGCAGGGCATCTCACAAGGAATTTCATTGGGCAGAGACCCTTTTTATTTCTATAAGTATTTTTTTCTTTCCCAGTGGGATGATATTCTCTATTGCTAAAATGGTGGCTAAGATGTCCAGGGAGCAGAAATGGAGCTCTGGGGATTTTTGTAATTTTGTGTTAATCTGTGAAAACAGAAACATCAAACTGAAAGAAAAGTTTCCTGGAATCTAAACATTCTTAGCCCATTACCAAAACCTAAATTCTGTTGGTTTTTACTCTTACCTATGAGGTGATAATTTCTTATTTTTGTCATTCCACCTCTGTTTTACTTCGCAGAGGGCAACCTTCTGAGAATTCCCTTCCAAGGAGCAGGGATGATTTCCAATTGAACAATCCCTGTAAAAATACCCAAGTCATTTAAGTGAGCAGGATTTGTATCTCCCTTCACCTTAACTGTTTCTTATTTCCCACAAGGCGCCCTGTCACTGAGCTACTTAAGCCATATGAACAGCACAGCAGCAACACAAGCAAATCAAGGCTTGGTTTATAGCATTTTACTATGTCTTTATAGTCTCACAGTATTGTTGGTGATATTGTTTCTGAACTGGAGCAGGAGAAAATCTATTTGAAGCAAGCAACTCAATGAATATGGTCCTTTTATTCTGATAATGAGTTATCTGTGAAGAAACTCACATGAACAGAAGCCTTTGTTACTAAAAAATTATCATGAGAATAGTTGAGACAGAACGTGTTTTGGCTGACTGGCTGGCTGGGTGCATGCAGCTATCTAATAACCATTGTGTTAGTTATTTCCTACACCCAACTTGCTATTTGCTGTCTGGGATTGATGTCCTGTGTTAGGTGGTAGTTTTTCCCTCTCCCAAACCCACAGAGGAGTTATCAAATACCTGGGAAATGCATGTTCCTTCCATACGTTTGGCTGTTCAGACAAACAAGTGTGTACCTGCATTACAGTACGTGTGTAAAATGGGTCAAAAAACCAGGGAGGCAATCAAGAAAAATTTACATTTGGATGATGGTTTACCAGAAACTATTTCGCATTACTTGCCCAGCTCAAGCGTGAACGAAACTGATTTAAGCACTTTCCTTGTTCACAGATGGCACATAAATAGTAACTGCAAAAGTACTGTGCTCTCTACATAGCTGGATGTTTCTTTTAAAAGTCTCTCTGCATTTTTTATAGCAGTTTATCTATCTTAGCTACCTCTCTCTCCCCTATTACTACCGCTTTTGAACATCTCATAATGCTTAATGTATTTATCCTCATAACATCTCTCAAAAAATTGGAGGTACTATTATCTTCTTTTTATGGGTCTCTTATTTATGGTTTTATTCCATCAAGAGTGGAGATAAGCTGGCTTGAAGAAGTAAAAGCTTGTGGTGCACACTGCCTTGGTCTCTCCTACCAAGTCACCATTAATAGTTACTGTTGGCACCCCACAGCCAGGCTGTGAGGGATTCCCTGATGCATTCTGGGCAAAGGGAATGGAGGAACCGAACACTTCCTATTTAACTCTCTACAATAATCGGACTCTTCTTGACTGACATCATGGCTTTTGCTGTTGTGTGAGCAGCTGAGATGGAAGATGTGAAGTGACCGAGGCTGGAGAAGAGGTGCTTGGAGAGGATGAAAGTTTCAGGAGGAGGAGATGGATGCCAGCCCTGGAGGGTGCACTGTGGTAGTGCCACTCCGACTGCGAAAAGGAGGAGTCAGTTCATGTCCCTTAGCTGTGTGTTGTCACCGTTTCCCTTGTGCCAGCCCTGCCTGATGACACGCTTGCCTAAGGCCCCTAAACCAGGGGACAATTTACTCTGCAACAAAGCTTTGAGCAGTTTTCAGCAGGGATTTCTCCTTGCCCAGCTTACAGTGGTCAGGTAAGCATCCGTGCTGGAGCAAGAAATTGAACAAAAACGTGCCACAGGTGGTTGTTGCCGAAGAAGGTCAGAATGTCCTCTACTTCAGCAGAGAATGTGTCAGGAAACTTCACCCTCGACAGATTGTCTCAGCCATACCGCAAGGCTGTGTGTGAAATGACTGGCCAGAGTTATGCAAAGTCTGTAGAACAGAGACTTCTGCCCATGTTTTCCAGGTCCTTGGCTGCGGGCTGTCTTTGTCCATCTGTGAGCTATTTCACTCCTTTTGGTCTCGTGTACTTCTATCTGGTCTTCTGTTGTCTAATCCTAAATGTGATGGTGACAGATTTTTAAAATAGTATTTCACATGAGGCCTGGTTAACTGAGGGATTTATAGTGTCAAATAGTCTCATGCTTGTTATTCAGTGTTAGGTTAAAATCTCTTTTTATTAAGTAGGATTTCCATATTCGGTGGTTTGGTTTGGTTTTTGTTTGCCTTTTCTTTTTTCTTGCAATGGGATATGTTGCTAATTTTAATGCTGGCCCTCAGATTTTGTTGAAGCTACATGTTTCTTTCTAGTAGGCATAAATGGTCTGTGTCCCTGCTTTCACATTTTCTAAGTTACTTTTTGTTAACAATTACCTATTATAGCAATTCCAATTTCAGAAATTGCTTTTGTAAAAAAATGTAAATAGTTTTTATATATTGCTTTATTTTTCTCGATTCTGAAAGAAGAGTAAGTAACTGAAATGAAGATATGTGAGTTGTTTATATCGAGTGTGCGAAAATGAATACAAAGCAACTTATTGAAGTGAAACATTTTAGTATATCAAGACATATTTTTGTAGTTGTTATCCAACATCCACCCGCTGTATTCCTTCATATTCATAAGGAATTTTGAAATTTTACCTAAACGTTTATAATGAAAAAGTATCAGACATTGTAAAGTTTGTTAAATGATGGAAAATCTAGCTCTGATCAATTCTCCATGTTGATGCTCTGAAAACTGTGAAAGGAAAATCAATCTGTTTCTTTACAGATTTGACAATAGTTCAGATATAATTTTTGGAAGCGATTCAGAACAAAGCTATACTTCTCTGTCCCTTAACAAATGGAAAACGCTTCTAATAAAGATTTTAGAACAAGTTGTCCGTAAAATAAAAAGGACAAAGCAATAAACAGGAGAGAGAAAGTGTAATATTAGCTGTGAGCAACAGGATGAGAAAGAGCTTTAAAAATAGAACCAGAAAGCGTAGAAGAGCATATAGGAAGCCAGATTTGACTACTGTTGTGTTAATACGTCCTTCTATTTTAAGGAGTAATAGGCAGATTTTATTGCAGAGTACATAGACAGGGTTATCTGAAGTTCCTAGGCTGCATTCTTCTCTGGCTTAGAAAACTAATTGCGGAGAGAGTCAGGGCAGAGTGTCCCCAGCAAGCCATCTAGAGTTTCTTTCACTGCTTTAGTTTCCTAACCTCCTTGGTAGTTTTTGTGAGAATGGGCTGTTTCGGGGTTTTTTTGTCATGTCAGTTATTCCCACATTCAAATATAAGCTATAGAAAGTCTTCCTCGCATCATTTCTTGTAGACTTTTGCTGATGATTCTAGTTCCATACAGAATGCAAGCTCCAAAACTCTGTTTTGCACCTTGGGACTCTAAGAAAATGTTTCCCTGTGGTGTCAGCGATGTAGCAAATCTCAGAGACGTTATAGAAGAGGAAGAGGATTTTATTTTAAAACAAAACTGATTTCAGTTTGCACTTATGCATGTAGCGACTTGTAACTATGTGTGTAGGAGAGTGAGAGACCGAGGAGCCCGTTCAGCTGCCTGGCCCCAGGAGCAGGATGCACGTGTCCCAGTTGTCTGTGCAGGATTTCGTGCATCGATAATTAATACAAGGGAAGCCAGTTACTGGATCCCCCAGCACCTCCTCCAGGCTGCTGGTCTCGTGATGGCTTTTTCTCTATCATTTAGGAGCTCGTAGTTGATAAGCCTGTGGGAGACAGGAAGTGTCTCCTTCCCATGCCACTTTGTGGTTCATTTGGGGTTTATTTCCTGTTCTCTGTCTCACAATCATGGGTGTCTGGAAAAGCTGCACAGAGATGTGTGCTAGGGTCATGGTGACTGGTCAATCTGAGAGCTACCAGCACTCGTCCTTCATGGAGCCCTGCTCCTGCACCTCCTCATTTTTGGTCATTCTCCATGCCTATCAGTTCTTAAACTTCTCTGCAGAAGTTTCTGGGGAAACGGCGGCAGTAGCTGTGGGTAAGGAAGTATGGCTTTGTGCTGTTCTCTGGGCTCTCGAGTCTCCCTTCCTTTCTTGGTCTCCCCATTTGTAGTGAGAGGCATGAAATGAAAAAATATCGACTGAACATTCTTGAACACTGGACAAATAAAGTAAAATCACATTTTGAGCAAACTGGTGGATTGCATTTTGCTCCATCCAAATTTGTTTATAACTTCGCTGATAAAAATCTGCTGCTGTTTTTAGGAGAATTCTTTTGGGTATTATGTATTACATTGCTGAAAGAGCGGTTCAAATCAAGTTTTATGCTAAGGCAATTTTGTCTGGTGATTGTTTGGTACAATAGTGAAAGAAAAAATGATTGTTTTAGTAGTATCCTTTGTGAAGCCACGTCTCCTCCCGTTGTTATTGGTTCCAAAGATTTCAAACCAGAAGGGATCCTTATTGTCATCAAGGCTGACACCTGCATATAAAAAACAGTGCAGTTTATCCAGTAGCTCTTGGATCAGTCCTTTAATTTCTGCAGAGCTAAAGCATAAAAAGGTATGACAGGGAAGTCAAGATCTCCAGCCAGCAACTCTCCTGTCTACTTTGTTCTTCAGTTTGCAGCTTAAATTAGAAGTTACTTGAAAGTCCTTCTCTTCAGGGTATTGCTTTGCCCAATGTGAAATGCATTAATGGTCCAGATCTGGTTTTAAATACCTCATTAACAGGGTAAAAACCATCAGAAGCAGCCTCTGGTTCATCTGCCTACTGATAGGGTGCTCACCAGTGCATGCAGACCTGAAGGAAGTGCAGTTCCTTCTGCAAAGCCATTGTGTGCAGTCTCTCTGTGGGCTGTTATACTTCATGTCAAGTAAGGGGTGTTCAGCCCCTTATTTTCTGTCATTAGTATCTAGAAAAGAAATAGAATTTTTCAATTAAACATGACATAAACTTAGGTATAAGCATGATATAAATTTAGATATGCTTTGTTGATATGTATCACATGAGCTCTCTAACATACAGCTGGTATTTTTTTATTTTCCAGTGTTTAAACTGTTTTAGCATGCGGAATTATGTCCGCATTATATGAAGCAGTCTGTTGCAAAAATTAGCGAGAATAAAATTAATGTCAAAATCAATGTCAAAATTCACCACAGGGTAAAATATATACACCTGTGCATGTATATATACACACAAAAAACTGCAATAGCCATTCGTTTTCTTAACAATCTACATCTGGTTTCCTCTCTAAATGGCTTCAATATACGAACAAAATTATTGGCCAATATTCACTTTTATGCCACTAAAAATCATGTGATATACTGAAAATATAAATCAAAATATCAGTACTATTTAGGGGGGCTGTGTTTATATAGAGTCTTCCTGTTTTTATTTGCAGCCATGGGATCTGGAATTATAATCCTATCTTAATGAAACCAGCAAGATGAAATATTGTAAGAGTATGAGATTTTAGAGGCTACCCATCAAATGCTCCAAAGTTTAAATAATGGTAGGAAAATGGCAATATCTTAACAGAGTTTTTTAACAGGTGGGGAAATGTGTAAATTGTGATTTGGGATTTCTTTCTATCTATTCTTTGTCTTTGATGGCTTTGATGCCTTGAGTAGCCACATAAAACACAGAGACTAGACAAGAATAAGACAATAAAATGAGGTATTTATTTGATGTTTATAGCTTGGCAGCCTTTATTTAAAAAGCAAAAGCCAGATTCTGTAAGTCCTTGTGTAGTCAAATTGGGTCGTACACTTTGTGCCACTTAAATTGTTCCTGTGTGCGCTGGTTTTTACTGGGGCGGAATCAATTTTTGTCACAATAACTAATACGGGGCTGCGTTTGGGATTTGTGCTGGAAACAGTGTTGATAACACAGGGCTGTTTTAGTTACTGCTGAGCGGGGCTTACACAGAGCTGAGGGCTTTTCTGCTTCTCACACCATTCCACCAGTGAGTGGTCTGGGGTGCACAAGGAGCTGGCACGGGACAGGGCCGGGACAGCTGACCCCAAGTGAGCACAGGGGTATCCCACACTGTGTGGAGTCATGCTCTGCACATAAAGCTGGGGAAGAAGGTGATATTCGGAGTGATAGCACTCGTGTTCCCAAGTATGGAGCCCTTCTTTCCTGAGAATGGCTCTGAACTCCTGCATACCCACAGGAAGCAGTGAATGAATTCCTCGTTTTACTTTGCTTGAGCGTCCAGTTTTTACTTTACCCTATTAAATTGTCGTTATCTCTACCCACAAGTTTTCTTACCTTTATTCTTCCAATTCTTCTCCCATCCTAACTGGAGAACAGTAAATGAAGGGCTATGTGCTGTTTGGTTGCTGGCTGAAGCTAAACCATGGGAATGTGCGAGAAGTTTTGCTAGATTGGCACCTATCATTTTTTTTCACATTGCCAAAATGTTATTCAAAGGCAGAAAAAAAATTACGTGTTTTTTCTTGTGAACCAAATCTTGCAGAAGATTCCAACAAATGTGATTATTCCGGTTATTAGCTTTCCCTCCTAATTAATTTTCATGGTGTGGGAAAAAAAAACCCGATGAGGTGTCTATTAAAATATTGGTTTGATTTTGGGTAAAATTTATCTTGGAGGGTGCTACGGATCTGCAGCCTAACCAAGACAGGTACTGTGCTGCTTGGTGCTGCCCGAGGGCACGTGGATGGTGTGCAGTACATCAGCTCCAGTAAAGCAGATCAGATGTCTCTGTCCCAAGGGCTGCCAAGTGAAGCAAAGGGGAAGATGGGTTTGTAACTTTACCAGGAGGTTACTGCTTTGCTTGTCTCAACATTTGCCACTGTGATGTTAATCTACCATAGTCATACATGTGCTTCAATTTTAATTGCAAGCGAGTGGGGTGGGGGGAGGAGAAGAGGGAGAATTTGGGTGTGGAGAGGAGGGGCACACAGGTTGCTTTTATATGCTATGGTTCGTGAGGTGTATTGACCAGCAGCACTGAGATATTCTGGGCTCTCCTCCTGAAGGATGAGGAGGTTATGGCTGTCTTTTTCCTCAATCTTTTTGTTCCCCTTCTCCTGGATCATTTCTTGTCGTTTTTCTGGACATCTGCTTATGTGGTAAGGTCTTCAGGGAGGACACTCTTCTTCTCTTGGCATTATATGTAGTGCCTCAGGGGCTTCTGACTGAAGTTGGACTGTCTTGCTAGCATTAACTGACTTTCTGCCTCGAGGTGGTTTTACCTTTAATCCTCAGAGTGCAGCTGTCCCTTGATCTTTTATGACAGAAATAAAGTGGCACAGATAAAAAAATTTTTAATTTGACAAAAAATAGAAATTAATGTGTGTGCACAGTATGACCAAGTTCAGATCCCTAAAGTCAGACTAACTCTATTTTTAACCATGCAAAGTAGAACTATGTTAACATATGCAGGGAGTGGGTTTTTTGTCTTTAATATCGCAAGCATTAGACACAGATCTTCACAGAGTTCACTTTAATTCAGACTTTTCCCATCTGTCAAGGAGCTGCAAAATTAGGACACATCCCATCCATCGCTTAGTGGGGAGCAGGAGGGAAGTAGAGGGCTGTGGTCTGCATGGAAGTTTGCTGCAGGTGATTTGCAGCAATGTCACCAGAGGGGGGAAGATCTATTCAGCAAAACAGCACTGAGGACGGGTTATGATGGGTGTACATATTTACTGGGATGTTTGCCTCAGACTGCCTTCAGCTTTAGTCTGTGCACAGAATGGCCTTTCCATTTCCTTTCCAAGACACAGAGCATTAGGTGGGATGCAGGTGTGCCTCTGCCACACAAATTTCATTTGGAAGGGATCTTGCTGTGGGGCTGCCTAATGATGCAGTCCAAAGTGGAGATCAGAGCTGCTTTGAAAGCACACTCCCTTCTGAACTTTAAAAAAAAAAGGAAAAAGTAGGGGTAAGGCGGGAGGAGAAAAGAAGTCGTCCCTACTTTCTTGATGAGGAGGTCCTATGTGCTTAGCAACTTCTGGAAAATGAGACCGCTCTTTGTTTCAGTGCCTGAATGTGGATTTACACCCCAAATTCTTCTGTGCAGCTTGATTTCAAGGGGAAGACATAGTACTAGATGAGAGAAGTATTAGACCTGCTTATTTTGTGATATTCAAGTATTGTCAGTTTTCCCTTTTTTCTTTGCTCCTCTGAAAAAGGGTATGCTATCCCCAAAAACCATGAATGAGCAGCTTTGGACTGAGCAGGGAGATGGAGGCAGTTGTCCCCAGGAGTTTGGTTTCTTTTCAGTGCCTCTAGTTCTTGGTTTTCTGTGGATCTTCTGACAAGCTTTTGTTATGTGCGTGCTGCTGTTTCACCATGGATAAGGCCTTAATTTCCGTATATTTTGGATAGTTGTGCAAAATGTTTGAGATCCTTACACAAATTTCCACTTGNTTTATATTTTGGATAGTTGTGCATTTTTCAGTTTGCCAAAATGTTTGGGATCCATCTGATCCTTACACAAATTTCCACTTGCACTGGTGAAAGAGAGTGCAGATGGTTTCTGAATTAGACAATTGCCATACACCCATTTTTCCCTTCAATCTAAAGCCCCACTGTTACAGAAACACAGAAGTACTGTGGTACATCCTCTGTCCCACGTGCTCTAAAGCAACATAAGGTGAGCTGGTGTGGAGTGAATTTGAGGAAGCTGGCATTCTTCCTGTGTGGAGTCTGAAAATCAAGTATTTAATCGATGGAAGCAAGTTTTCTACCCTTGAAGTATTGACATTCTCAATTACAGTGGAAACATCAAAGCTTTCTGCATGAGGCTTCAGCCAGCCCCTGAAACATATGGTGGAATATTTTTGTGCTGCTGCTGCTTTGCTGTGGTGTATTGGATTTGCACTGGCATCATTTTCTTCCATTAGTTAGGCTTACCCTACTTCACCTTTCCAATTTATTGGAACTTAACTGTTCATTGTCAACTGACTCAGGAATGCAGAGCCACACTCTGTAGCCAACATAAGGCCTGAAGTTAATAAATTTGAACGCATGAAGTAGAATAAATTAGAACTAGTATGTTAATGTTGATAACTTTTACCGCAGAACTCTTATTACATCTGTCTTGGAGATTTTAATTTTATTTTTAGATGTACTTCATGCACATCATATTGTATATATGCATGATATCACAACTCTTCTTTTTCCTTCCAGAGGCCTAATGGGAAAACATGAGGATTTGTAAAAATAAAAGCTTTGCATTCACTGAAATGGAAATTATACAATTTCATCTTCTAGTAAAGACTTCTGCTGAAATTCTCGTAAACAGTAAGAGAGAAAAAAAATGGAAAAACATGTTGAGATGTGGCTGAGAGAAAAGCTCTTTATTTCCTTAGAATAGAGAATTTTTTTCTCT